>OZ030016.1:77943055-78370555 GCA_964023405.1 Apodemus agrarius
AGTGAAGCTCCTTTTCCTATGATAACTCCAGCCTGTGTCAAGTTGACACACCAAACTAGCCAGTACAGATATGGATGCTAAAGTGGCCACTTCCTGTAGCCAGGCAGGACACCAGTGGAGGGATACGGACAGCAAACCACCTACAAGACCTTCCACCCAAAATGTGTTCCTGCCTGAAAGAAGTGCAGGCACAAAGATGGAGCAGAAGCCGGGCGGCGGTGGCTCTTTGTGCTCCCTGGGACTGGAGTTATGGTTGTGAGCTGTCATGTGGATGCTGGAAATTGAACCTAGGTCCTCTGCAAAAGTAATGGTGCTCTTAACCACAGACCAACTCTTTAGACCTAAATGTGTTATTTTTTTTTTTTTAAAGATCATCTGGCCCTACCAACTAGCTCTAAGTCACAGATGACTTTGGTATTCTTTTCTTTTTTTCTTTTTTTTTTTTTTTTTTTTTTTTTTTTCCCGAGACAGGGTTTCTCTGTGTAGTCCTGGCTGTCCTGGAACTCACTCTGTAGACCAGGCTGGCCTCGAAATCCACCTGCCTCTGCCTCCCAAGTGCTGGGATTACAGGCGTGTGCCACCATGCCTGGCTGACTTTGGCATTCTGATATTCCTGCCTCCACCTCCCCACCTCCCCAGTGTTGGGGTGGCAGGCATGTGCCACCACAGCAGGTGTTGCTAGGAGCTGAAGCTAGGACTTTATATGTCAATTCTACCAAATAACTCCATCACCAGGGTCCAAAGTTATTTCTTAGGTCTGGAGATGGCCCATTTAAGTGTATATATGATTCTTCCAGATGACCTGAGTTCAGTTCCCAGCAGCCTCAAACAACCCCAGCTCTCATAAGATCCAACGCTGCAGGCCTCAGTGGGCACCCCAATCATGTACATTTACTCACACAAACACACATAATTTAAAAACAAGTTTTGTTTCTTGAAAAAAAGAAAGGTTGACAAACTAACAAAAATTAATTTGTTGTCAAATTAACAAAGGAGGGAAAAGCATACACAAATAAAATCAGAAACATTAATGGAGACATTGCTATTAATCTTACAAAATCAAAAGAACAGCTGTATACCAACAATTTAGATAAGCCAGATGAAATGAGCAAATTTCCAGAAATATAGATTCTTTTGAAGTTATTAATCATTGTTCTTATCACTGTAACAAAATATCTAATGACAATTTAAGAAGGGACGAATTTATTTTGGTTCATTTGAGAGTAAGTTTATCGTGACACGCGAAGCATGGCGGCAGGGTCGTGAGAACAATGTTTACATCGTATTGGCCATCAGAAAACAGACTTGGCAAGAAGCTAAGCTAAGCTAACTCATAAGATCCCTTGGGGCTCCATAACCCACTTGCTTCAGCTAAGTGAGGCCCATTTGCTAAAGGCTCCATAACTCCCAAAACAGTGTCACTAGTATGCAAACACATAAGCCATGGGGGACATTGCACTTTCAAACTGTAAAATAAACCAAGTCCAAAGAGAGAGAGAGAGAGAGAGACAGACAGACAGACAGACAGACAGAGACAGAAAGAAAAAGAAAAGAAAGAAAAGAAAAGAAAAGAAAAGAAAAGAAAAGAAAAGAAAAGAAAAGAAAGAAAAAGAAAATCTGGGCCTGCAAGATGGCTCAACAGGCAAAGGTATCTATTCCCGTGACTGAGGATCCAAGCTTGATCCCCAGAACCCACATGGTGTGTAGAGGAATTTTAACCCAGCAACATGGCTGTTCTGGCAAGGAATTACATCCAAAGATATGATCTGGCTAGAACGCATACATACATACCACATACCTTCAGTCCCAAACAATGAAGTTAGTGTAGAGGGAAGCAGCCATGTTTGAAAGTAATGTCTAACTGAGGGGCAAAGTGATGAATCAAAGAAAGATTTGACAGAACGAGTAGAGATATTGTATGCCCAACTCTCAGGAGAACAGGACAGGAGGGAGGGAGGGAGGGAGGGAGGGAGAGAGGGAGGGGGAGAGAGAGAGAGAGAGAGAGAGAGAGAGAGAACGAGAACCCTAAATGCTTTTTACAGTCCCACACCCTCCTTACAGCTTCCTCCTCCTGACCGGAGTCAAGGCTAGGCCAAGTTCTCCACCCACAGGACCGGTCTTGAGTAAAAAGTTCTCAGAATGTACTAATAGTCATCTGCCCCTCTGGAAAGTCCCAGGTAGAGTTCAAATGCATGTCATGCTTGCTAGCCAATAGATTTAAAGGTCAATATGCTTAGCCAATAAGTTTTAACTGTAACCTTGCTGATGTAACCTGTGCCCTTAAAATGTATAAAAACTGCTTGTAATTATTCAGGGTTGCCTTCTAGTAACTTGCCTTGAGGGACTAATTGAAGATTGACCCCTACACGCTGGAAAATAAACCTCTTGCTTTTGCATTGCTCTGTATCTCAGTGTCTCACTCAGGGGGTTCTCAAAATACTTATTTTGAAGCCAAGCCAAGCAATTCAGTCAGAAGTTAAGAGAAGCCAGTTCAAGAACAGCTGAGTTGAACCAACCACCAAGAGGACAGAAAGAGCTAGAAAGGCTGAATTTATTCAGCAGTAAGCCTCCAGGACAATTACATATGGCAGGTAAAAGATATTGTTACAATGGTGGAAGGAAAGAACCAACCCTCACAAGCTGTCTTCTGACCTTCAATGGACATGTCTACATAGACACATATATAAGTAAATAAAGGAAAATCACTGGAAATCCAAATGACCCTGTTTACCTTGGTAATCTGGTGAAGGCAAATGCAGGTCCTTTCATTACAATATTTTGTCCTGTGTGCATGCATGTTTATATGTGGAACCCTGATGCAGTTTTTGGAGATCATCACCTGTGATGCCAGGAAGTTTGTTGGGTAGAGCAGGTTGGAATCCCGGAAACTCACACCTGAGATGGTAGGCATCTCCTTGCTCTCTGCCAAATTCCTGGCTTGGAACAAATGCCACACTCCTCATATTAGGAAATGTGACCTGTGGTCACATAGGCCCAGAACAGAGTTCTCCATGCTAATGAGGCACCTAGAGGCCCTAAGGGTTTAGCCAATAAGCTTCCCTTCCCAGACATTCCTCTCTGCAATAGGTATTTAATCTCAGGTCCACCCTGAGAAGTTGGTACATTAGCATCCATTTTCCCCAATGAACAGTCAACAGACAACCATCAACTGTCTGTTTCATCAAGAATTGCAGTGGGCAGCATGGAAGGGGTCTTTGACTACAGAGCTGTTGCCTAAATCTCTGTAGAAGGCCCATCTGCGTTCCCAGCCATAACTGCCACCAAGCTAATGACAATCACCTCTGAGCTAAGCCAGAGCTTCTCTCCCCTCCCCCAACCCTCCCTCCTCGCCCCCCTGCCCATCCTCACAGCCTGCAGGCACACAAGTCCATTCTCAGCTCTTCTATTCTCACTCCCAGAGGTGCCTGGATATACAAGATTCTGAGACCCACCATGGCCCCAGCCTCTTCCAGATCTGGGGACCCCGGACTGAGAAATAATGGTTGTGGCTCCAGTGACCTCTCTCCTTCTTTGTTCTAAGAATTATCTCACCAACACCGGAAAGAATTCAGTCTTCGTAATTGCCTTAGTTAAAGATACCCCAAGCGCCTTTTTAGCTCCACACCCTCTCTACAGCTTCCTGTTCAGGCCTGGAGTCAAAGATAGGCCAAATTCTGTTCTCCACCAATGGGACTGTAAGAATCCTCACAGAATGTGTTAACTGATAACCACATAACCTCCGGAAAATCCCAGGCAGATCTAAAGATCAATAGTCAATAGATGTTAGCTAATGAGCTTAAACTGCAACTTGACTGATGTAACCTGTGCCTGTAAAAAGTATAAAAACTGTCAGGATGACCCCGACTACTCAGCTCATTAAACCTCTTGCCTTTTGCATCGATTACTGCCTCTGCGTCTCCTTGAGAGGGGGTCTTCTCGAGCAAGGCTCTTCGTGTCTTACACTTCATTCTTGACTTCTCTGTGCTGGATCTCCAGCAGCAGCGACTAGGGGCCCAGAAGTTAGGGAATACCAGCTCCAACACTCCCACATCTCAGACTGAACTTTACACACTTACACACACACACACACCAAGCACTGTCTCTGCACTTTCCTGAAGCCGAGCACCCACTAGTGCTAATGTGGGGATAAGCACAGTTAAACTTTTTGCCTCCAGGAGGCTGTGCCCTGTAGCAGGGCAGAGCTCATAACATCATCAATTATTTTTATTCAAGGAGGCAGAGTCCTTCAAGCAAACCCAGAGCTTGAGCCAAGTCACCTTTGTCAGCTTGCTTGGTGGATAACCTGTCTCTGCTTTCTGAGGCCAAAATTACAGTTGTGATACCCTCTTGGTATTTACCTTGGTGACCAGAATTCCTGTCCTCACATTTGCATAACAAACACTTAAATCACTTAAATCTCCTCATATAGTGGTAATTTTGGAACTTGGTTTCTTTTTAAAAAAATGTAGAAATATTATAAGAATGTGCTTTCATTTTAATCCCAGGTGTAGGGATGTGGGGCTGCTTTGGACTGTCCTCAGCAGCCTACTATGATTTGCCTCATGCTCTAGCAGAGGCATAGTTTTGAAAGTTGCAGATAGTTTCTACAGTATTGTGATTTTAAAAATTCTGGGAACTTTACAGAGGATAAATGCTAGAGCCCTGAGTTTGGGTGGGTGAGTGAGGTTGGTTATGGTTTGTCAGTAACCATGGTCAAAAAGAAACACAAGAAATTAGATTCAGGGATTTTCCTAATTCCTCTCTCCCCTCTATCCTTGTTTATCTAGTATTAGAGGATGAAACCAGGGAGGATAAAGAGTAGGAAAAAGAAAAACCTCACAAAGTAGCAAAAACCAGTAATACCTAGCCCCTTTATTCCGATCATAGTTTTTTGTTGTTGTTGTTGGTGGTGGTGTTTTTAGGGTTATTTGTTTGTTTGTTTGTTTGTTTCAGATGTGCTCTATATACATAGTTCTCCTGGTTGTTCAGGCTGGCCTCAAATGCACAGATATCTGCCCACTTCTGCCTCCCAAGTGACATGCATACACACATTTTATATATATGTGTGTGTGTGTGTGTGTGTGTGTATGTATATATTTAGTTTACAGAAAATTAGGCTGGAGAGATGACTCAAAGGTTAAGAGCACTGACTGTTCTTCCATTCTCAGCAACCACTCGGTAGCTCACAACCATCTGAAATGAGATCTGATTTGTACTCACATACATAAAATAAATATTTAAAAAAAAAAGTAAAAAGAAAAAAAGTTAGGGAAGTAACAGAGTTAAAGTAAGCTGAGAGAAATGCAAGAAGAATCTGTATTGATAGCATAATGAACCACTGGTGTGGTGTTTGACTAAGAATGGCTCCATAGGTTTATATATTTGAATGCTTAGTCATCAGAGAGTAGTAATACTTAAGGTTTAGGAGGGATGGTTTTGTTGGAGGAACTGTACAACTGGGAGTGGGCTTTGTGGTTTCAAAAGCCCACACCAGGCCCAGTCAGTGGCTGCTTCCTGATGCCTGCAGATCTGGATGCAGAACTAAGTCTCCAGAACCATGCATGAACTGCTTGCCACTATGCTCCCCACCGTGATAATAAACTTCTGAAACTGCATGCAAGTCCCAATTAAATGCTTTCTACAAGTTGCATTGGTTATGGTATCTCTTCACAGCAACAGAACACTGACTAAGACAATGGGAGAGAAGCTACTGTTGACAGTGTTGAAAGCAAAGCTGCAGAGTTCCAGCACCAAGACCAAAGGCAGACCAGGTCTAAGATCAGTTCAGGTGCAGGCAAAGCAAGCAGATGAAGATGGCTAGCAGCCCACATCCACAGACCAAGACTCACAGAGACCCCAGGAACAGTCTAGAATTCTGTGGACCTTGATTTACACCCAACATCAGACGATAGAGGAGCTGGGCCATCCCCACTGAAGTGCTTGCTAGGTGTCTACCACTTTTGGGGGTCCTGGTTGAGGACCCTTTCCCTAGGCTGGCTTCTGTCAGGTAAGTTTTTGCATCTAATTTGTTTGATATGATTTTAATCTACCACATGTCCCCAATGTCTCAACTTACCCCAATAAATTTATGGGATGGCACCCTCTCTTCTTCCATGAGTCAGTCATTAATCAACCAGCCTGTGCTGCATGGGTGGTACCTACCCCTATTGTTGACAGATGGTGGTGTTTGCTTGTGCATCCAGAGCAAGATCCTTCAATTTCAAAATTAAGTCAAAGGCTGCTTATAAATGTTCTCTCGGGGCAACCCACAGGCTGAAAGCCACTGTTGTATATAATATGGGGTGACTCAGAGCAGGGTAGAGCCCAGTCTCAACAGTGAGTGCAAGGCCAGCTCTGCTGCCTAAGACCATCGCCACGGAAACACAGGAGTGAGAAGGGCGAAGACTTGCACATGGTTTCTGGTGTGTGTGTGTGTGTGTTGTGTATAATGGCCATATACATGCACACAAGTGTGGGTGCACGTGTGTGTGAAGATCAGAAAACATTTTGTGGAGTCAGTTCTCTCCTACCTTCAGGTGGACTCTGGAAGCCTAACTCAAGTCAGCAGACTAATGCCTTTCCCTGCTGTGCCAACTCACTGGTCTATACAGGAGACTTGAAGTGAGGGGTGTATGCCCTTGAAAGAGGTGATGGGCCACACAGTCTTTTCCTCTTTTTTTTTTTTTTTCTGACTGCAGTAAGATGAGCAGCTGTGTCCTCCACACACTGCTTCTACAATGTACTGACTTATCATAGGTCCTATACCAATGGATGTTCAACTGTGGACTGAAACTTCCAAAACTATGAACCAAAATGAACCCTCTGTGTTTTGGGGTTTTTTTTTGTTTTTGTTTTATTTTGAGACAAGGTTACATAGACCAATCTGCCTTTTGTTTGTTTGTTTGTTTGTTTGTTTGTTTTTTGAGACAGGATTTCACTATGTAGCTCTGGCTGTCCTGGAACTAGCTTTGTAGACCAGGCTGGCCTCAAACTCAGAGATCCGCCTGCCTCTGCCTCCCAAGTGCTGGGATTAAAGGCGTGTGCCACCACCGCCGCTGCCGGCCCAGTCTGCCTTTAAACCCAGAGATACACCAGTCTTCCTCAAGGACTGAAGTTAAGGATATGTATCAGCACACCAGACAGACTTTTCTAAGATCTTTATTTCAGATATTTGCAACAGTGACAAAAACCTGCTTGCCACAGCTCCAAAGCAAGTTTTAAGATTTCTTTATTTTTATTTTTTATTATGTGTATATGTGTCTGTGCCAAGAGAATGAAAGTAAGCCAGAGGTCAAAGGCACTGACTTCCCTGGAACTGAGTTAAAGGATATTGATCTGCAAGACCAATATTCATTGAATTACTAAGCCTTTAGAATGCTCTTCTTGAGGAAATGAGTTAGCTATCTTGGAGGTTTTGCACCTTTATTTTTTGCACCACTGTGTGCCTTTCTAGCTTTGCACCACAGAGCACTGTGAAGCAGAAATTGAGCAGTTATAGCTGTCCAACTTTAGATGTCTCCAGAACTGTGAACTACATTCAAATACAAAAACCAGATCACATAGCCGTATAGGCTGAACTCAATTTTAAGTTCCTTCTACCTCCACCTCCTAAGCACTAGGATTCTAAGAACTGTTGTATTCATTTCTATGATAAAACACTTTTTTTGTTTTTGTTTTTGTTTTTGGAGACAGGGTTTCTCTGTGTAGCCCTGGCTGTCCTGGAACTCACTCTGTAGACCAGGCTGGCCTCGAACTCAGAAATCCGCCTGCCTCTGCCTCCCAAGTGCTGGTATTAAAGGCCTGCTCCACCACCGCCCAGCTGATAAAACACTCTTGACCAGAAGCAATCTGAGATGGTTTACTGACTTACAATCCAGGTCACAATCCATCACTGAAGGAAGTCAAGACAGAACTTGAAGGTAGGCCTGCTTTCTATTCCAGACAGCATCACATTCAACCTTGGAACTCACTTCACGGAAGATGTAGGGTAGGGACCACAGAGGTGGCTGCTTGTTGGCTGGCATGAAGTCTCATGCATTTTCCTATACACTTGAAGATCACCTTACTAGAGAATGGTGTTGCCTGTAGTGGGCAGAGCCCTCCTCGGTCAATTAACAATCAAGAGGACTGAGGTTCAAAATCCAAGCAACCACATGGTGGCTCACAAGTTTCTATAACTCCAGTTCCAGGGGATCTGACATTCTCACAGACATGTGACACTGACACAGACATACATGTAGTCAAAACACCAATGTACATAAAATGAAAATGATCATTAAAAAAAAGAGAGAGAGAGAAAATCAGTCATTACTAAAGCCATCACCAGGCCATCACCATCACTCAGGCTCACTGAGACAAATACATGAACAATTACAAAAACTTGGAGTCACTTGTTCCAAGATATGTGCAGAGGGTTAAATAATATGAGATGGGTGGACTGTGAACTAATATTTTTTATTCTAGGGTTTTGTTTTGTTTGCTAGGTAGGGTCTCACTACGTAGCCCTAACTGCCCTTGAACTCACTAATCCTCTGACTTCTGCCTCCCAAGTACTTATATTACAAAGGGTAAGCTGATTTTTTAATGTTTTTAATTTATCCTTTGAGAATTTTATGCACTTTATTTTGAACATATTCTTTACCCTCCTCCACATCCTACCTATCTACACATCCAAGTTCATAGTATTTTCCTTTAAAACTACAAATACATGAAGTCCAATTTGTATTTAATAACTACTCCTGGAATGTGGTTCATACACCCAGTGTCACTCCATCGAAGGAAACTGATTTTCCCTCTGCTGGCAGCCTTCACTTGCAAATACCTTCTTGGCTAGGGATTTTGTGTCCACTTCCCCTTCTCAGTGCTAGTATTGTCTGACTTGAGCTTGTGCAGGTCTTCTGCATGCCTTCAGTCTGTGAGTTCATACATATACCTGCTCTGATGTATCTGAAAAAAGCTCTTTCCTTGAAGTTATCCATCGCTCTGGCTCTGACTGGCTCTAGCAATATTTCAGCTCCCTCATCTACATAGATCTCCTGAGAAAAGGATGTAATATGGGCTGAGTGTTCCAAGGTCTCATTCTCTGCAAGGTGATCACAGCTGTGTTTGTGTTAGGGTAGGGGGTAGTTGGTTTTTGCTTGCCTGATTTTTTATTATTATTATTATTATTATTATTATTATTATTATATGAGTATACTGTAGTTGTTTTCAGACATACCAGAAGAGGGCATCAGATTCTATTACATATGGTTGTGAGCCACCATGTGGTTGTTGGAAATTAAACTCAGGACCTCTGGAAGAGCAGTCAATGCTCTTAACTGCTGAGCCATCTCTCCAGCCCCCTACTGGCCTGATTTTTTTTTTTTTTTTTTTTTTGAGACAAGATCTCACTATACAGGTTGGTGCTATATAGACCAGGCTGACCTCAAACTCAGAGAGATCTGCTTCTGCCTCCTAAGTGCTAGACTAGAGGTGTGCACCATCCTGCCAGGCTCTGTTAGGTTTTTTGAGAAAAGGACTCACTTGCAACCCAGGCTAGCCTGAACTAACAACAATCCTCTTGTCTTAGCCTCCCAAGACCTGGGATTACAGGCGCAAGACACCAACCTCAGTTACATTTGTGTGTTTTTCTGTGGGTTTTTTTTTTTGTTGTTGTTGTTGTTGTTTTGTTTTTTGTTTTTTTGGTTTTTTGAGACAGGGTTTCTCTGTGTAGCTCTGGCTGTCCTGGAACTCACTCTGTAGACCAGGCTGGCCTCGAACTCAGAAATCCACCTGCCTCTGCCTCCCAAGTGCTGGGATTAAAGGCGTGCGCCACCACGCCCGGCTTCATTTGTGTGTTTTTAATGGGAGACTCTACATGTGGCCCAGGTTGGCCCCCAATTTAGAACATTCCTGTCTCCGCTTCCAAAGTGGTTAAGAGTACAAATGAGAGCCACTGCACCCAACTGGAAATGTGCGCCCAGCGGGGCTGTGAAAACGTGACTCCAGAGGAAAGTCTTGTACTTAAGCCATCTGAGTGGCGTTCCAATGAGCTTTGGAAGATTACTCAAGAAAAACAAAGGATGCTTTCCAGATAAAAGCTGGCCACGGGGCTGGAAAGATAGTCCAGTGGTCTAGAGCACTTGCTCTTGCAAAAGACCCAAGACTGCATGGTGGCTCACAATCATCTTTAACTCCAGTTCCAGGAAATCCAAGCCCTCTTCTGGCCTCTTCAAACCACTGTGGACACATACATACATACATACATACATAAAAATATAAACATACGGGCAAATATTCATACATATAAAATAAAATAAATCTAAAAAAAGTAAGAGCCAAGATGTATTATGGGGCTGAAAAGAAGGCTGGGTTGTTAAGAGCACTGGCTGCTCTCCCAGAGGTCTGAGTTCAATTCCCATCAAACCCTGTGGCTCACAACCATCTGTAATCAGATCTGATGCCCTCTTCTGGTGTCTGAAGCCAGTGATAGTGTACTCACATACATAGAATAAATAACATCTTTTTTGAAAATGTAGAAGGTGCAGGATGGGTGGATCTCTGTGAGCTGAATGAAGGTCAGCCTGGTCTACAGAGTGAGCTCCAGGATAGCCAGGGCTACAGAGAAACCCTGTCTTGAAAGATCTGCCCGCCTCTGCCTCTAGAGTGTTGGGATTAAAGGCATGAGCCACCACCACCCTAGCCTAACTAAAGTTAAGGAAGTAAAGCTTATAGACAGCAGGTCCTGAGGGATCACAGAGAGCCCTGAATATACTCCCACAGGCCCACAGGGCTTCCTTGTGGAGGTTTGGAAGAGGGTGAATTTTGGTGAGGCTGATATTTTGGAGGACAGTTCATGACATGCGTTTAGGACAAATTAAGAGAATAGGTAAATGGAATATAGGAATCTGGCTGTGCAACCTTGTAAGTGTCCAGTTCACTGTCTTTGTTTTGGGCAGGGTTTGTATGCATTTGGTCCAGGAACATGGTGGCGGGAGGCCAGAATAGAATGCCAGACACACCCTTCCACTCTGCGCCTTACTGCCTCTGATGCAGTCTCCCACTTATCTGAAAGCTCACTGTCTATGATAAGCTAGCTCCAGAGCCCCTGTCACCCTATCTATCCAGGGCTGAGGTTAGAGACATGAGTGGCCAAGCTCCACTTTTTATGTGGGTGCTCATGAACTCAAGTCCCCAGGCCTGCACCACAGGCACTCTCTCCTTCTCCCTTCTCCCTTCTCTCCCTTCTCCTCCTTCTTTTTTGTTTTTTTCGAGACAGGGTTTCTCTGTGTAGTCCTGGCTGTCCTGGAACTCATTCTGTAGACAAGGCTGGCCTGGAACTCAGAAATCCGCCTGCCTCTGCCTCCCAAGTGCTGGGATTACAGGCATGCGCCACCACGCCCGGCCTACAAGCACTCTTTATTTACTATCTCCTCAACTCCTCTATTTGATTTAAATTTTCTTTTGGGGGATTTTTTTTAAAAGACATAGTCTTACTCTGCAGTCCAGGCTGGCCTCGAACTCACTATGTAGTCCAATCTGGTTTTGGAACACCTTTGGTCCAAAGCAACTGCATTAGCATAGTCTATTAGGTATACTGGTCTGGAAAAATATATATTATCACTTACGTGTACAGTCCAGATTCTTTACTGTATACTTACTTTGTATTTTACCACAGTTTTATTTTCCAGATGTTGGCTACAATCTATTACATCAATTTTGTGACATACTACTAAGTTCGTTACTACTTGGTCTTAAACACCTCGGATGTCTTGGGGAAAGGAAAGCAGTTTAGCTTGGGGTGTGCATTTTCAGGCTGAGTCTCAATAGACAGTGTATTGAAACCAAATAAGTACTACTGAAAATGCTGCTCTCCAGACATGTACATGTATCTGTGCTCAGTGCCTACGCGTATTCAGGAATATCTGTAACACTTGTGCCCAGAAAGCATATAAAAGCGAATGTATACTTACAGAGCTGACAACCACTAAGCTCAGGAGTTAAGTGACAGCCTGGGGAGGAGCCCAGGTAGGGGCAGAGAGCATTGCGTGTGGCACCTGCGGTATCAGGCACGTCCTGGTGCCCAGGCCCTCGCCTAGCAGAAACCAGAGGCACAAAGGCCGAGTAACTGACCGTGCGCGACTGGGTTCTGGGAGCCAGGACTGCGGCGCGCACAAGCTACCCACAGTGCACCGCGGCGCGCACGCGTAGTCCGCCGCTCCCGGCGTACATCGCTGCGGCCCAGGCGGCCGCCTTAGGCTGCCCCGCAGGGCCGGTGGGGCCCGAGCCGCGGGAGCATGGCTCTGAAGCGGATCCAGAAGGTAAGAGTGGCGGAAACGGGGTCCTCCCGCCGGTCCACTCCGCGGGCTGCCGCAGCGAATAGAACCCCGTGGCTGAGGTGCGGCAGGGCGAGTTGACACTTGCCCCGCGCGAGGCGGAACCGCCGCCGGCACAGACTTAGGAGGTGGAGGCGTGCGCCGAGCGGGCGGCTCGCGGGGGCGGAGTCACGCGACCGTGTCAAGTGCGCGCGCAGCTGCGGGCGGTGTTTAGGGAAGCGGTGGGAATGTCTCACGGGGGTGGGCGCCCAGCAAGAGAGGATGGGCTGCGGGGGTATTTCATCCTGAGGCTAACGATTTTGTATTAGTCCATTAGCCTAGAGTCTGGTAAATGCATCACAGAAAAAATAAAATAGAACCAGTTCTGTTCTGCTGTCCTACCAGTGCACCCTTTGCCATTTGTTAACGTTTTAGCGCATCTACTTTTCTTCCTTTTCCTAAAGAAAATTGTTCTATATTTCTATGTTGTTTTTTGTTTGTTTCGTTTTGGTTTGGTTTGGTTTTTTGAGACAGGGTCGCTATGTAGTCCTGGTTGACGCGGACAGGTTATCACTATGTAGACAAGGCCAACCTCAAACTCAGAGATCCACCTGCCTCCGCCTCCGCCTCCGCCTCCGCCTCCGCCTCCGCCTCCACCTCCGCCTCCCTCCGCCTCCGCATCCTGAGGCATGTACCACCATACCCTGCATTATATTGTAATTTACGATCCTTTTCTTTTTTTTTACATAGTATTAAAAGTTTGGATTTTCTATATTGCAAAATAGTATTTATAACCTCTTCTTGAAAGGATTTGCTTATTTTTATTTTGTGTGTATGGCCTTTTTGCCTGCATATATGTTAAGTGCCTCCAGAGGCCAAAAAAGGACATCTGTTGCTAGGAACTGCACACTTACATGTGGTTAAGGTGCCCTTTGTAGATGCCAAGAATCATACTCAGGAGCTCAGGAAGAGCAGTTCGTGCCTGTAACCACTGAGCCATCTCTCCAGCCCTCTAACCCTAACTTTTAGCATTAGCATGATTCCACCAAGTGAATCCAGGGTATGTGTCTCAGTCAGATTTCTGTTCCTGTGATAAACACATAACCAGAAGCAACTTGGGGAGGAAAGGGTTTGGTTAATAGCTTATGTAGTCCATCATCAGAGGAAGCCAGAGCAGGAACCTGGAGGAAGAAACTGAAGAAGACACCTCGGAGCAGTGCTGCTTACTGGTGTGTGCCAGTTTGCTTTATTATATACGCCAGGACCGTGTACCCAGATATGGCACCATGCACAGTGGGCTGGGCTCTTCCACGTCAGTCAAGTACATGTCCCACAGATTTGTCTACAGGACAATCTAATGGAAGGATTTGCTTGGTTGAGGTTACCTTTTCCCAAATGACCCTGGTTTGTGTCAACTTGACAAAAAACTAACCCCTTTTCAACTTAATATACCAGTAGATTATTATTAAACCATAATCTTTTCCTTTATTGTTTATCCCTAAGATCTCATAATAATATCACAATACAAAATACATTGCAACTTTTAAATAATGTGCTTGGTTTTTTTAAGGTTCTTTTATGTAGTTGTTTTCTCTGCATGAATGACTGTACATCATATGTATGCTTGGTACTCCATGGAGGCCAGACGAGGATGTCAGATCCTCTTAGACTAGACGTAGATGTTTGTGAGCCACCATGTAGGCGTTGAGAGCAAGTGCTCTAACCACTGAACAATCTCTTTGGTTCTCATTCCAAAAGTCCCACAGTCATTAAAAACTTACATAATTTTTCCTAACTGTTATGGTCCTATAAAATCATGTTACAAACATTCTATTCTATTCCAAGAGGGAAGAACCAGGACACAGTTACAATAAAATCAAAACAAAACCCAGGGGGCTGGAGAGATGGCTCAGTGGTTAAGAGCACTGACTGCTCTTCCAAAGGTCCTGAGTTCAAATCCCAGCAACCACATGGTGGCTCACAACCATCCGTAATGAGATCTGATGCCCTCTTCTGTTGTGTCTGAAGACAGCTACAGTGTACTTACACATAATAATAAATAAATCTTAAAAAAAAAAAAAAACGAAAAGAAAACAAAAAAACAAAACCCACGTCCTCTCCACAGTGTAAACAGTTGCTCAGTGTGTGGTTTCTGGGCTGGGGCTTACAATCTTATAGGCTCCAAAGGGTTTAGAAAGCTTCACTTTCCTAGCTCTGTCCTCTACAGCACACAGTTTGTCTCATAGGCTGATGCCAAGAGAAAGGAGATGGAGAGTCGGGCAGTGGTGGCGCACACCTGTAATCCCAGCACTTGGGAGGCAGAGGCAGGCGGATTTCTGAGTTCGAGGCCTGGTCTTCAGAGTGAGTTCCAGGACAGCCAGGGCTACACAGAGAAACCCTGTCTTGAAAAACCACAAAAGGAAGGAAGGAAGGAAGGAAGGAAGGAAGGAAGGAAGGAAGGAAGGAAGGAGATGGAAAAGAGGATCATGCCATTGAGTCAGGCATGGAGCTCAACCAGCACGCAGCTACATGGCAGACAAGAAGCCTCATTGAATAGGGGGTTGAGCTTCAGAGAAAAGAACAAGGATCCCCAGAGTATTGGGAGAGCTCTCCCAGGCTCGGGCCAGTAACTGAAGGGAAGAAAAAACGATGGATTTAAAAAAAAAATCTTGGGACTGGAGAGATGGATCAGTGGTTAAGAGCACTGCCTGAGCTGGGCGGTGGTGGCGCACGCCTGTAATCCCAGCACTTGGGAGGCAGAGGCAGGCGGATTTCTGAGTTCGAGGCCAGCCTGGTCTACAGAGTGAGTTCCAGGACAGCTGGAGCTATACAGAGAAACCCTGTCTCGGGAAAAAAAAAAAAAAAAAAAAAGCACTGGTTGCTCTTCCAGAAGTCCTGAGATCAATTCCCAAAAACCACATGGTGACTCACAACCATCTGTAATGGGACTTGATACCCTCTTCTGGTGTGTCTGAAAACAGGTACAATGTACTCATATACATAAAATACACAAATCTTTTAAAAAATAATTCTCATTAAGAGACTAATTTATTACACCCTTCTCTTTTGCTTAGCCTTAGGATAATCCCCCATTCTGAAGTGTGGTCTCTGGCTAAGACAATTACCAGCCCAGCTGAATTAACCCTTATGTTTTGGGTAGCTTGGAATTGTTGGTCTCCATCCAAACCAGCTGTAGAATCCATTGTCATGATTTGGAAGAGACAGCTTTCTCTTAAGGGGCATCCAGAGCCACTGTAACATTCACCCCTCTGGAGAGGTAATCCTAAAACCTCTTAAGAGATAAGCAAAATTAGGGAATAGATAAAATCTATTCCCATCAAGAATAGCCAGACATACAGTTACGCAGCCGTTCACTAGAAGTGATCAATGTCTGGATTGGAGTCTCACACTGTCCAAACAAACGTGCTCATTCGGGAGAAGGTAAGGAACCACAGCTCCTATCTGGCATTCACAGCCAACGAACAAAGACCCCTGGCCCTAACCTTCTCACTAATCTTTATCTCCTGTTCCCATCATCTCCACTCATGAAGACTTAACCCTTGTAGCTGCTTGTATTATGAATGCTAATTATGTTTCCTCCCAAACTGTAGGAGAGGGAATGGATGTAGCTTCTAGGAACCTGCCCACAGTTTGTTCTGACCGGTAAATAAAGATGCCAACAGCCAATAACTGGGGAGGGAAACAGAGGCAGGATTTGAGGATTTGAGGGCTTGGGACCAGAAGGAAAGAGAGAGAGGAAGAGGAGATCTGCTATAGCAGGAGTGTCGAGGAGAGGAGAGGAGAGGAGAGATGTCTTGGTGCCTTGTGGGCGGGCCTGGTGCTGTTTGTATGTTGATACTAATTCTGCTCTCTTGGGGACAAGGCTGCAGACAAGGAGTGAGTCATACTCAGGTGACTTCTTGTGAACCAGTCCCCTAATGAATAAAGGAGCCAATCACTGGTCGAGGAGGTGGGACTTCCAGGTTGGAGTGGGGAAGAAAGGAAGCAAGAGAGTTAAGTCTTTTTGGACTGGGATAGCAAGAGGACAAGACAGCTAGCTACGAGTGTCTCCTGGTTTCCATGCCTGATCAGCAGTATTTGCCATCAGAGGATTTAGATTTAATAAAGCACACAGATTAGGATTTTAGTTGCTGTGCCCAACGATTGAGTTGTCATTTCTGAACTAAGTTTGTGTTGTGTTTTTCTTCACTGGGTGGTTCAAGAGAGAAAGGTACTGAGGCAAGGCCTGGGTTTGCCTGAGGTGCACCACAAAGGCCATGGAGGATTTGAAGCATGGGGTTGGTGTGGTAGTGAACTGCCAGCGGGAACCTAGCGAGCTGGGTAGAGACATTTTGGAAGCTCCAGGCCAGAGAGTCTCCATAAGATAAAACAGGCCGGCTACTGCCCGCCAGTGCATGGCCGGCCCAGGACGCCAGGGCAAAGAGTGGCTGGTGTAAGCTGGGAAAACGTGCTGGTTCATTTTAATATGCAACAGGCAAGCTTGAGAAGGGAGTAGGATAGGGAGATACAGGCTCCATGTGAAGGAGCTGAGAGAGCGCAGCCCAGAGAGCTGCCCAGCTGGGCCCAGGGCAGCCAAGATAGAGCATAGAATTAGTAAGTAAGAACTCAGGATTAACTGCATGGAGGTTAGGCAGTCGCCTAGCTTTTGGTTAAGGCATATTAAAATATTAAGGCTGAGTGTGTGCCTTTTATTCAGGAACCTAAACCATTGGGGAGGGTAGCAAACATGCTTCTGGGATCCCATAAATTTATTTCACCAAACCCCAGCTATCATTTGGAGATTGGGATGACAATCTAGCTGACTTCTTTGAGTTTATTGGGGTCATCAGGTGTGGCAGTTGGGTTACCCTTCCAGCGGACTCATCTAAGGACCCTGAAATTGCATTAATGGTCCCATTTGTACAGCAACCTGATGTAGTGAGGAAAGGAAGTTCTTGAAAAGGAACTTTCAAGAGGAACTTGAAGTACCTGGAAAGAAACATCAGGGAAAAGTGAAATTGGAGCCTTTTGAGCAGAGAAAATGGTTCCATTTCCCCAAGAACTGGCATGAGCCAGTATAAAAGTATAAGCCCTAGACAGACAACCAAGAAGACAGAGCAAGTCATTTTAAAGTGTCCAAACCAAAGTCTGGTAGGATCCTTTGATAGGCTCATAAGAACATTCATTCATTAGGCTCCTCCTCCTCAGCTGTTTTTTTGTTTTGCTTTGCTTTGTTTTGTTTTTTCTGTTTGGCTCTAAAGCTTGGCTCCACCATGATGTTACTAGGATATGTTTCTAGGCAGTTTGATAGCTGTTAAATTAGCTAGGCTCGTAGTGTGAGATCCCTCTTAAATGGTGTATTAGTCAGGGTTCTCTAAAGAAACTGAACTGATAGAATGGGAGAATGTGTGTGATTTATTAGAGTGGCTTGCAGGCTCTGATGTGGCTAGCCCAACAATGACTGTCTCTCTGTGGAAAGGTGAAAAATTTGGTAGTTGTTTCAGTCACCAGGCTGGATGTCTCTCCTGGTCTTCAGTGTTCTTGGAATTCCAGAGAAGCAGGTTCTAATACCAGCAAAGGATTACAGCGTAGATGAACTTGACAGCAAGAGTGTGAGCGAGCAGGCAAACAGCAATGGACCTTCCTCCATGCCCTTTTGTGTAGGCTGCCACCAGAAGGTGGGGCCCAGATCTAGGGTGGGCCTTCCAACTTCCAAAGATCCAGTCAAGAAACTCTCTCACAGCTGCTTACATTTTAATTGACTCTAGATTTAGTCTAGTTGACAATGAAGATGGTCCATCATAAGTGGCTTCACAAGTTATAACCAGGCACCCCAAAAGGTCTCAGTTTATCTTCATTTGGTTCTTAGGTACAAATTGTTGCTCATCTCAGATGCTATATTTATTTTCTGTGTGTGTGTGTGTGTGTGTGTGTGTGTGTGTGTGTGAGAGAGAGAGAGAGAGAGAGAGAGAGAGAGAGAGAGAGGTGTAAGGATGCCCTTGAAGGCAAGAAGGGGTGTTGGATCAGCTGGAGCTGAAGTTACAGCGGTTGAAAGCCCCTTGAAGTGGGTGCTGGGAACAGAACTCTGCTGAAAGAGCAGCCAGTGCTTTTAACTGCTGTGTGTCTCTAGTCTGTCCATGAACTTTTGACCATCTTGTATCCACCTCTGTAAGTAGCCTCCTGCCTGGCCTTTCCAACCAGCTCCTAAGGGCTTCTGCCAGATTAATCATGGCCAGAGGACCAGTGTGTACAGGCAGCTTCCTAGGCACAGAGCAGCCTAACTCCTGTCTCATATTCTAGGAACTGACTGACTTACAGAGGGATCCTCCTGCTCAGTGTTCTGCAGGACCTGTGGGTGATGACTGTAAGTATTTTTCCGGATTTCAGAAGGCTTGCAACCAAAGCGCCGTCAGGGACCAGACCTCATTCCCACTCTCTCCACTGAGCAGTTCCCACGACACAGAATTGTTTGCCTTTCACATGCTTATGAATTGCTTTCTGTTTGTTTGGTTTTTGCTGTTTTAATACATGTCTTGTTGTTCAGTAGCTGATGTTGGCCTAAACATACATTGTAGCCCAGGTTGGCCTCAAACTTTTAATCTTCCTGTCTTATTCTCCAGATTGCTAGAATTATGTGTGCCACTTTGTCCAGTGTAGATTGCTTTTTCTTTTCTTTCTTTCTTTTTTTGAACTTTTATCTTTTTCTTTTTCTTTTTGTTTGTTTTGTTTTATTGTTTTTTGTGTTTAAAACTTAAGGATCATTTTCCATTGTATTAGAATTTGAGAACAACAACAACAGCCACGCTATAAATTTTGATGGAGAAGAGGAAAAGTAGAGTTCACGAAAGCAGGTGTGCTGAGGAGGTTAGCTTGGGCTTGGAGTTGGGAACTGACTTCTTCAGAGAAATACTGAGAAACTCCAGACAAGAGGCAGTTTGAGCATGCTTAGAGTTTTGGCTAGTACCCAAAAAGATAGAAAGGGGTAAGTTTTAGAACTCAGTACACTGCGCAGACTTGGTGAAGATCTGGAAATTACTGCCTGAATTGCTTTCTCAGTGGGGGTCATCAGCTCATAACAGTGTGACTGGTCAGGTTACATTCCAAATGGAGCCTGCACCGTCAGAAGTCATTCTTCCTGTACTGAGTCATAAGGAAGACGGGTTGTCCCAAGTCAGACACGGGACACTAGTGTAAATGTACACAGATAGTTTTTAATTGTTTAATTTTTAAATTATTTTACATGTATTTTATTATTTTATCTACATGTATGTCTGTACACAACAGTGCCTTCAGAAACCAGAAGAAGACATTGCATCCCCAGGAACTGGATTTACAGATGGTCATGAACTACCATGTGGTTGCTGAGAATTGGAACCTGGGTGCTCTGGAAGAACAGCTCTTAATAACTGAGCTATTTCTCTAGTCCCTTCATCGTATCTTTTGAGACAGGGTCTCTAGCTAAACCTAGAACTCACCTTTTTGGCTAGACTGGCTGGCTAACTATCTAGCTGCTAAGATGTATCTACACACATACACACACACACACACACACACACACACACACACACCATTGCATGCTGCCACATCTGACTTTTACTTGGGTGCTGGGATCCACACTCAGCTTCTCATCTTTTACAGAAAGCACTTTGCCCATAATCCCAGCACTTGGGAGGCAGAGGCAAGCGGATTTCTGAGTTCGAGGCCAGTCTGGTCTACAGAGTGAGTTCCAGGACAGCCAGGACTACACAGAGAAACCCTGTCTCGAAAAACAACAACAACAACAAAAACCTTGCCTTACATCAATCAGTATCTGCCATGGATTTATATGAGATGGATTGTTTTGTTTTGTTTTGTTTTAAAGATTTATTTATTGTTATATCTAAGTACACTGTAGCTGTCTTCAGACACTCCAGAAGGAGTCAGATCTCGTTACAGATGGTTGTGAGCCACCATGTGGTTGCTGGGATTTGAACTCAGGACCTTCGGAAGAGCAGTCAGTGCTTTTAACTGCTGAGCCATCTCTCCAGCCCTTGTTTTGTTTTTTGAATTTGGTTTTTTCAAGACAGGGTTTCTCTGTATAGCCCCGGCTGTCCTGGAACTCACTCTGTAGACCAGGCTAACCTCAAACTCAGAAATCCGCCTGCCTCTGCCTTCCAGAGTGCTGGGATTACAGGCGTGTGCCACCACCGCCCAGCTCGAGGTGGATTTTTTTGAGAATGAAGAACTCTTAAAAACTCACAAGCCCACTGCATTAGTGAAAAGATAGCATTCACAGAGGCTCTGCAGTCCATTGCCCTGAAGTGCTCTGGAGCCTTGGATGTGGCTGTTTGGAGCATTCAGGGCAGCCTTGGTGAGCTCCTGTGTGCTAGGGATAGGCAGAGCAGTAAAGACAGCTCAAGACGCTGGAGACAGCAGGAGTTCTGATATGAAAGTCTGGCTGCTGAAGGGCAGGAACTTGAGAAAAACAGGAAGCCTTCGTGGCTTGTTATCAAAACCTCAGAACAGTGCCTGGGTCAATGGGTAGAATGACATGGGTGACCAAGAGGCCCCACAGCCTGACCAAGACACAGACGGGGGCTTCAAAATTAGGGAAGAACTGGGGAGCAGAAAAGGCTGTCAACAGCACCATGTAAAGTGTCAGAAACCTAGCTGGCATGCACTGTGCAGAGGGAGTGCTAGACTGTAGTCACAGTGGTCAAGAGCCCTTGCTGCTCTTTCAGGGAGCCCGAGCCCGATTTCAGTTCCTAGGACCACTTGGCACCCCCAACCGCCTTCAGTCCCAGTTCCAGGGGATCCAACACTGTTCTAGCCTTCTCAAACACCAGGCACCACGTGTGTGTGTGTGTGTGTGTGTGTGTGTGTGTGTGTGTACATAGATACATGCAGACAAAATACCCATACACATAAAGTAAAAATAAATCTTGAAAAAAATCAAAAGAATTCGTCTTGACCAAGAAAGATCTGGGGGAACTTCAACCTCAGCTCTGAGAGGTGCTCATCAGTCATGTGCTCATGGTAGGGTCTTGCTAACGCCTCCACACTGCTGCACAGGCAAGCATTCCTGTTTGGCAGTAACTGCCTAGGAAACTGAATTTGAATCTGTGTCATGTTAGTGCCCATAACCCTGGCTGCAGCAGCTTCTAAGGAGCCCTGGAGTCCTAGCGAATCGCAGGGTTTGAGCGTGCTTCTCAAAGCCCCACATTTGCAGTCGGTGTCAGAAATGAGGCAGTCCTGGGGGAGCCCAGCAGCACCCTTCCTGTAGAACAGGCGCCCTTCGATGAGGAGCCCTCACATGCCTGTCTCTCTTTTGTCTTGTAGTGTTCCACTGGCAGGCCACCATCATGGGCCCGGTAGGTAGTGCTGCTGCATGCACAGCTCTAGGTTGTTTCTGGTACTTCGTCTTTCCTGCATGCATTGATGTCTCCTCTGTCTTGTCCTTCCAGAATGACAGCCCTTACCAAGGAGGTGTTTTTTTCCTGACCATCCACTTCCCTACAGATTATCCTTTCAAGCCCCCAAAGGTGAGGCTGCCCCCAACTCCCATGCTGTTTGATGGAAGGCTTATGATGACCTTCTCTTGTCGCAGTAGAGTGAACGGTGTGTGCACCTTTTCCCAGTGCTCTGCCATTACGAGTCAGTGGTTACAGCCTGCTGAGACTTCTGACTGTCACGATTAGCCTTATCTTACAGTTTCTCTCGCTGTGATAAATGTCATGACCAGTAGCACCTTCATCTTACGACTCTTAGGTCACACTCCATCACTACGGGATGTCAGAACAGAAACTCAAGCAGGAACCTGGAGACAGGAATGTGCAGACTATGGGGAATGTTGCTTATTGGCTTGGCTCCTCGTGGCTTGCTTAACCTGTTTGTTTATACAACCCAGGATCACCTGCCTAAGGGTAGCACCAGTCACAGTGATCTGGGTCTTCCTACACCAATCATTAAGAAAGTGCCCGACAGATTTGACTGCAGGCTAATCTGATAGACATGTTCTCAGTTTAGTCCCAAATGACTGGTTTATGTCAAGCTGACAGAAAACTAACCAGGACTGTTGTGAGCAAGGATAAGTATGGTAAGTGGTTTCATTAATGAAGTCACAGCTTTAAAGATGTCTATGGTAGCCGGGCGGCGGTGGCACATGCCTTTAATCCCAGCACTTGGGAGGCAGAGGCAGGTGGATTTCTGAGTTCGAGGCCAGCCTGGTCTACAGAGTGAGTTCCAGGACAGCCAGGACTACACAGAGAAACCCTGTCTCGAAAAACAAAAAAAACAAAAAAAAAAAAAGATTTCTATGGTAGCAGGACTATAGAGTGTAAAAGACCTGACCACTGTAGCTGGAAGGTATCAGGAGTCTGAAGGAGGAAGCAACAGTGAGGCATGACAGTGCATAGTTATAATTTAACTTTAACCCCAGTACTTGGAAGACACAGGCAGGTGGAACTCTGTGAGATTAAGGCTAGCCAGAGCTACCGAGCTATGCACTGAGACCCTGTATCAAATTAAAAAATAATAATAATAATAAAAAAGGAAAGAAAGGAAGGAAGGAAGGAAAAGATGAAGGTCCAGTTATAAAGCAACTAATGACAGGGAAGTGTTGTTATGCAGGTCTTCAGCTGTATATTGGAGTGATTTGGGAAATGCAGTATATTGAAGAAAATAGACCAGGATTTATTAGGGGCTGTTAAAATAGCCACAGATGGCAGCAGGCAGGTTCATGAAGATCCCTGAACTGCCCTTTATCACTGTAGGAGAGTCTGTTCAGGCTCTGCCTGCCTCCCTCCCTCCCTCCCTCCCTCCCTTCCTTCCTTCCTTCCTTCCTTCCTTCCTTCCTTCCTTCCGGTGTCAGACAGAGTCCTCAGCTGTCGTGATTTTAAGACAAGGTCCTGGGGGAGGCGGGTGTGCTGCGGTGCCCCTCAGTGAGGGTGAGGAGGGCTGTTGCACACTCTGCACACCCTCAGACTGCTCCATTCTTCTCCACACTAGAGAACACAAAGGTGAAGTCACCCACTCTTGGAGCCTGAAAAAGTTAATTTTGTTGTTAGAAGGATTTCATACAGGCTAAAGAGATGGCTCAGCACTTAAGAGCACTGACTGCTCTTCCAGAAGTCCTGAGTTCAATTCCCAGCACCCACATGGTGGTTCACAACCATCTGTAATGGGATCCAATGCCCTCTTCTGGTGTGTCTGAAGACAGCTATGGTGTACTCATATAAGTAAATAAATAAATACTTATATAAACAAACAAGCAAGCCGGGCGGTGGTGGCGCACGCCTTTAATCCCAGCACTTGGGAGGCAGAGGCAGCCGGATTTCTGAGTTCGAGGTTAGCCTGGTCTACTGAGTGAGCTCCAGGACAGCTGGAACTACACAGAGAAACCCTGTCTTGAAAAACCAAAAAAAAAAAAAAAAAAAAAAAAAAAAAAAAAAAACCAAGCAAATCTTTAAAGAAAGGGATTTCAGGCATTCTTTTACATACATACCCTGTTGTAGTGACAGTTTTGGAGTTTTGGATTCTTTAAAAAAACAGAAATATCATAAGGCTATGTTTTTGTTTTAATCCCAGGTGTGAGATATGGGGCTTCTTCAGACTGTCCACAGCAGCTATGATTTGCCTCATGATCTAGCAGGGGCATGATTTTGCCAGCTGCAGATAGTTTCTACAATTGTCTTTTAGAATTCAGGGGAAATTTTCAGAGGATATAGAAATGCTAAGACCCTGCGAGGCAGAATAGGTTGGTGGTTAGGTGGGTGGTGGGTGAGTGGGTGGGTAGTGATTGTGTGCTGGTTGTCGGTTGTTGACCATGGTTTGTTAAATAGTTGTGCACAAAGAAGAAAGAAGAAATTAGCCAGGCAGTGGTGGCACACGCCTTTAATCCTAGCACTTGGGAGGCAGAGGCAGGCGGATTTCTGAGTTCAAGGCCAGCCTGGTCTACAGAATGAGTTTCAGGACTATACAGAGAAACCTGTCTCAAAACAGAGAGAGAGAGAGAGAGAGAGAGAGAGAGAGAGAGAGAGAGAGAGAGAGAGAGAAGGAGGAGGAGGAGGAGGAGGAGGAGGAGGAGGAGGAGGAGGAGGAGAAGGAGAAGGAGAAGGAGAAGAAATTAGATATCCTGACAGAAACAGTCAAACCTACCCTAAGGAGCTTGATGACCTGTTCATCAGGATGTAGTCTAATAATAACACTACCCCATTTCTTTTCTATCTTTTTTTCTCTCCTAGCTAATGTTAGGGGCTTGAAAGGGTGAAAAAAGAGTGGAGAAGGGTGGAGAAAAGAAGAACCCACCAAGCAGCCAAAGACCGGCTATCCCCTGTGTCTTAGCTTCATTTCTGTTGCCTGAATAGATCCCTGACAGCAGTGACTTAGGGAAGGCTGTGTCAGTTCAGTTTCTGGTTACGGGGAGCCACGCAGCAGGAGCTGGAGACAACTAGTGCCATTGCATCCCTAATCAAGAAGCAAAGTTGAGTGAAATGTACACATTAGTATTTATTTCATCTTTGCACATGAGTGATTTGCCTGCCCATATGTATTTGCACTGCTTGCATGCCTGGTGCCTGCAGAGGTCTGATAAGGTGTTGGATCCCTTTGTAGTGGAGTTGCAGCCCATTGTAGTTGCTGCATGGATCCTGGGAACTGAACATGGGTCCTCTGCAAGAACAAGTGCTCATGACCACTGAGACATCTCTTCAGCCCTAGTGTATGCATTCTTTTTTGTTTGTTTGTTTGTTTGTTTGTTTGTTTTTCAAGACAGGGTTTCTCTGTGTAGCCCTGGCTGTCCTGGAACTCACTCTGTAGACCAGGTTGGCCTCAAACTCAGAAATCTGCCTGCCTCTGCCTCCCAAGTGCCCAGCTTAGTGTATACATTCTTAAACTGAGTTCCCTTTCTCTAGTTGTGTGCTGTTCAGCATTCTCAGCCTAAGGAATACTACACAGAGGTCTTCCCACCTCAGTTAATGGAGTGAAGACAATCCTCTACTAGGCATCTTAATCCAAACAGTCCTTCATGAGACCCTCTTCCTAGGGAATTCTAGATTGTATCAAGTTGATAACCACAACTAGCCATCACACCATTCCCTCTATAAAGGCTCAGAGAACAATTCCACCAATGAACAGGAGAGTTGTGTAACAGTAATCCGCTCTTAACTTCTCACTGCCGCCCCAATGTTGTGGATTCTCAGATCACACACACAAACACACTTACACACTTCTATTTAATATGCCCTAAGCAGCTCAACAGCTGGACCACACTGCTAATGCCTCCCCTCCAATACTCCTGAAATCACTTACTAAAATCTATATTTCATCTCTGCTACCCCAGACCCAGTTTGGGGAGGGGCCCCTGGGGCCACTCTTCCCCAGCTCTTACATGGCTGTATGCTCCTGCTTTTTCAGATCTTAGGCCTGATCTTTCTGCTTCCCTGGCATGTCAATTCTAAAAACCTCTTCCTCAGGCCGGGCGGTGGTGGTGCACGCCTGTAATTCCAGAACTTGGGAGGCAGAGGCAGGTGGATTTCTGAGTTCGAGGCCAGCCTGGTCTACAAAGTGAGTTCCAGGACAGCCAGGACTACACAGAGAAACCCTGTCTCGGAAAAAAAAAAACAAAAACAAAAACAAAAACAAAAAAACAAAACCTCTTCCTCCCAGGGTTCCCTTGCCCAAGAAATCGAAAGTCCCACCTCTGTCTTCCTGCCCAGCCATTGGCCGCTGACAACTCTTATTCACCAATTGAAGCCAACTGGGGCAGGGACCCTCAGTGTCTTACAGGCAGACAGACGTGGGTTTCTGTGTAATTTTGGGAGCCAAATTAACACAACTAGCATTCGAACCAATCTACAACATCTCACCTTTTTCGTACATTAAAAAGGTCTTTTCTCGGCCGGGCAGTGGTGGCGCACGCCTGTAATTCCAGCACTCTGGGAGGCAGAGGCAGGCAGATTTCTGAGTTCGAGGCCAGCCTGGTCTACAGAGTGAGTTCCAGGACAGCCAGGGCTACACAGAGAAACCCTGTCTCAAAAAAAAAACCAAATCAAAAAAAAAAAGGTCTTTTCTCACAGATATATATTGAATATAGTTAAAGCAGTTATGTAAACTATAAGGTATGATATACACTAAAATGTCCAGCCCATCAATCTTGTCAATATAAGTATATTATTCTAACATCTATCACAATTCTATATCTGAATTATGTTCTGTTTTAACTTGCATTACCATCCTTTATGCTAAACAACTTAAGCTTAATTATGAGACTATAACAGTTTTCAACCCCATCAGAAATCCAAGAACAAGGGGGCTGGAGAGATGGTTCAGTGGTTAAGAGCACTGACTGCTCTTCCAGAGGCTCTGAGTTCAATTCTCTGCAACCACATGGTGGCTAACAACCATCTGTAATGGGATCCAATGCCCTCTTCTGGTGTGTCTGAAGACAGCAACAATGTACTCACATAAAATAAATAAATAAATCTTTAAAAACGATTCAAGAACAAAGTAAATATTACCTGAATATTTAGGAAGCACAAAAACATAGCTTTGAAAACTTAAATTACAGAGACAGCTGACTGCCTGTTCCTCAAAGTGTCGGAGCATCTGTCTTCAGCCTCTGGCCCAGAACCTGCTGACACACCTTAAGTAAAGCAGGAACTACAAAGGACTACCTCATTTTGTCTTGGCAGAGCTAAGCTATGGATTATCTCGTCATCTTGTGTCCTTTCCTTTTTGTCTGTAGATGAATTAGAGCAATTCTTGCCCAGTGGCTACCTTGCCACAACTGGAACAACTCCATATGGAGGTTATGATGCTCAATATCTTCTTTGGGGGCTGGAGAGATGGCTCAGCGGGTAAGAGCACTGATGGCTCTCCCGAAGGTCCTGAGTTCAAATCCCAGCAACCACATGGTGGCTCACAACCATCCGTAATGAGATCTGCCGCCCTCTTTTGGGGTGCGTGAAGACAGCTACAGTGTACTTAGATATAATAATAAATAAATATTTAAAAAATATATATCTTCTTTGACCATGAATGAGGTACTGTTGGGAGCGACATGTCTCTTAGTCAAAAAATCTAATAATGAAATGATTACAAATGCCATGTTCTATGGGCTTCTGATGGTTTTGAAGACTATATAAAGTATATCTGAACTGTTAAACCTTGACTACTCTTAGCTATTTCTATTTGAATGATATTAAAACCATTTTACTATAATTAAATCAGAATCTAATACAACCATGAGTTAATTATCTGGTCCTTAATTTGTGTTACTTAATCATCCTAAACAATTGGTAATAGCAGCTATAGAAGAACTCAGTCAAAGCCTTGCATAGGGACAATGCCTATCTAAGAGTAACAATATTAATTTCAAATTTTGTCTCAATATACAAAGATTTATACCAATGAAAACCTTAAATCTGTATCAATATATAAATTCTGAACCAATTTAAGAAATGTTAACTTCAATTTTGTATCAGTTATAGAGATTTCTACCAATGTAAGATTATAGCTATTCAGTGTTTTGTTCAAGAATAAATTTAGTAATCCATCTCATATATTTTCTCCCTGTTTAAAATTATGACTATTTCCTATGATCCCTTAATTTGACAACCTATGTATAATTTATAAAATAACCATAACCAGACACTCAGACCTGAGGGATGGAGATGATGACTCTCCACAACTTCTTCCTGCTGAATAGGGGTGATGAAAAAAATTTTAAAGGGGTGAGGAGGGGTAGGAAAATTAGAAAAATTGGTTAGACTTAAAGCTAGCTTTAAGCCAGGCGTGGTGGCGCACGCCTGTAATCCCAGCACTTGGGAGGCAGAGACAGAGGCAGAGGCAGAGGCAGGCAGATTTCTGAGTTTGAGGCCAGCCTGGTCTACAGAGTGAGTTCCAAGACAGCCAGGAAGGACTACACAGAGAAACCCTGTCTCGGGGGGGGGGGGGGAAGGCTAGCTTTAGCATCTGCTATCTAGTCTCTGTATGCTTAGAAGGCTCAGGACTTGACTGAGGTTTTGTCTGAAAGGCTGGATGAACTGAGTTCATTGGGAATTAGCAGCTATTCCTGATGCTGTTTTGGGAAGCAGGTAGCTGGAACAGTAGATCTTTTCAGTGTCCCCATGGATGAATCTTGTCAGAGCTGCAAATTCTGCAATATATGAATCTTACAACCAAACTTTTAGTACTAGTAAGATATTCGTAAAGATTGTACAAGGTGCATAGATCAGTTAAGGATGAATGTTTGCTCCTTGTTTGAGCAGGTGAAAGGCAACTATCCTTTTTATCAGTTAATCTGATCAAAAACCAATTGTAATAGATCTTCATTCATGCCATGTGAAGGATAGCTTGATGAATCTTAAGGATTCCATAGCCAACAAGATTTCTAATTTAACTGAAGTTTTGGCTAGAGACATCTTTATGTCTAAGCCAATTACAGGGCTGTTCCTATGTGGAGGAATCAGCAAATCATGCTACCTGTCCTGTCTGATTTTCTCAAATTTTTCTTTTCTGTATCTAAGATCTTCAGGGGGTCTGATCCATGTCACTCTGGAAGGGGTCCAAAGCCCTTTCTTCTTTCCTATTAACACAAATACAGAGCTTCTCTCCCAAAATGCCATGTCCTTGGTCCAGTGGCCCAAAATCATCAAAGGTACAGATTGATTCAAATTAGCAGCCTCCTTCTTCAGTCGTGCTTTCTTGACCTCTCTCCTAGATGATTTTTTTTCTTTTTTTTTTCTTTTTTTTTCTTTTTTTTGTTTTTGAGACAGGGTTTCTCTGTGTAGCCCTGGCTGTCCTGGAACTCACTCTGTAGACCAGGCTGGCCTCGAACTCAGAAATCCGCCTGCCTCTGCCTCCCAAGTGCTGGGATTACAGGCGTGCGCCACCACGCCCGGCTTGTTGTTTTTCAAGACAGGGTTTCTCTGTGTAGTCCTGGCTGTCCCAGAACTCACTCTGTAGACCAGGCTGGCCTCGAACTCAGAAATCTGCCTGCCTCTGCCTCCCAAGTGCTAGGATTAAAGGCATATGCCACCACCGCCCAGCCCCCTAGATGATTTTTAATATCAGAACCACTAAACCTAAAACCACATGCATTTTGATAATTAAAACAATTCAAAGCAATCAAACAAATATTATCTGTTGACAGAGTATTCTTTAACTATCCCCTGCCTTGTTCTTCCACGATTAATTTTTTTATTTTTTGGTTTTTTTGTTTGTTTGTTTTTTCGAGACAGGGTTTCTCTGTGTAGTTCGGGCTGTCCTGGAACTCACTTTGTAGACCAGGCTGGCCTCGAACGCAGAAATCTGCCTGCCTCTGCCTCCCAAGTGCTGGGATTAAAGGTGTGCACCACCACTGCCTGGCACCAATTAATTTTTAATAGTGAGATCAAGGCTTAAATATATTTATTTATCTGTGTATACTTAAATTCTCCCTTCTATGGAGATTAATATCTCTATGGGTATATATGTCCCTGTCTTAGTTAGGGTTTTACTGCTATGAACAGACACCATGACCAAGGCAAGCCTTAAAAAAGACACCATTTAATTTAATTGAGGCTGGCTTACAGGTTCAGAAGTTCGGTCCATTATCATCCAAGCGGGAACATGGCAGCATCCAGGCAGGTATGATGCAGGAGGAACTGAGAGTTCTACATCTTCATCTGAAGGCTGCTAGTGGAAGACTCACTTCCAGGCAGCTAGGGTGGGGGTCTTAAGCCCACACCCACAGTAACACACCTACTACAACAAGGCCATACCTTCATCCTAATAGTGCCACTCCCTGGGCCAAACATATGCAAACCATCACAATCCCCTTTCTCTTTAAATAACTTGGATTAATATTCTTTCCTATATATTTAACTTCAATTAAATTTCCTTCTACTTACTGTGTAAGTCTATTCTTAGTCTCCTTTCTATCCTTAAAAATAATTAAATCGGCCAGGCATGGTGGCGCACGCCTATAATTCCAGCACTTGGGAGGCAGAGGCAAGAGGATTTCTGAGTTCGAGGCCAGCCTGGTCTACAGAGTGAGTTCCAGGACAGTCAGGACTACACAGAGAAACCCTGTCTCAAAAAAAAAATAATAATAATAATAATTAAATCATTTTTCATTTATTCTCCCTTCTATGGAGATTAGTATATCTGTGGGTATATATATCACCTTTTTCTTTATAAAAGTTAAATTAATATAAAGCAAGCTAAACAATTACCATTACCCATTGAAACAGTGTTTTTCTATTGTCTCCTGCATTGTTCTCACACAAGATCAAGGCCAAAGTTTTTATTCTTTATCTGAGATAAGGTTATTCTCCCTATCCCCTGCTCTTGACCTACAATTTAAGATCAAAAGCCTCAATTTATTCATCTATGTAACTTAAATTCTCCCTTCTGTGAAATAATACCCTTTTTATTTAACCTCCTGTCTTTTCCTATGTATTTAACGTCAATTAAATTCCCTTCTATATTTCTGTATGAGTCTATTTTAGACTATTAATTTGTCATACCAGGCTAAGCAATCCCAGAATTCTCATGTAGACCAAGTTCAAAACCCACGAGTGCTGCCCTCATTGACTTTCTCAAATCTCTTCTAAAGTATTTTACTCATTCGTTCTATTCTCTCTCTCCTCCCATCAATCTCTCTATCTCATTCTATTCTCTCTACCTCCCTTTGTTTCCTACATTGGAGATCAAAGCCTGGATTTCTCTTATACTTAAAAGCATTTAAACAATTGCTACTATACTCCCTTCTATCCTTAAAAACAATTAAATCAAATTTCATTTATCTCTATCTGTTGTTTATCTGACTATTGGAGGCAAGTGGCCTCTCTCTGCCCTCTGAGTACCCTGTCTCTTTGCACAGCAGGGGCTCCCAGTACCTCTGAGTTCAAACTCTCTGAGGCAGCCAGAAGCCTTTGAGAAGGGCTCAGGGTAAATCCCTGCCATCCAGTTTTGTTCCTTTCAGCCTGGGTGTGTCTCATCCTTAAGCCTCAAACCCCAGAATTATGTGCGCCAATTAGCACACCCCTTTGTTCTAGTTCCAAACCCACACAGATATGGTGCAGGCAAAACTTGAAGCTCTGCCAAGAAATTAATTCTCCTCACCTCCTTTCAAGAATCTCTAATTTTCAATAGTGAATTTGAGCCTACAGGTTGGACGCCGTCCGTAAGAGTAGAATGGTTAATCCAAACTCTGCCAGGTGTGCATGAGCATGTGCTTCTTGCTGCCGCCCCAATTTGTGGATTCTCAGATGAAAGACACATATACACACGGAGCCTTCTGTTTAATACGCCTTAAGGAGCTCTACAGCTGGGCCACTCCCAAACGTCCACACTGCTAATGCCTCCCTCCAATACTCCTGAATAATATCACTTACTGAAATCTATATTTCATCTGTGCTACCCCAGACCCAATCAGGGCGGGGACCCCGGGGCCATTCTTCCTGGCCTCTTCCATGGCTGTAAACCATCACTTCTCTAGCTCTCTGTACTTCCCCAACATGACAATTCTAAAAACCTCTTCGTCCTGTGGTGGGTGGGAGTGAGGGCGAGGGGTTCCCTTTCCCGGGAAATCTCAGGTGCAAAGTCACAGCTGCCCTATTTCAAGTTGGCAGTGGCTATGCCATTCCCTGCAGCATGCTTTCCGTGTTGCCGGGGCACATCAACATGTTCCTGATGAGAGAACTCAGGCCCAGAGAGATCGTATTAAGGCATGATTTGTGAGCTGGTTGTGGTGGGAAACATCTGGAGCACTCAGAAGCTGGTGTAAGGGGTAAAGTTAGACCCTGTTCAGGATACCTGTTGAGTTCTTGGTCAGCCTGGGCCACACAAACCCTGCTTAAATGTGTGGGAGAAGGCCAGCAGTAAGCACTGGAAGGCTAGATTCTCTTGTCTAAGAACTGCCCAGCCTGATCCTGTTTAGAGTCTGAGATCAGAAGAGGTCAGGCAGGTTCAAGGCACTGTGGCCTAAGATTGACAGGTGAACTCTGAGAAGAGACTCTAAGGGGGCGGGCTCTGGGATTACCTGTTAATGGCACATCCTAGTCTGGGGTGCTTTTTACCTTGATACAACAAAATGTCTGTGCTTGGTATTCAGCCCAAACCAGTGATGGCTGAAAGAAAAATTTTCATCTGGACACAGTGGCACACATCTTTAATCCCAATACTTGGAAGGCAGAGGCAGGCAGATTTCTATGATTTGAGGCTAACCTGGTCTGCATAGTAAGTTCTAGGACAGCCAGAGTGACATAGTGAGACCCTGTCTCAAAAAAAACAAACAAAAAACACTTTTGAGTTTCTTTTTTTGTTTTTCCCATCTAAGCCACCTAGACTAACATAGTTAAGCAACGAGTGAGGGGTGAGTTTTATCCGACTGTTTCTTATGCTGACTGTTTCTTCATCATAACCATAAGTCGAGTTGGTTTTTTCATAGATATTTGGGTCCATTCTACCCCTCTGCTTGTTATTCATGGCACACTGCATTGGGAAGTTGGTATCAATGCCCCATGTTCAAAATGAGAATCTAGGAAGAAGTGGTGGGTCCGGGTGCTTTCACTTCTCTGAAGGTCGCCCGCCCCTGTGCGCCCCATTAGAAGCTGGGTGGGTGCCCTGCAGACACAGTTCAGCCGTAGCCTCCGCCCCTGTGCGCCCCATTAGAAGCTGGGTGGGTGCCCTGCAGACACAGCTCAGCTGTAGCCTCCGCCCCTGTGCGCCCCATTAGAAGCTGGGTGGGTGCCCTGCAGACACAGCTCAGCCGTAGCCTCTGGCTCTTCACTTGGATTTCCCTGTGGCTTGTCTGACTTGATGTTTGTTTTTACAGGTTGCTTTCACTACCAAAATCTATCACCCTAATATCAACAGCAGTGGCAGCATTTGCCTGGACATCCTGAGGTCACAGTGGTCCCCAGCGCTGACTGTGTCCAAAGGTAGAGACACTGACGCGTGCCAGCATGCTTGTCTCGCGCGCCCCTTGCTGACTAGCGGACACGCAAGCTCAGGAAGAACAGACGCTTCCCAGATCACTAGCCCTGCCCAGCCCTGTGACTACCTCAGTCTCCACACTGTAAGGCAATGGCACTGTAAAGCATAACCCCTATGCCTAGTAACCCTCCGTAGTCAGTTGCTCTGTGATGCTCCAAACTGTTAAATGGGTACAAGGAGATAGCATCAACCTTAGTTGCATTTTCACCTAAAAGTCAGAAAGTAAATATTAAATGTTTCATGTCCTTCTGTCCATCCTTCCTTCCTTCTTTTCTTCCTTCATCTGCGGACCAGTGCAGACTGTGAATCATCTCTGAAAGGTCAGATACACAGCCTGATCTCCAGTCTGTGAAGAAAATTTCCTTTCCCCAAACAAGTGATTATGAGCATATTGGTGGACACCATTAAGCATTCAAGGCACACTGCTATAACCAAAGCACTCGGGAGACGGGGGGCAAGGGTCCAGGGCCAGCTGAGGGGGGACCCTGCCTCAAACAACAGTCCAATCTAAACCGTGCTGTAGAATGACAGGTACTCTGGAACAAAGATTGAGTATGGGTATGGGCATATAGGACAAGCCACCCACACCAGGTATGTGGAACCTAAGGCTTTGGATATTGGTAGAGGCCTCAGGCTATGGAACACCGGGCAGGACAGGCTTTAGAATGTGTGTGTGGGGGGGGGGAGAGGTCTGCAGTGGTAGATGTGGTAAATCCTGAAGGACAGAACTGCTCACTGTGCAGGACCACAGTGTACTCCACACATGTAGGAAACAGGCCAGCACTCTGCCAGAATGGCCCTTTTCTGGGTTGTGCAGGGACAGCCATCAGAGTCTGCCAGCCTCCATGGCCAGTGACATCTTAGGTACGGAGTCAGAAAGATGGAGGGAAGGGGAGGAGTAGCAAGGCACTTGAGGAAGGACAGGCGGCCCCGAGTGGCGCGGAAGGCTGTGCACAGCCCCGGAGCGCCAGGCTCTCAGACCCTTGGAAGAGTTGAGTGCCTCCGTCAGCGGCACCTGCCCTTCCCCTGGGGAGCTTTTCCTGCAGGAAACTGCTCAGGACTTCAGACTCGCTGAAGCCAGTTTGTTTTGGAACATGCTGGATTTAGGGCAAAGCACAAATACAGTTCTCAACGCTTCATCTGTTGCTCAGCAAGGTCTGGTAATGTACTTCCTTTGTCCAAGACCTCTAACACTGCCCTTAACACAGGAGAGCACAGAAGCAGGGGTGGGGGCATGTACTGGTCTTGCAGTCCTGGTTCAGAGTTTCTAACTTCAGCATTCTGAATTCCTGTTTTCTTGCCAGTAAACAAAGGCTGCTGGGACACTAAAGATGTGTGGTTTGGGTACAGACTTGGGGTTTGGAAGAGTGTGAGACTGAGCCCACGGGGGTTTCAGTGGTGGAGGGAAGTAAAGGCCTGGACCACGTGGAGGAAGGAGGTGCCCTGGAACCCTGTGCTGGGCCTACACCGTAACATGTGTCCTGCTGGAATTCTAACATCAAATAGTATCATGACTTGAACAGAATCCTTACATTGGAGTGCTGAGGAAACAGAAATTGTACTTCAGGAGGTTCACTGGGCCCACAAGGAGCCCCGCCTCAGGGCCTCAGCTGACTGACTCTCTCTTCTTCCTAGTTCTCCTGTCCATCTGCTCGCTGCTCTGCGACCCCAACCCAGATGACCCACTGGTGCCAGAAATAGCCCACACTTACAAGGCCGACAGAGAGAAGTATGCGCCCTCTTTGGGTTGGCTCTGTGTGCAGCTGCCCAGGTTCCCACGGACATCTTCCTGCCCAAGCCAAGCCCATGTATGCAGTGGGTGTGCCCTGGGCTTAGCCTCCTGCCTTTATAACCAACATGTCCTTTGACCAGAGGAGGGAGAAGGGATAAAAGTACTTTGCCCTGCTGGCTAGCTCAGCAGCTACCATTGTTCAGTCCTAAAATATCAAGCCCTGACCTGAGGACAGCCAAGTCAGTAGTCAGCCAACAAAGGTCTCAGAGGAATATGACAAGAAAATTCTGGAGTTGCTTGGACACCCCCAGAATGAGCCAGTCAAGGTGGGGAACACTGCCAAGGCTAGCTTGCTGGGTATAAGCCGGAAGTGTGGAGCTGTTTGTCCAGAAGCCCCAGCCCTCACTGCCAGCTGTGCACACACTGCTTTCTAGACCCAGACATCGAGGACTCCCTCCCTGGCCAAGCACAAAGTTGCACTGCAGCTTGGTCACTAAAGCACATGCAGGAGTCACACTATCAGTGCCAGTCTCTGAGCAGAGGTCAAGGGCGTGGTCCCGCTGATGGCATGGCCCAGTATGTGGCTCTGGATCTGGATTTTGTTGAGATTTTTAATTTTATGTATATGGTGTTTTGCCTGCATGTATATATGTACACCATATACTTACAAAGGCAAGATCTTGCATTGGATCCCCAGGAACTAGAATTACAGAAGGTTGTGAGCTGCCAGGAAGGTACTGGGAATTGAACCTGGGTCCTCAAGAAGAGCAGCCAGTGCTCTTAACCACTGAACCATTTCTCCAGTCCCCAGTATAAAGATTATCTTAAATAAGTCTTTTAGTTGATGAGGTTTGTTTGTTGGTTGGTTGGTTGGTTTTTTTTGGGTTTTTTGTTTTGTTTTGTTTGTTTGTTTGTTTTTTGGTTTTTTGAGACAGGGTTTCTCTAGGTAGGCCTGGCTGTCCTGGAACTCACTCTGTAGACCAGGCTGGCCTCGAACTCAGAAATCCGCCTGCCTCTGCCTCCCAAGTGCTGGGATTACAGGCGTGCGCCACCACCGCCCGGCGAGGTATTTTTATATAAAGAGATTAGTATAGTGATTTTTTTTCCAGAATTTTTCTTGAGGTCTTAATAAATATGACTTCCTTAGTGAAGTTTAAAGTGACTGGATTTGAAGAGTTTTGCTTGGTTTTTTTGTTTGTTTGTTTGTTTTTGTTTTGTTTTGTTTTGTTTTTGGTGGTATTAGTAGTGGTGGTGGTGGTGGTGGTGGTGGTGGTGGTGGTGGTGGTGGTGTTGATGGTGGTGGTGGCGGCAGCAGCAGCAGCAGGGGTTGTGGTGATTGAGACAGTGTTGAACTTAATAGCCCTGTCTGGCCTTGTCCACCTCCCTCTGCCTCTCGATGCTGGGATTATAGTGCACCACTATGTCTGACTTAAGCTGTATTTATTTTAACATGTAGTAGGAGCTGTTTTAGATGGACAGAGCTATTTTCTCAGTGTCCTCTCCACAGTTCTAATTTTCTATTGCATGCCATCAGTTCTCATTACAGTGCACATGTGCACAGAGCCCTCCCTGGGTACCAAGACGTGGCCCATGAGCTTTACAGAGACTTGTCCAGTCCCCCTAATGGCCCGACAAAGTAGATGGTGTGTCATGGTAAACAGTCAAGGGAGCTAATACACAGGTGGCCCACCTGCAGAAGGTCTCGTGGACCCACAGACGGTGTCACCGTTCTGGAGTTTTGTGTGACTGACAGCTTGGAATAGTCCAAGCTGAACTCCTTCCACACCTTGTACTCATACTGAAGGATGTGGGAGAGAAAAGATGAGATTTGCATTATTGCATGTTTTACCACAGTTAGTTAGGCAGGAGCAACAGGAATCCCAAGCTACGTCACGCCTGCAGTGCCGCTTTTCCAAGGCAGCCTTCGTCACTCACTCGGCCCTCAGCCCCAGATGCCTGACAGGCAGCAGCGTCCCTCTCTTGTTCTCTGCTCCACACTGACAGGATAACCACTTCAAGTGAGGTCTTGCTCTGTCTGCTTTTTTTCTTCTAGGTACAACAGACTAGCAAGGGAGTGGACACAGAAATATGCTATGTAAGTGCCTCGAAGGCTCCACGGGAGTCCCTGTCCGAGAGGAGCTTGCCAGACAGAGTGGCCTTCCTGTGACACTCGGAGCTATTGGCTGAGGCACTGGAGGAACACCCGCTGTTCACACATGATGATGTGTGCACTCATCTCTCTGCCTGCAGCATGTTGGTGCCACTTTCAGCCACCGTGGCCTTGACAGTACCACACCTCTGGTGCCAAGTCGGCAGCCACTGCTACAATCTAGTCTTCTTGGTCACACTAGACTCCGTCTAGGCTTCAGTCTGTCTGCTTGTGTCTGGGGAAACCGAACCATGTATGCCTCCTGTACTTGTCCTCAATGGTGCCACCCCTCACCGTGGCACTATACAGGGGCCCGGCGTGCTCCCTGACCACATGCCCTTTGTCTTTAGAGCACAGTGCTTTCCTGAGGGCCCAGGGCACAGTGGGCCCTCTTCATGCTTTGTCTGCCCCAGAACCATGTCCTCAGGAGTGTGAGTGTGTCCTGGAGGCTCCTGGGACTTGGAACAGCACCCCCTGGAAGCCACCTTCGGCCACCTTCCATAGTGTCATATGCTGCAAACAGCAATGAGGAGCGGCTGGGCACTTAAAGCATGTGACAGCGCAAGAAAGGCTGGGACTCTCAGACGTGGAGAGATTCGGGCTCTGCCGCTGTATGTAACAAGGCTCCCTCTACCCTCTTCCCACTGGAAACTTAATGTGAAATCCAAGCATAAGCCATTTACAGACTGGAACACAAGGAAGGAGAGGGACTTTAAATGGAAATAAAAAGGAAATTCCTTCAGAAGTGACAACTGACATTTAAGTCTCCTTTTTTCTTTTTTCTTTTTTTAGAAGAAAATAAACAGGCTTTTTTTTTTTTAAGATTTAGTTATTTGTTTTATGTATATGAGTACACTGTAGCTATCTTTAGACACCACCAGAAGAGGGCATCAGATTCCATTATAGATGGTTGTGAGCTACCAGTGTGTTGCTGAGAATTGAACTCAGGACCTCTGGAAAAACAGTCAGTGCTCTTAACCGCTGAGCCATCTCTCCAGAACCCAGTTAACAGCTTCATTAGAGATTTGATTAGGCTTTAACTACTTGGCTTCTTCTGTTGGCTTTCTGGTAGAGCACACATCTTAAGAGTTCAGAGCTTTGAGATTAATTACCTAGGAAAACACAAGGGTGAGTGTGTAAAATGTTTTTTTGAAAGGATTTTTATGTAGCCTAAGCAGGTCTTGAATCCTGTCTCAAGTCTTCTGAAAGCTGGGCTTACTAGCATGTGCCACCACATCTGGCTAGGAAAGACATTTCTAGAAAGGGAAATGGGAGGAGATCCAGAGTCATGCAAAGGGTTGTGGTGGTGATGGTGTGGTTTTTTGTTTTTGTTTTCCAAGTATCAACTTTTTTTTATTTTTCAACTGGAAAACTAGACAATCCTCCAGTGCAGCAAGGTATTAATTAATCCTCTTCCTTATCATCACCAGCTCCAGCACCACCTGCTGTGTTTCTTAGATGAGCTCTTAGTATAGCCCAGGCTGGCCTAAGAGATTCATTGCCGCCGGGTGGTGGTGGCGCATGCCTGGGATTCCAGCACTTGGAAGGCAGAGGCAGGTGGGTTTCTGAGTTCGAGGCCAGCCTGGTCTACAGAGTGAGTTCCAGGACAGCCAGGGCTATACAGAGAAACCCTGTCTCAGAGAAAGAGAGAGAGAGAGAGAGAGAGAGAGAGAGAGAGAGAGAGAGAGAGAGAGAGAGAGAGTTATTGCCACCAAGGAGAACAGGTTTACCCATAACACCTAGCCTAACTTGGCCTTCTGACTTGGTTATAAAGCTGTTTTATTCCCAGGGAATAGTGGTTGGTGAATCAGAAAGGAGAGAGAAGAGAAAAACTCTACCACTTAAAGACCAGGTCTTTGAGAGCAAGGAGAAAGAAATCTGCAGTTCTAACACTTGAGAATTAGCCAAAGGAAATTGGTTTGCCTTAAAAACACGTAGCTGGGCATGGTTCTGAATACCTATAACCTCAGTATGCAGGAGGAAGTGGGGAATGGAGGTTCAAGGCTAGCGTCGGCCACACACGACTCTCCGCAGTAGAAGCTAACCAGTGCAATGAGTACCATTCTCAGTACTTCAGCAAAGCCTTGCGCTCGCCCACATTTACCATTTCCTTGCCCGTCTTTTGGGGGCTCGGTCTTTGTTCCTTGCTTCTCAGCCTATTGAGAGTTGCTCTTTAAATTTCTGCTTTTTAAAAGAATTTTCAATTGAAGTGTTCTGCAAAGCTGCTAACCACATGCTCTCTCCTAAGCTGCAGCACCATGTGCTATGTGAAGTCAGATACCTGAGCTAAGCAGCACACAACACTTTGTAGATGATAACCTAGACAGGAAAGGGGAACAGTTTCACATCAGAGGCCAGCAGAGGGAAAAGGCCTGGTCCAACATGGTGTTAGTGCTATACACATCCATACTTAAATCTTTCAAGTATAGTCCTCTCTACTGGAGGATTTAAGTGGTAGAAAAAGTAAAGATTTAGCCCTCTAATGTAAACCTCTAGTTGACTGCAAAGCTAAAGTGAGCTTCTATCCTCGCCAGACCACTTGGACAGCCTTGTGCTCAGGCAAATCCTTTGGAGTCTCTGCCACTGAGCAGGGACGCCTCTTAGTCATGCTCCTAGGGCTACGGTAAACCTGGGGGAAAGAGTCTTGAGTCAAAAATCTTATTTTGATTAAAAAAAAAAAACCATTGTGTGAGTGGTCCGTGCAACCCACGTCTGTATATATTATACTTTCCAGGGCAGTAACTGAACAGCAAGCAGATCTGTAACGCTAACTGTGGGGTCATGTGATCCTTTTTTCCCTAGTGGGCCACAGAGATCAGAGAAATACACGGGTTTAAGTCGATAGTTCTTAACCTGTGGGTCTCATATCAGATATCCTGTATAGCAGATATGTACATTACCATTCATAACAATAGCAAAATTAGTTATGAAGTAGCCATGAGATAATTTTAATGGATGGTGGTCACAGCACTGGTAAGGGGTCACAGACTGAGAACACTGGTTTAAGTGATCTGTGAAGAATAAATGACTGTTGGGGCTGTGGGGACGGCTCAGAGGGAAAGTGCACTCTTTGCTCAGGCTTGAAGACCTGAGTGCAAACACCCAGCACCGGCTTAAAGATCTGGGGTTGGCTCTGTATGTAACATCGGTACTGTGGAGCAGCAGCAGGCAGGAAGATCACCGTGGCTTGCTGGCTACCGGCCTAGCTCCAGGCTCAGTAAGACTGTCTCTAAAGAACAGGGCGGACAGGACACTGGACAATGTCCTCTGGCCTCCAACAGCATGCTAGCATGCATACACCCCCACCCAAGTGCATACACCACACACACTAAATGTTACCTCTCTCAGAAGATTTGGGCTTGCTAGGTGGAGCTGCAGTTTCTTTTCTTTACTTTTTGAGACAGGGACTCACTTGCAGCCAATAATTCACTCTGTAGAGCAGGCTGGCTCAAGTTCATAGAGATCTACCCGCCTTTGCTTCCCAGGTTCAGGGAGTGAAATCATGTGCCACCACACCCATGCTATTTTTATATTGCGTGATTGTTTAAGTGCACCACAGCCATGCCTAGTGCCAGCAGAGACTAGAAGAGGGCTAGGACTGGAGTTAGAGGGTTGTGAGCTGCCACATGGGTGTCGGGAATTGAACCTGGCTCCCCTGGAAGAGTAGCCAGCGCTCTTAACCACCAAACCCTCTGTCCAGTGCCCCCACACCCTTTTTTGTCTTTGAGCCAGGGTCACTCAAAGACTTGGAACTCAACTATGTAGACGAGGCCTTGCCTCAGCCTCCCCAGTGCTGAGATTAAAGACATGAACCACTAACCCTGGCCTTCCAGCCCCATTCTTGCAACGTTTTAAGTGTAACTTCAATTTCCACTGTTCTAGTTTCATTTCTGTTGCTGTGATAAGATGCCCTAACTAAAAGCAATTTAGAGAAGTAAGGGTTCATTTTAGTTTACGACTACAGATTATGGTCTCTCATAGGAAGTTCAGGCAGCTGTTTTGAAACAGAGTGAAGAACTAAGCAGGTTCTCTTCATTACCCCACTATCGCACCGAATATTTCATTTTACTTTAGATGGTCTAGATAATGCTCAGGCCGGTCTGGAACTCAAGCTTCTGCCTCTGCCACTTGCGTGCTAGGATCACAGGCTCGTACCTCCCTCCACACCTGACACCGCAGATTAATTTTTTCCTTTTCTTCTTTGGTTTTTCAAAACAGGGCTTCTCTGTATAACCCTCGCTGTCCTGGAACTTGAGCTATACACGGAGCTAGGCTGGCGTTAAAGGCGTAGGCCATCACGTCCGACTCTCAGATTAAATTTCTGAGGCGCCCGAGCGCACACACGGGTTCAGGAGGACAAGCCTGGGGAGACTTGGGGATCTAAGCTTGTTCTCAAACAAAATACATTAAGGCCAGAATGAGAAAAGAATCAGCATGCTGCTCTAGCTCGAGCCCACGCCCTGCAGACTGCGGATGAGGACCAATAGGCAGGCCCGCCTTTCGGGGATCTCCATTCTCCAGCAGCCACCCCGCCTCAATTTTACGCGCAGACTAGCTCGCAATTTCCCTACTTCCGTTTCCGGGTTTCCGGCCTCCGGGGCGCGGCTTCTGCACGTCAGAGGCGATGCTTCCGGCCTCCGGGGCGGGGCTTCCGGCCGTCACTGGAGGCCGGCAGAAAGCTGAAGGTGCAGCATCGCTGGGACTGTGGGGCGTGCCATGGCGGTGAACCTGAGCCGGAACGGGCCGGCGCTGCAGGAAGCCTACGTGCGTGTGGTCACCGAGAAGTCCCCGACCGACTGGTAGGCGGCAAGGCGGGGCCGGAGAGGCGCCGGAGCGGGAAGGTGGAGGTCGCTGCGTGGCCGTAGTATTGCAGGATCACCTGTCCACCTTCCTGAAGCCTAACGAGATGCCACCCCACCCTCGCCACCGCTGTCCCCCAGCGAATACCCCCAGGCCTCTCCCCTGCCACCTAGTGGTCGGCTCTGCCTTGGGAGTCTCTTGAAGGTCTCTGCTTGGTTGTGCTTTCTTTCCTCCAGGCTCTTTGCATTTCTGGGACGTCCCTGAACAAAGGGGTCCCGCGCAGTTCCCCAACTCCTTAGAAGGCGGAAGCCACGCCTTCTAAACCCTGAGTTCAGGAATGGGCGAAAGCGGCGTAAGCAGTGGAGCTGAGGTCATGAACTCAGACTGGGCTCAGTCAAGGATGTCAGAGATCCGGGTCCCTGGTTCTCTTAGATCACGGTTCTGAATTATAGAAAGGGGACTGAAAATGGGATCCTGTCACCTGTTTGAGAAAAGGCCCCATCCGCCCTCCACCACCACCCCTGGTCATCCGCTGTCAGGCCATCAGTGTGTAGGTTTCATCCTGCAATGCTTTCTGAGTCGGGCATTACAGTATTGTGAACTAGGATCTGAAGTTTCTGGAGCGACCCTGCTGAGCCCTCTTCAGCATTCTGCTGCGTGCATACCAGTCCATAGTCATTCTCTTTCGCTTTCCGTTTACTCAGCGTGCTTCCATTAGCCAGTTTTTAGTGCTTCGGTGTCTGAGAAATATGATGAGTATGGCAAGTGAACAAATTCTGGGGACTACAAACTGGATTTTGGAGTTCTGGTGGGACCACCCTGTGGTCAGCACCAAGGGGCGCCATACTGAGTTTGCCTGTGTTGAGTCTTCCCTGCAGACTTCCCCTATTGCAGGACTCTGACCAACTCTCCATTCTACTGTGTTATCATCTCCTCTCTATCTTTTGGCCCTCTAGTCTTCTCAGGAACCATCCCTGTGTGGGAAGTGATACCTCACAACCTAGCTAGCCATGCACTTCACCCGTGCTTATAACTCTTCACTCACCTAGCTTGCTTGCTTGCTTGCTTGCTTTTGAGTCTATGTAGCTCTGGCTGGCCTGGAACTCACTGTGTAGACCAGGTTGGCCATGATCTCACCGGTGTCTGTCTCCCAAGCACACACTGAGCCTCCTCGTAGAATCATCTGCTCCACTTCGGTCTGACATTGCCCTGCCTCACCCACCCACTGTTCCTTCTGAGGGTGCAGAGGCTGCTCTTCCCCCATACAGTGTCCCCAGCAGCCACCCTGCTGCCCAGCTTCCTGCAGCACTACATGCAGACGGTGCTGCCCCTCCAGTTGAACACGCCTCTGGCCTCCACCCTCATTGTCACAGCCATTTCAGTAGTTACTCAGCAAGATTTCGTGGCAGGTCCCCACTCGCTAGCTGAGAGAATATCTTGGCCATCTTAACTTCCCTGCCCATAAATTAAGTGGCTTCCCGTTGCACTTTGTGTAAAGCCCAGACTCTTGGCGTGTCTGACCTGGTTCCTGTTGGCCCTCCTGCTTACTACTCTGGCCACACCTGTTGACCACCCTTGTACCAAAGTCTTTCTCTTCCTCAAAATCGCCTGCTAGTTCCTCATCAGATAGAACCTCTGATCTTGCTGCTTCCCCTGGGTGGAACATACTTACCCATGGTCTTGATTGCTTCTTGTCCTTCATGTCTCTATGCTAGGGTTGTCTTCTCAGAGAGTCCTCCTGAATTCCTAATACGTGCACCACATGCATATCTGGAGCCTTCAGAAAGCCAGGAAAGAGTGTTGAATCCCCTGAAACTAAAGTTATAGCCACTTTGTCCTCTCTCTCAGTTTCATTTCCTTATGATACAAATAAGACACATGCTGGGGACCCTCATGGACTGTGTGTGTGTGTGTGTGTGTGTGTGTGTGTGTGTGTTTTCTTTATCTCTTCCCTACCATGGTCGGGTAGACCTGTGTTTGTCCCTTGTGCCTAGCTGTCATATGTTTTGATGGCTGGATTAAGCCATGCAGAAAAAGAGACTGTCAAAAAGAGGTAGTCTTTGGGGGCTAGAGAGATGGTTCAGGGGTTAAGAGCACCGACTGCTCTTCCAAAGGTCCTGAGTTTAAATCCCAGCAACCACATGGTGGCTCACAGCCATCTGTAATGAGCTCTGATGATCTCTTCTGGTGTGTCTGAAGACAGCTACAGTGTACTTACATATAATAAATAAATAAATCTTTAAAAAAAAAAAAAAGGCTGGGCGTGTGGCGCACGCCTGTAATCCCAGCACTTGGGAGGCAGAGGCAGGCGGATTTCTGAGTTTGAGGCCAGCCTGGTCTACAGAGTGAGTTCCAGGACAGCCAGGACTACACAGAAAAACCCTGTCTTTAAAAAACCAAAAAAAAAAAAAAAAAAAAAAAAAGAGGTAGTCTTCAATTTGGTAGTATCATGGCACTGTGGACCAGAACCATAGCTTTAGTTTCTCACCTATAATCTAGCCTCAGCCTCCTCCCCAAAGAGCTTGGCTTGGACTGTGCTCATCTGGTTCCTAGTACATACTTCCCTCCCTCCCTTTCTGGACAGGGTCTCATTCTGCTAGACTGGGTAGCCTGGAAGCCCCAGGATCTGTGTCTGCCTCACCAGCACTGGGGCTATCAACACCATCTGGCTTCCCATGGGAACTAGGGACGGACCTCTCTGTCCTCACGCCCGGAGAACTAGGACCTCTCTGTCCTCACGCCCAGGGAACTAGGGACAGACCTCTCTGTCCTCACGCCCGGGGAACTAGGGACAGACCTCTCTGTCCTCAAGCCCGGGGAACTAGGGACAGACCTCTCTGTCCTCACACCACTTTATCTACTGAGCCACCTCCTCAGTCTTGATAGGGTTTTGTTATTGTTGTTTTGTTTGAGCCGTAATCTTTCCATATAGTCCAGGCTGGCCTTGACCTTGTGACCTACCTGCCTCTGCCCCATCCCTGCCTCCTGTTGCTGGGGTTACCAAGCATACACCACTGTGTCTAACTTAAACTGAAAAACATTCCTGAAGGTGATTTCAAATAGAACACAAGAGAACGTGAGGTGAGGTTGGAGGGCTGCATCCCAGACGGCAAGCAGGAAGGCCTTTCTCTGCTGCTGGATCTCTTCTGTCTTCTGCTGCTTCTTGTCCCCCTGCCATGACTGCCAGGGCTCGTCACCAAGAGAAAGGGACTGGTTTCTTCCAGAGAGCTCTACCAACTCAGTTCGAGTATGTGCCTCCCAAGTCACAGTCCTGGTTGGCTCGGGCTTCACTTTGGAGACTCCTTTGTTCGGGGCAGCAGCGTCTCCTGTCTGCAGCCGTGCCTAGTAGGTCTGTCTCACTGTCTCTCTGGACACGCCTCCGATCACAGCACTGACAACCTCCTAGAACTTAGTCTGGAGGTCTGTCCACCTGCCTCTCGGCCGAGAGATAACAAACAGGTTTGCTGTCACTTGGGTCAGGCCCTGTACCTCATACCTGTCAGCTTTGCTAGGGTTGTTAGTGTTGGTGCAAGATTCGTGCTAACGTCAGGGCCCCATGTTGTGACCCTCAGGTACAGCTTGCCTGAAGAGGACCCCCTCTTCAGGGCTGGTCTCCTTCGGTGACCTTCATTCTGCTCAGTGACTTCTTTAGCCCAGACTCACTGTGTTTCCTCACTACTTCTAGAGAATAAGTGTATAAGCTAAAATCGTCTCCAGAGTCTTAGGAATAGTTCTGCATACCCAGGTTTGAGTCAGCACGGCCAAGTTGAGGCTCGGCTAGATGGCGAACATGCCTCTGGCAGCTGTCCATTAGAGGCTTGGTGGCTCTGTGGTCTTAACTCGAACTCAGTGTTATGTCATTGTCTACTTTCTGCTGCTATATCTGTCTGGTAAAGTGCATGTTTGCCAGAAGAATCTCAAGACAGGAAGCCCTGCTGCTTACCCTCAGGCTACAGAAGGCAAGGCCAATACACACCCAGGAGTACCCAATGCACCTCTCCTTCCTGCTTCTCCTTTAGGTGTTTGGATTCAGGACTATGAAGACATCTTTTGCCTTTTGAAATGTATGTGCCTGAAAGTCAGCTGAGTGTTTTATTCACCAGTGTGCAGAAAGAGCACATAACTCGCACTTCTCTCCTCCCCTACCTGTAGGGATGTGTGCCCTTCCCCGTCCCGGGGCTTTCCTATAGTAAGTGCTGTAGCTAGCCTTACAGTAGCCGTTGAGTAGTCGCTGGCAATGCGGAGCAGCTTGCGCCCGCTGTGGGAGGCGCAGAGGAGGCACAGAGCCCTGCGTGCTGCTCACTGAGCCCACTTGCGTTTCCTTGCAGGGCTCTGTTTACCTATGAAGGCAACAGCAATGACATCCGTGTGGCTGGCACAGGGGGTGAGTATGAGCCCAAGCAACAGTATCATAGTGAGGTGACAAAGGGAGCAGTGTCACCAACTCTGGGCCATCACAGGAGCAGAAAGACTCCAGCTCAGCTACAGTGACCCTTCCCCAGCTGAGGTTTCCTGCAGACCTTGTGCCAAGTTGGCTCCATTAAGACCTGCTCCTGATCTGAATGCAGACCGGCATCAGCCAGGCCCAGGCCCAGGCCCAGAGCCATGGCAGCCGGGACACACTGACGCAGGGCGCATGTTTGGAGGGAGAACATTCTTCTCTGGCCGGGCCGAGGCAGTGCTGCCGGCTGAGAAGCAGCCTTTCCAACTCGAGGCAGCCCTCGTCCAGGGCACTGCACAGTGAGGCCGCCAGCCTTGAAGCTGGCGCAGGTGAAGGCCCACACATGTGTTCTCTGATTCTGTCCTGCTCTGGTCTTGGGCAGCTACATCCAAGGGCCTGGCCCTCGTTAGGGAGAGACAGTGCTGCTGCAAGCGGTCGTGAGGACCTTGATGTGGTAGTCAGATACAGAAGAAATACTTCTGTCTGCTCCAGGGATAAAGGGGCAGGTCAGCCGGCCCAGAGATGCCTGAGCTCTGAGACAGACTTGTCCGCTGAAACCCCTGACTCTTCCCCTCGCGTGAGGCTGGCGTGACTGTCCGTGGGGCCTGCCGAGCCACCCCCTACTCCTGGATCCCAGAGGACACCAGAACCTGCTCTCTGCTCAGGCCATGAGAGTGTGGTTTTAGTTCCTATTGTTGGTAGAAAAGCCCCTTTCCACTATGAGCCATTCTTGCTGATACATCCCCTTTGTAGAATCACCACCAAATGGTCATTTCATGTGACATCGTAGGTGCCCGAGAGTTGCCGATATCAGCATTCCTAGCTTCCTGATGGCACAAAGCAGGACTCTGGTGCTCGTCAGAATGCTGACTGCCCTAGGTTCTGTGCAGCCCTGTAGCTGACCTGCCTGGCCTGGTCCTGCTGGGCCCTGGCAAGTTTAGAGGTGAAGCACAGGAAGGCTAGCCTGGAGCAGCTCACCCTCACCCGCGCCCGGCTGTGAGAGCTGAGCTAGTCGTTCATCTTTGGGATGTTCCCAAAAGGCCTGGCTCTGGTGTCCTGGAGGCTGAGTGGACATGTCGTTTGTGACAAGGGAACATTAGGAGGTCCATTGTCCCAGGCCTTCCTTGGTAAAATTGTCACAGAAATCTAGTGATGTGCAGGCATAGTGGCACACAACTTTGTGTCTGTTCATTTGAGGCCAGCCTGGGCTACATAGAGTGTTGCAGGACAGCCAGAAAGACCTGTCACATAAGCAAAAAAAGAAAAAAGAAAAAAAAAGAAAAGAAAAAGAAGAAAAGGTAAATAGAGTAAAAATAGCAATTAAAAAAAAAAAAGAAATCCTAGTTCCCTTCTCAGTTTAGAGAAGTGGTTTAAAAAACCAGCAAACAAAACCTATTGTGGGTAAAAACAAAGAGTCACCTAACATGCTGGTCAGAACTCTGCTAAATCAGCTGAGTGGGGTTGATGCCCAAGAATCTGGTTGTGTATTCATTTATCTATTTGCTTCTTATCTTGTGGTGCTGGAGAATGAAGGCGGACCTGATACATGCTAGCCAGGCGCTCCACCCCGAGCTGCATGCCCGGCCTTAGGAGATTGGGTTTAAACCTGGGACCAGAGTGATTCTGAGGCAGGCGGGGCGAGCACTGATGTAGAGGTGTCCCAGGCACCAGCGGGCAGGGCTGCAGGCTGCCTCTGAGCCTTCCTGTGACTCTGCAGAGGGAGGCCTGGAGGAGCTGGTGGAGGAGCTCAACAGCGGGAAGGTGATGTACGCCTTCTGCCGGGTGAAGGACCCCAACTCCGGCCTGCCCAAGTTTGTCCTCATCAACTGGGTATGTGAATTCAGCTCCTCTGATGCCACTGGGGAAGTCCCTTCTGTGCTTTCCTTTGACTGAACCTTGGGTACAGACACCACTCAGGAGGTCAGCAGACCTCCTAGTTGTGAATGGGCGAAGGAGCAGATTGGACTGCTCATCATTGTGAGCTGAGAAATGCAAACGGCTCCAGGCCCAGAATGGCTTCCTGCAGAATAGAGTAGAAATGATTACAAAAATCCCACCCTGCCCCCTTCCCAGTGATAGTTCTGATGGAGCAGAGGGGCTGAGTTGTGTTCAGGAGCATGGGGTGGGCGTGTAGAGATAGGGGCTCCAACAGAATATGTCCCCCTAGTCAGGGATCAGGAATGTTTGAGAAATGATCCCACATGGGAAGCCAGCAGCCATCCTCGAAGAGCATCCTGAGCTCCTTGGAAAGTGCGAGGACTGATCTCATCCATGGGACTCATTTGGGAGAATTGCTTTGGCTTTGGCTGGGAGTGGGGAGTGGGCACTGGGGAATACCACTTAGGAGAGAGAGGGAAACTGTTGGGTTCCTGGGAGTTTGCGCCAGGGAGTGGCTTTGGAGGAGGCCTGGTTCATGCGGTCCGTGCTTGTGTTGCAGACGGGCGAGGGTGTGAATGATGTGCGGAAAGGAGCATGTGCCAACCACGTCAGCACCATGGCCAACTTCCTGAAGGTAGGAGCCGAGCTGAGCCCTGCGGGGGCCTTGCAAGATTCTTGGTCCAGGTGAACTGGAAAGGGACTGGAGTCAGGAACGGGGCTGTAACTATGTTCTGTCTGGACAGCAGGGGATGGGCAGAGCCACCTCTAGCTGGCTTCAGTGTGGGCAAGGTAAGGACCACTCCAGCGCTGATAGAGTGTGGGTCTGAGACCTGGATTCTGTTTTGTCATGATTGCTGTCTGAATGGTTTAGCAACAAATGGTATAGTGGCTCCAACCTTTAATTCCAGCACTCAGAAGGCTGCGGCAGGCAGATTCTTTGAGTTCCAGGCCAGCGAGGGCTGCACAGTGAGGCCTCTGGTCTCATAAAACTAAAAGCCAAAGGGTGTATAAGCAGTAGCAAGACCTGGAGGAAGGAATAAGCTGTCAGTGCCCTGCCCCAAGTACCCTCTGATGCCCCCGCCCCATGTGTCCTCTGATGCCCCGCCCCAAGCGTCCCTCTGATGCCCCCGCCCCAAGCGTCCCTCTGATGCCCCCACCCCAAGCGTCCCTCTGATGCCCCCGCCCCAAGTGTCCCTCTGATGCCCCCACCCCAAGCATACCTCTGATGCCCCCTCCCCAAGTACCCTCTGATGCCCCCTCCCCATGTGTCCTCTGATGCCCCGCCCCAAGTGCCCTCTGATGCCCCCACCCCATGTGTCCTCTGATGCCCTGCCCCAAGCGTCCCTCTGATGCCCCCGCCCCAAGTGTCCCTCTGGATGCCCCCACCCCACGTACTCTGAGCCCCATGTGTCCTCGGATGCATTCCTTCCCTGCCCGTTATTACACCATTGTCACTCATGCTACAACTGTAATTTTTTCCAATTTCCAAGACATTTTTTATCACAATTTATACTCAATTTTCAGCTGACTTTTTGTATTTCCTTGGTCCCTGACAAGATTTGAGACTGGCTTCAGTTTCTGCCCACATGACTCTAGACATATCTTGGTTCTCTCGTCTGGCGTGTGACAGAAACCTCTGTTTTTAATTAAGTTTTAAGGTTTTGCAGTGCTGACGTCAAAGTCGTCTTCTCATGTGCTAGGCAGGCAAGCACTCTGCGACTGAGCCTGCATCCTCAGTGAGCTCCCGAGTTGTTAATGTGTCCTGACAGTTAATGAGTCGCAGGTCAGCTACCCGGAAAGGGATGGATGGAAGCGACTGAGCACAGATTGAACTCAGCAGGAAGTGTCTAACATCCACGGCTGGGGAGTGCGGGGCCTGGTGTCAGGAAGTGTCTAACATCCACGGCTGGGGAGTGCGGGGCCTGGTGTCAGGAAGTGTCTAACATCCACGGCTGGGGAGTGCGGGGCCTGGTGTCAGGAAGTGTCTAACATCCACAGCTGGGGAGAGCCGGGCCTGGTGTCTCCTGACACGTGTCTTGTGTGCAGCAGCGGCCTTTGCTGTGTGGACAGGTAGGATGTTGGCCTGTCCTCTCCTAAACCTGCAAAGCCTGTGCTTTAAGTGCTGCTTCTGCTCTAGGGTGCCCATGTGACCATCAACGCGCGGGCTGAGGAGGATGTGGAGCCTGAGTGCATCATGGAGAAGGTCGCCAAGGCCTCTGGGGCCAACTACAGCTTCCATAAGGAAAGCAGCTGCTTCCAGGATGCAGGGCCTCAGGCCCCCGTGGTGAGTGCCGCCCACCCAGCACCTTTTCTCCATGCCTGAGAGCAGGGGCCAGAAATGTAGTTTCTAATGTCTAGGCAACTAATTCCCCCTGCCTGGCATCTTTAGATGGTAATCCTAAGCCCTGGTGGGCACCAACCCCACTGGCTTGGCAGAGGCCCTTCAGCTACTGTCTATAGCGAGACAGTCTACAGGCTACAGTGTCTACATGGCTAGGACGGTCCCTGGTAGGATCGTCATGGAGCATGTCTGGTGGCTTTACGGAGCCTGAAAGCTCGTGGGCATGCATTTCGGGCTCCCCGTGGAGCTCAAGGCTGCACACCACTTAGTCATACAGTTGGGACCGTGGTGACGCCACGCTCCTGGATGCTGTCAGCTGTCGGAGCAGCAGCCTGCTTTAGAGCTAGGGAGTCTAAGATGAGAATCCTCTCCTGTGCCCAGTCTCCACCAGAGGCACATATGTTTGCACACATACCCAGTGTTCTCAGGGTACCGTGTCCTTGCTGCATGGTTTCCCTGGGCTTTTGTTTTTCAGATGTATTTTATTTTTATTTTATGTGTTTTGCCTGCATATATGTATGTACACTACATGTATACTATGCCTGCAGAGAACAGAGAAGGGTGCAGGACCCTCCGGAACTGGAGTTAAGAGGCTACTCCATGTGGGCGCTGGGGCCTGAGCCTGTCCTCTGCGAGAGCAGTAAGTGCTCTTAGCAGCTGAGTCAGCTCTCCAGCTTTTGTTTAGGGTTTTTTGAGACAGGGACTTGCTCCTTAGGCCAGGCTGGCCTTGAACTCAAGAACCCTCTGCCTCCACCTCTTGGGTGCTCCTAGGCTTTTTCTGATCGTCTTGCTGTGTCTCCTTGTGGGTGGCAGGCCAGGCTCCCTTGAGCCTACCAGGTGCAGCCCTAGTAGCTTTCTCCTGCTCTCTAGAGCTGGCAAATCCCCTTACCCCGCCCCATCGCACGCCTGACCTTCTACGGGGTGCCAGGCCTCGAGCGTGTACTGTGCTGTCTCTAGGGTTCTGTGTACCAGAAGACCAACGCCGTATCTGAGATCAAGCGAGTCGGCAAGGATAACTTCTGGGCCAAAGCTGAGGTGAGTGCTGCCGCGGTGGGAGGTGGCACCGACAGGCGTCCTCCTGGGCGGTATTCTTCACAGCTCGTTAAACCAAAGTCACAGGGCGTGATGGCCTATAGTGTCCCTTCCTTGACCAAGTCCCGGGCAGGGGTTGAGGCCAAGGGGGCGGCTGCACATGGCTGAGTGGGCCGTCCCCCTGCAGAAGGAGGAAGAGAACCGACGCCTGGAGGAGAAGCGGAGGGCTGAAGAGGAGCGGCGGCGGCTGGAGGAGGAGCGGCGAGAACGAGAGCTGCAGGAGGCTGCCCGCCGAGAGCAGCGCTACCAGGAGCAGCACAGGGCAGCTGGGCCCCCGAGGTTAGCCCACCTTGCACTGGGGCAAGTGCTTGCAGCTGTCCCCAGATGCTCACCTGTTCTGAGAGGCAGGGCCACTGAGGGCACAGCACGAGGGGCTGCCGAGGAGCCGCAGCCCCTAATTCCAGCCCTTCCCGCAGGACGGGCGAGCTGGAGCAAGAAGCAGTTTCAAGGAACAGACCGGAGTGGGTGAGGTTTGAGACTTCTCTCTGTGGACCTGGGAGGGGAGCTGCAGTTTGGGTCTGTCTTGGCCACTTGGTGAAATCCTTGATTGAAGGCTTAGCCTGAGGCGCATCTCTGACGTCAGAGGGCCAGTGGGGGAAGGCAGGAAAGCAGCTCTGGGGAGGCCCTGTCAGCTCCTCTGCTTCCTCACCCCACACACTGTTACCAGCTTCAGGGCCTGCTTTCCGAGTAGGGGCAGTCGGTTCAGGGCTTGCTTCTGTGCTTCTCCCAGGAGTCTGCTGGGCAACAGGCCCCACACCCGCGAGAGATTTTCAAACAGAAGGAAAGGGCTATGTCCACCACCTCCATGTCCAGCTCTCAGCCAGGTGAGACCCCCTCTGGGCCTGCCACACAGCAGGGTGGACTGAAGGCAAGCCAGAGTCCTCTGCAGGGGCCTCCAGTGCATGTAAGGGTGACAGGATAAATGAGTAAGGAGAGCCACCCAGAGCCCGGGTGTCTCCTCATGTCCTGCAGTATGACGGTGCCACACCACTCTGACCACTAAAGAGCAGAGGTCTCTGTGGCTCTCGGATTTATCACATGGTCTCACGCTCTGGAGTCTTTACCACAAGCCGGGGCCCTCCTTCTGGCCCCTAGGCAGGTCTGTAGACTGCAGGCGTTGTGTGTGAAGTGATACATGAGGTATTTGCTGGATTTTTCAGGGAAGCTGAGGAGCCCCTTCCTGCAGAAGCAGCTCACTCAGCCAGAAGCCTCCTATGGCCGAGAGCCCACTTCTCCTGTCTCACGGCCTGCAGCAGGCAAGACCTTTGTAACAGCCCTGGCACAGCCCGGAGGGGAAGTGTGCTTGAGAAGGGAAGTGTTGGTGGAAGGTCACAGCCTGATTTGTCCCTTGCTGCAGGCGTCCGTGAGGAGCTGGCACCCAGCACTCTGTCTTCAGCCCAGACAGAAGAAGAGCCTACATATGAAGTACCCCCAGAGCAGGACGCCCTCTACGAGGAACCACCGCTGGTGGGTCCCTAATGGGGCATGGTGGTGTAGACATAGGCCTGAGTTTCCTGTGGCACATTTTAGGGTACTAGGGGTGGGGTTGGGTTTTGGTTGGTTGGGTTTTGGTTTTTCTTTATAACTGTTTTTTATCTTATTTTATGTATATGAGCATTTGGCCTGCATACATATGTGTGTGTGAAGCCAGAGAGAATATCATCCCCTAGAACTGGAGTTACAGTTGGGAGCTGCCGTGTGGGTTCTGGGAACCAAACGCAGGTCCTCTGCAAGGGCCCCAAGCGCTCCTAGTTCCTGGGCTGTCTCTCCAGCCCCTTCACTGCTCCCTAAGGACGAGGTCGGCATGGCCTTCAGCGGGGAGCCCTGGAAATGGCTCCCTGAGAGCACGGTGCAGCCATGCACAGACAGCATCATTGTGTTCTGTGGCGTAGCTGATAGAATCCAGGCCTTAGCATGGGAGGAAGCAGCCCACCGGCGAGTGCATGCTTTGACCTGGAGCCGTGCTGCACTTCGGGGTATGGGAGCCGGGGCTCCTGTTGCTTGGTGCTAAGATACCCGGAGCTCCCTGCAGCTGTGTGCTGCGAGAGCTGTGCTGCAAGGGTCAGGCCCGAAGCCCTCCTGTCGTCGTGCCCGTGCCCCAGGCCCCAGCTTAACCCGACCTCAGGAGAAGGCTGAGGCTGGGGTGATGCCATCTTTCTCAAATTCTGGCAGGTACAGCAGCAAGGGGCTGTCTCCGGACACATTGACAACTACATGCAGAGCCAGGGTCTCAGTGGACAGGGGCTGTGCGCCCGGGCCTTGTATGACTACCAGGCAGGTAAGCTCTTCCACCTGGCAGGGCGTGGTGGCTCACGCCTTTAATCCCAGCACTTGGGAGGCAGAGGCAGGCGGATTTCTGAGTTCAAGCCAGCCTGGTCTACTGAGTGAGTTCCAGGACAGCCAGGACTACACAGAGAAACCCTGTCTCGAAAAAAACAAAAACAAAAAACAAACAAAAAAATCCACCTGACCATCACAGGGCACGGAACCTGGGGTTAGGGGACGGAAGTGTGTATAGGGGCTTCATGGGGTCAGCTCTAGAGGACGTCTGAAAGAAAAGACGTGAGATGGAAAGCCCCCGGGAGAATGGCCGTGGAGCCTCAGTCTTGACCAGGGTGGCTCCTTCGCCGCTCGCCATCCGTGGGCAGGAGTCCCTAGAGCCGTCTTTATGCTAGGCCTTCAGGTCTGATCAGAGGTGAGGCCTGGATAATGGCTCCGGCCTTCCTGAGGGGGCGTCATGGGGATGGGCTGTGGGTTGTGGGGTGCCTTTTAAAGGCGTGCCCTGGAGAAGCTGTGCCTTGGGAGCTGGCCTTTGCAGTTACAGTGACTTCAGGCTGGATGGCAGCACAGGCTGTCTTTGAGGAGGAAACAGGGAGTTTCTGACCTTACAGCAGGAAAGGCAGGCCTCCCTGGGGGCTGGCGAGGGGCGCGGCAAGGCCCTGAAATGCCACGCCCTGACTTCCCTTCCTGCAGCTGACGACACAGAGATCTCCTTTGACCCTGAGAACCTAATCACCGGCATCGAGGTGATCGATGAAGGCTGGTGGCGTGGCTATGGTCCTGACGGCCACTTCGGCATGTTTCCTGCCAACTACGTGGAGCTCCTAGAGTGAGGCGGGGCCTGCCTTCCTTCACCACAGTGGCTTCCGTGTTGTCGGGGAGGAGGCCTAAGAGCTAGTGTTTGGCACTCTTCCAGGAATGGGACTTCAATGAGGACAAGGCTTCCTCTGCCTTGAGTGCTCCTGTTACCCCAGATGTAGCAGTATCCCACTGCTCCCCAAATGCTTGCTGCAGTCTCTAGGCCCTCTGCCAGCCTTACACTTGACCCTGGTGGGAATAGCATTGAGCCAGGCTTCACCCGTGACCAGCTCTGGATGGCCTCTGTCAAGGACAGCAGCACTGAGACAGTGGACTCCGAGCAGGAACATCTGGGGCCACGGTGTACACTCGCCCTTCTTTCCGTGTGGCTTCTCAGGGTGGCAGCTGCCCCTGTTTAGGAAGGCCCTTGGGGATCATGAACTTAAAGAGAATTGCTTTTAGCGAAATCTTGACCAAAGTCAGAGTAGACAGTGACAGTTTTGACAGCAGGGAGGTTTTCTCACCAGAGGCTTCCCTGCCTTTTCTCTCCCCGTGTCTGTGCTGTGGGAAGGAGGGATGGGGTGACCAGGCTTCCATCTCTGAGAATGTGCAAAATCAAAGACATGCATCCTGTGCTTCATCTGTTGCGTCCGCTACCCTGGCTCAGCCCGTCTGCCTGATAAACGCATCTAAGCAGTGCAGAGGGGCCCACGGCCCGGCTGCCCCACAGTGCAGAGGGGCCCACCGCCTGTCTGTCCCATGGTGCAGAGGGGCCCACAGCCCGGCTGCCCCACTTGTGACCTGAATGGGGAAGAAATCCAAGCCTCGGCTCTGTATTTGCATCGTACCTGAGTGTGTACATGTGTGTGCACATATGTGCCCTCAGACTCTACTTAGCCTTTTCCAGGAAGTATAAATGAGCAGGCATGGTGGTACATGCCCCTAATCTCAGCACTCACGAGGCAGAGGCAGGTGGATCCTTGAGCTCATGTCACAAGCCCAGCCTGGTCTTCACAGTTCCTGGACGGCCGGGGATAACGGGTGTATAAGTGATAGAACTGATGTTAGCACCTTCGTGCATTTCAGTTCGGCAGAGGCCACTGCTACGGTTTTTTCCGGGAACCTCTGCAGTGTGGTCCCGCACTCACCTGCCTGGGGATGCTGAACAGACATGCTTGACTCCCAGACTCATGACAGGCTGCAGTGGAAATGCACAAGGAAGCCTCTGACCTTGTTGTCAAGCCGACTTCCTCCCCACCCTCTGCCCGTCCTTTAGGCATTCTGGTCATCCCTGGCCATGGAGGCCCTGTGAGCTTTGCTGTGCAGGCTTAGTCCACTAGGCTTGTCCTGACCTGAAGGTACACTTATCATGCCACTAAAGAGGTCACGGGGTAGCACAAAGCCACCCTGAAGGAAGCTGGCCAGGAGCTGTACTTCTTGCTTTTGTCCCTCATAGAACCAAGTGGTTCTATAGCTTCAGAGCCACTACAGGGGTTGGTCACACTCCAAAGGGTGTGCAAAGTCCTGATTCACCCCCAGTAGCCTGGGGTGGGTGCTGGGCTTCTGCCTCTGTATGGTGACTTGGGGATTGTTAAAACCCTGGGCCTAGGATGTCCTTTGACTACTAAGTTGGCCTGGGTAGACCCAGCCTGCCAACACTAAACTTGGCACTGTGCAGAAGTAACTTTATTGCCCCGTCCACCCTCACTTTGCCTTTCCCTGGGCAGCAACAGCTTCCATGGCCTTCCGAACTGTCTCTTCATCTCCCAGGAACCTCATGGGCTTGGTGGGCTTCAGATCCTGGTCCAGCTCATACACGATGGGGATCCCAGTGGGCAGGTTCAGTTCCATGATGGCCTGTTCTGACATCCCTGAAGCAGAGGAAGTGTTTTTAGCCCCTTCCACTCAATGCATACAGACTGGCCTTTGTGGGCCATGGTACTGGGGTGCTGCCAGTGAACCCGTCCCTGAGAGCAAGGCCACCAAAATGTACCTAAAGGCTAAGGGAGAGCTGGCTACAGAAATAGCCCAACAGAAAGACAAGAACACCCTCCGCGAATAGCTGTGACCGAGGGCCACACGCATGCTCAGCCCAGCGTGAACTGGCCAGGCTAAAGAGGGTTTGCAAGAATGACATTTGGTTTCTAGAGCTTCTAAATTCTGAACTGGGGAGGAACAGGAAACCTGACCCACTGCCTGCTCCTGCAGCCCCTGCCTGGAATAGCAGCTCAACCTTTGCAATTGCCACCACACCCCTACCAGCCGGGGACCTGGGAATCTTCCCTAGGCACACCCAATGTGCTCTTTCCCAGAACACAGCCCAGGGAGGAGGTGCAGGGGCATTGCCTTCATGTGGCTGCTAGAAGTAGGTCACACCCCAGCACTTTCTTAGGACCCCACCAAGTCTAAAGGTCATCCAGGACCTAATATAGACCTCTGCTGTCTAAGACCCAGTGCGACCATAATTGATGACCTTGCTACACTGAGATACCCCCTTCCAGGCCTGTCTACCAGCCCTGCTCTTTAGTTAGGAGCACCACCACAGACCTAAGGTTTAAGTAGCTCCGTATCTCTGCACACAGGCTGCTTTTTTGCCTAGAGAAGCATGAGGGATGGAGGAACATGTGGTTCAGCTTTGTGTGGGTGATGGACTGTATTGTAGGCCACCCCTGAGGCAAAGGACCTCAAATTCAAGGCACTTTGTACGTAGACTATCTTGAGAGCCAAAGAGGAAATGCAGGCAGCACCAGGAGAGACCAAGAGGTTTTAAACAGCTCAAGTGGCTTGGTTCAGCAGCAAGCCAATTGATACAGCGCTCTGGCCCATTTCCCCAGTGAATGCCGGAAGCCTGCTCTGCCTATAGTCAGCTCCCGCGGGCGCCTGCCTCAGCTGTGTGTGCTGTCTGCACACTGGGAATGGGACACACACAGAAAGTATTCTGAAACTTACCTCAAATCAACCTTTGAAACCCTGACATGTGTAAAATGTGAAACTAACCAACCTCAGTGGTTTCTGTCAGTCTCTCCTGAGCGGCCTCACCTTCTAGATGTTTCACGATGCCTCGAAGGCTGTTCCCGTGGGCTGCAATAAGCACTCTCTGGCCAGCCTTAATCTTAGGTGCGATCTCCTCATTCCAGAAGGGCAGGGCCCGGGCAATGGTGTCCTTGAGGCTCTCACACATAGGCAGCTCCCCAGGCTTCAGGCCTGCATAGCGCCGGTCCTGGGGACAAGGGCACAGGGACATTTCTGTGTGTTTACTGGGTAGCTCTCCCACCTGGGCTCCCAACCCCACAGCGTCCCGGCGTCTGGCCCACCTTGCAGATGGAGGTGTAGTAGTCGTGCTTCTCGTCCATGGGGGGTGGGGGGGTGTCGAAGGAGCGCCTCCAGATCTTCACCTGCTCCTCCCCGTGCTTCGCGGCCGTCTCGGCCTTATTGAGGCCTGTGAGGCCACCATAGTGCCGCTCATTGAGGCGCCAGGTACGCACCACAGGCACCCACATTTGGTCCGTGACATCCAGGATGGTCCAAAGGGTGCGGATGGCCCGCTTCAGCACCGACGTGTAGCAGATGTCAAACTCTATGTTGGCATCTTTGATGGCAGCACCCCCCCGCTTGGCCTCCTCTCTTCCCTTCTCGCTCAATTCTGCATCAAACCAGCCACAGAAACGGTTCTCTTGGTTCCATAAGCTCTCACCATGGCGAACCAGTACTAGGCGGTGGGTGGCCATGGTGGCAGGGGACACAGGCGCTCCAGGTGACAGCTGCTGGCTTAGCTCTTTAGACTTTATAACAGTTTTCCCAGCCCCCACCCTAGCCCTAACTGCCAATCAGCATTCCAGGATATACAGGCAGAGGCAGGCAACCAGTAGCAGAACTGGGGGTGGGGTGTAGTCCAAGGAGCTGAGCTTAAAAATAGTCCCACAAACTCATTAGCTCAGATGACAAGTCCATAACCAGCGGGCACCTGGTGCCAGGCCGCACGGGGCTGCAGAGCCGGACCAGGGTGAAGGGCAGAAGTCAGACCTGGGGGTGTTCTCCAGGTGGAAACACTCCGACATCAGCAGCTTTCCATCACAATCAGCCCTTTCCTGATTGGGTAGAAACATAACTATTCCAAGTCCATTTCTGATATATACATATATTTAAAGACAAGAGTTTCATTATACGACCCAAGCTGCAATCTCTTGCTTCAGCACCTTAACACAATTAAGACAAACACAAGCATATCTCAGGACACGAAATCTAGTCTAGAGTCAAGATAGTGTGTGTCTAAGATATCCAAAAAAGAGGGCAGTGCATACCTAAGTAGGTGTGTCTGCCCAGGTGCCTGTCAGCATACATGAACTGCCCGAGTCGCTGTGTTGGTGAGTCAGGGAGTGAGCACACGCATTTTACCCAGAGGATACGCCCACCCCCACCCCATTAAGCGACCTTTCTGTGCTCAACTTAAAGACCCTCCTCGAGCTCCTGATCACCCTCCCTGACAGGGCCTTCTCCTTCCTTCCACAGGTAGCCACACTAGGAGTAAGTAGCCTTTGGTAGACAGAGGAGGAAACGTCATGGCAGAAATGGAGTAGGTACCAGGCCATGGCCTTGGGGGGAGGTCCAGTCTTGTGGAGGACAGCACCAGACAGCAGAAGCATGGACGTGCACTCACACACACACACACACACACACACACACACACACACACACACACACCTTGGATTGGTTTCCAGGACAATCAAAAGAACTCTGCTCTCTGGGTTCCCTTGTTGAGTCTGAGCTGTCATTCAAGCCAGGCTCATCCCTCCAAGCCAGGCCTGGCCTCAGGACACCTGCACTAATGTGCACATTCCCCACCCACAATTAAAAATAATAAAAATAAACTTAAAGACATTTTAGAACCCAGGTGTGCATACCTATAATTCTACCTCCCCTTACCACCCCCCCCCCACCAGTGCTGGGAATTAAGACATGCACCACTGTCACCCCTCTGTTGTTTAAAAGACAGACTCTCGCTAGGTAGCTTTGGCTGTCCTGGTACTGGCTATGTCGACCAGGCTGACCTGGTACAGAGATCTCTAAGGATCCGCATTACCTCACCTGGCTGGTGTGGTGGTTGGGAGCCTGTACTGCTCTTGCAAAGAACTCAGTTCAATTCCTGGCACCCAGGTCAGACAGTTCACAACTACCTGCAACTCAAATTCCAGGGCATCTAATACCCTCCTCTGGTTTCAGTGGATACTGCACTCATGTGCACAAACCCACACTCACACACACATGCACACATAATTTTTAAGTTAAAATATGTATTCAGACTATCAAAATTGTGTTACTCAGCAAAAACACAACCTTCCTTAATACATGCAGAAAATACATTTTACAACTCTAACACTTTCATAGTGAAAGCGCTTGCAGATAGGAATAAAAGGTCAGTGTTCTCTGTTCTCTGGACACCATGGAGGAAGGTTATAACTGGCTGGGGAGAAAGATCCTCATCTTACATCCTGTACCAACCAGGTAAAGGCTGTCCACGGCAAACAGACTGAGAGCTAACGTCAGACTTAAGAGTGAAGGCCAGGATGAGAAGCAAGGTCCTCACACTCCCTATCTGTAGACAGTGCAGCATGGAGGTGCAAGCCAGGACGATGAAAAGACATCTAGACTGAAAGGAGGAAGTGCAGTTAGTTGAAGAATAGAGCACATGGGCTTTTTCCCCCTTTGAGAAGTTGCCTGGCTGGTTTTAAACTCCAGGGTTTACAGAAGTGAACCCACACTGGATTTAGGACTAGAGCTAACAAAAGGCATATAAAATGTATGCTCTAAAAACTCAAAATGGCCCAGCAGGGTGACTCAGCAGGTAAAGGTTATGCCACCAAGCCAGTCAAACTGAGATTGAACCTCATACTCCATAGGATAGAAATGACTTCCACAGGTTGGCCTTTGGCCGCCACATATATGTTGCAGTTAGTGTGCATGAATACACATACAGAGATGAAAACACACACACAATGAAAATTGAAAAAAGAACCTATAAAATCAGGCTGGAGAGATGGCTCAGCTGTCTCACACACTTGCTGCTCTTGCAGAGGACCCATCTGAAACTCCAGTTCTAGGGGATTGGACACCCTCTTCTGAACTCTGCAGGCATCAGGCACACATGTGGAATAGCCACATGTATGCCAGCAAAACACTCAACACATAAATCTAAAAATAAAAAAACTATAAAGATTGTTAGAAGAAACTAGAAGTTATCTGAATAACCTATGTTTATGGATTAGAAGGCACAACTGTGCGACGTACGTGTCTTTAATCTCAGCACATAGAAGACCAGGAAGACAGAGGTAGATCTATGTGCGTTTGAGACCAGCCTGGCTTAAATAGTGGGTTCCAGGACCCTATCATTCATTCATATATATATTTGAAGTTGGTAATTTTCTACAAGTGACCTAGACCTTCAAAGCAGTGTCTCATCAGAAGCGTCCCAGCCAGCTGTTTTGCATAAATTAGGGGCTCAAAACTAGCAGCATTTTCCCTGCCCAATCACTTTAAATATTAATACAAGAAGCCTGTGATTGGACAGGGAAAGGGAGGCAGAGCAAAGAGTTTCAGAGACACAGGAAGGAAGGGAGGGAGGGAGGAAAGGAAGGAAGGAAGGGAGGGAGGGAGGGAGGGAAGGAAGGAAGGAAAGGAGGGAGGGAGGGAGGGAAGGAAGGGAGGGAGGGAGGAAGGAAGGAAGGAAGGAAAGGAGGGAGGGAGGGAGGGAAGGAAGGAAGGGAGGGAGGGAGGGAGGGAGGGAGGGAGGGAAGGGAGAGAGGGAGGGAGAGAGGAAGGAAGATGAGCAGGAGGAAGATGATCAGATTCCGCATGGCTTTAAATAGCCACATGCAGCTATAATATCATATAGGGATAGAAATTAATTGGGATAACTTGTCTAATCTAGGTGGGCAGCTCAATTGGCTCTGAAATTGTTGTGTGGGCATCTTGTGAATTGAGAATTTATTGATATATAAATCTGACTGATCAATTATAAGCTTCTAGAGTTTTGATTTACTGGGTTAAGGGGATCTGTGACCACTGGCCACAGGGGGTGGATGGCTGGGAGTGTGAGTGGAATCTGCTGTGAAGGGACCCTAATCTCACTAGCCTAGGGGCAGAGGCGGTGAGACCTCCAGGGTGGAGGGTAGCTGGGTGTAGGCGGGAACTTGCCAGTTCCTTTCTTTTTTCTTCTTTTTCTTTTTCTTTTTCTTTTTCTGTTTCTGTTTCTGTTTCTGTTTCTGTTTCTGTTTCTGTTTCTGTCTCTCTCTCTCTCTCTCTCTCTCTCTCTCTCTCTCTCTCTCTCTCTCTCTCTCCAAGACAGGGTTTCTCTGTGTACATCAGGCTGGCCTCAGAAATCCACCTACCTCTGCCTCCCAAGTGCTGGGATCAAAGACGTGCGCCACCACCGCCCGGCTCCAGTTCCTTTTTTGTTGTTGTTGTTGTTGTTGTTGTTGTTGTTGTTGGGATTTGGGATTTGGTTTTTTCAAGACAGGGTTTCTCTGTATAGCCCTGGCTGTCCTGGAACTCACTCTTTTTAGACCAGGCTGGCCTTGAACTCAGAAATCCTCCTGCCTCTGCCTCCCAAGTGCTGGGATTACAGGCATGTACCACCATGCCTCGCTTCTTCTTGATTTCTAAATATTCATATAGAACTGCAGGAACAGAGACAACATGGTTGTATGAGATGAACAGAAGCCATAGAACAGTACTGAGTCCAGAATCCTCCCCTCATATTGACAAACGTGCCAAAAGAATCCAATGAGGAAAGAGTAATCTCTTTAGCTAATAGTCTTTGGATGACTGGATGACATGAAAGTCAACGAAGGGAGATCCCTACCTCACACCCACTTCCAATTTACTCAACATCGATTAATAATCTAAATATGAGACTGGAAACTAGGGACTGGGAAGATGGCTCAGTTAGTAAAACGCTTGCCCCGCAGGCGCGAGGACTCAAGTGTGACCCCCAGAACCCATTACAGGCTGAGCACAGGGTGCTGACTTGTAATCCCACTTCTGGGGAGGTAGAGGTAGGAGGATCCCTTGGGATCAGTGTTCCATTCTTTCTCAATCAGTGAGTCTCAGGTCACAGTGAAAGAGCCTGACTCAAAGAAGCATCATGGTGGTACTAGAGAGATGACTCAGAAGAGCAAAGGTTCTCTCCCAGAGAACGCAGGTTCATTTCCCAGCTACTACGTGGCGGTTCACCACCATCTGTCACTGCAGTTCCAGGGGACCTGATTCCCTCTTCTGACCTCTGACAGCAGGCGCATGCTTGCGCTCACCTCTTTCTCTGCTCATACACAGTTCAGGACCCTCTGCCCAGTGAGAGGAGCCACACACAGTTGGGTCTTCCCACCTCAACTAACAAGGAAGACACACCCACCCGCAGGCCAACCCAAGCTAGATAATCTCTCTTTGAGATTTTCTTCCTAGATGATTCAAGACTGTGTCAAATTGACAATTAAAACTAACCATCACAAAAATAAAATAAATAAGGGGCTAGGGATATTACCCAGCGGTATATCACCTTTTAGCCCAGCTTCCATCCAAAGCTCCACAAAAAATAAACAAACAAAACCCCAAACCAACCAAACAAATGAAAATTCCTCTTATAATCTCAGTAAGAAAGGGCTAAAGTAGGGGCTGGTGAGATGACCCAGTGGGTAAAGGCAATTTCAACACAAACACGAGGACCTGAGTTTGATTTTTTTTTCTTAATTAAATTTGAATCCCCAGATTCCATGTAAAAGCTGTACACACTGCATAAGAGTCTACGATCCTAGCACCCCTGTGGGGTAATGGTAAGCAGACAGGAGAATCCTCAGCAGCTCCGGGACAGCTAGCCCGGGGAACATAGCAAAAAACCAGTAAAAAGACCCTCTCAGATGCGTGGAAGGCAGGGTCAACACATGGGGCTGTCCTCCGACCTTCTCACACACACACAAGCTACCATTTCACATCCATTAAGAGAGCGGCAGTGAGGGAGGCAGCCATGGGCTGTGTGACACGTGTCCTAGCCTTGGCCAATCCCTTGCTCTGCTCTCAGTCACAGAACAGAAGGGTGGTAGCAGGTGCTAGAAGCAGCAAAGCAACTTCCTACCTGATCTCCACAGCCGGCTGCGCCTCAGTCCTTTTTTTTTTTTTTTTTTTTTTAAATTCACCTCCATTCCTAGAGCTGCTGATACCTAGAAACATTTTCTCCCAGGGACCCTCAGTGGCCACAATGGGAATGAGGGACCCTGTAACCAGCACATTCGCCTAGGATCCAGAGAGGGCAACAGCATCCAAGGAACAGCACAGCCATCCACCAGAGACAGGACCAGGCATAAACACCTCGGAGCACCTTCACCATCCTAATGCAGATGCCTAGGCCCAGCCCAAAACACAAACACGGACAGCCGAGACAATCTGCCTCCACCGGTGACAGAAATCAAGATGGAAATTAAAAATCTTTTTAGAAGCCGGGCGTGGTGGCGCACACCTGTAATCTCAGCACTTGGGAGGCAGAGGCAGGCGGATTTCTGAGTTCGATGCCAGCCTGGTCTACAGAGTGAGTTCCAGGAAAGCCAGGGCTACACAGAGAAACCCTGTCTCGGAAAAAGAAAAAAAAAAAACAACAAAAAAAAATCTTTTTAGAACTGAATTAAAATGAGATTCCCACCTCACACCAGTCAGAATGGCTAAGATTAAACACTCAAGAGACAACAGGTGCTGGCGAGGATGTGGAGAAAGAGGAACACTCCTCCACTGTTGGTAGGATTGCAAGATGGTACAACCACTCTGGAAATCAGTCTGGCAGTTCCTCAGAAAATTGGGCATAACACTTCCAGAGGACCCTGTCATACCACTCCTGGGCATATACCCAGAGGATTCCCCTGCATGCAATAAAGACACTGCTATGTTCATAGCAGCCTTATTTATAATAGCCAGAAGTTCGAAAGAGCCCAGATATCCCTCAAAGGAGGAATGGATACAGAAAATGTGGTATATTTATACAATGGAATACTACTCAGCAATTAAAAATAATGAATTCATGCAATTTGTAGGCAAATGGTTGGATCTGGAAAATATCATCCTAAGTGAGCTAACCCAATCACAAAAGAATGCACATGAAATGCAATCACTGATAAGTGGATATTACTGAGCCCAGAAGCTCTGAATACTCAAGGCACAATAAGCAAATCAAAAGATTCCCAAGAAGAAGGAAGGCAAGGACCCTGGTCCCGAAAAGACTGGATCCAGTTTTGTAGGAGAGTATCAGAACAGAGAAATGGTGTATGTGTGTGTGTGTGGGGGGGGTGATTGAGGAATGGGTGGGGGAAGAGGACTTATGGGACATATGGTGAGGGGGGAACTGGGAAAGGGGAAAGCCTTTGGAATGTAAACAAAGAATATAGAAAATTAAAAAAATAAGAAAATGCCTAATAAATGTTTAAAGTGGAAAATAAATAAATAAATAAATAAATAAATAAAATGATTCAACATACCAAAATCTATAAGACACAATAAAGACAGTTCTAAGAAGCAAATTCATAGCACTTAAATGCCTCCGAGAGAGAGAGGGGGGGGGGATTTCATTAGTGATATACCTGAGAGCTCTAGAACAACAAGAAGAAATAACTCCCCAAAAGAGTAAACAGAAAGATAATCAAACTATGGGTTAAATCGATGAAATAGAAAAAAAACAAAATGTAAAGAATCAATACAATGAAGAGTTGACTCTGAGAAAATAAGACTGACAAATCCTTTGCCAAATTATCTGAAAGATGCAGAAAGAAGATCCAAATTAATAAAATTAGGGATGCAAAGGAAGGGGGTCATTAGCCAAGTATGGTGGTGCATACCTTAAATCCTAGAACTCAGGAGGCAGAGGTAAGTGGATTGCTGTGAGTTCAAAGCCAGCCTGGTCTACATAACAAGTTCCAGGAAACCCAGCGCTTCAGAATGAGATCCTAACTCAAAAATAATTAAATTGTTATTAAACAAGAGAAGGGGTACATTACAACAGACATTGTGGGAACCCAGAGAATGATGACATACTTTAAACTAGAAAACCTAAGAGCAATGGATGGATTTCTTGGTATATATGACCTACCAAAGTTAAATCAAGATCAAATAAGCAATTTAAATAGACTGATAATGCTTAACAGCATAGAAACCATAATTAAAAGTCTCCCAACTGATAAAAGCCAAGGGCCGAACCTTACCAGACCCTCGAACAACCAGCAACACTTCAAATTGTCCCACAAGATAGAAACTGAAGGAACATTTCCTAAGTCTTTTATGTCACAATCACCCTGATACCTAAATCACACCAAGACCTAACAAAAAAAATTGTAGACCAATATCCCTTATGAACATAGATGCAAAATTTTTCAATAAAATGCTTTCAGGCCAAACAACAACAGCAACAACAATAATAACAACAACAAACAGGTCAGAAATTATCCAGGTTGGGCATGATAATGCATGACTTAATCAGAACACTGGAGAAGTAAGGGCAGATGAATCTGTATGAGTGCAAGACCAGCCTGATCTACTTAGGGAATTCTAGAATAGCCAGGGCTACATAAAAGAAAGATCCAGCCAGGCAGTGGTGGCGCACGCCTTTAATCCCAGCACTTGGGAGGCAGAGGCAGGCGGATTTCTGAGTTCGAGGCCAGCCTGGTCTACTGAGTGAGTACCAGGACAGCCAGGACTACACAGAAACCCTGTCTCGAAAAAACCAAAAAAAAAAAAAAAAAAAAAAAAAAAAGAAGAAAAAGAAAAAAGAAAAGAAAAGAAAGATCCTATTTCAAAAAGAAGGAAGGAGCCGGGCAGTGGTGGCCCAGGCCTGTAATCCCAGCACTTGGGAGGCAGAGGCAGGCGGATTTCCGAGTTCAAGGCCAGCCTGGTCTACAGAGTGAGTTCCAGGACAACCAGGGCCACACAGAGAAACCCTGTCAAGAAGAAGAAGGTGAAGGAGAAGGAGGAGAAAGAGAAGAAGGAAGGAGGAGGAGGAGGGAAAGAAGAAGATGACGACAACAAGGAGGAGGAGGAGGAAGACAAAGAGGAGGAAAAAAAGAAGACGAGGAGGAGGAGGAGGAGGAAGACAAAGAGGAGGAAAAAGAAGACAAGGAGGAGGACGATGACGATGATGATGATGATGATCCGCCTTGATCAGGTGGCTTCATCCAAGAGATTCAGGGATGATTGGATTGGACATATATAAGTCAATAAACATAATACACCACACTGAAGTGGGAACTTCTGGTTTCTTTGGAAAAGTCAGTCAGATCAAAGGATGTTTTGCTAAAGCAGAGACATGAAGGGATGTTTCGCTGAAGCAGACACGGGTGAAAGGATGTTTTGCTAAGGGAAGCCACGTGAAAGCGCCTTGACGGGGGATTCTTCACTAACTGCACGCATGCATCGGTTCACAGCACATTGCTTTGCTGAACTCCTCTGGTGGTGACACCATAGAGAGAAACCAACAAACTTCTCCTGAGGTTCTTCCTGCTTCTGTGGCCTTGAACCCATCGGCAGAGTGATGTCACGTGATACAGACACACATGAAGTTTTGCTAAGATAAACTCACAAGACTGTGGAATGGCATGTGCTGTTTGGAGGGGGTATAAAAAGGACTCGATGGGCACTGACGGGAGGCTTGCAGAGCTAGCTTTGCAACGCTTCGTGGGTCTTGCATCTTTGCTGATCTTCACTTCATTGAAGGAGGCGGAGAACTTCTCCTGGCATCCGGGTTGGTCCCGGTCGCTTCTGCTGTCTGGGGTAGAGTTGGTGGAGGCCTGACTATTTCTGCTAGGTTGTGCCACCACTGCTGATTCCTGTTTGCTACCCCGACGCTATTGAACTGGACTGCTAGTATATCAATGAAGTGTTTGCAAGTGGATGGAGCTACCACTGCTGATTCCTGTGAGCTGAACTGCTGATTTCTTGACAACGCAGACTGAATTTGCTCCAAGGAACAATTTATAAACAGGTCCACTTCCCCCATATCCTAATAACCTTTCTTTTCCACGACCTCTGGTGGGTGGTGGGCTAGAAGGGAGGTTACTGCATTTAAGAATCCTTATTAAAAGTAAAGATTGAAAAACTTAAGCCTACACCACATAAACAGAATAAAAACAGGAGCCACACGCTCATCTCACTCGATGCAGAAAAGGGCCTTTGACAAAACCCAACATGCCTTCATAATGTGAAGCTGGAAGAGACTAGGCATACAGGGGATACAACACAACACAGCAAGGCAGTTACAGCAAGCCCATAGCCAGAGTCAACCTGACCAGGGAGAAACTCAAAGCATTTCCACCTACATTAGGAACAAGACAAGGCTGTGCACGCTCTCCAGCCAGTCCAATACAGTACTTGAAGTCTTAGACACCTGAGGGGGATCAAGGGGACACAGATAGGGAAGGAAGGAGCCAAAGCATCTTTATTTGCAGATGGTATATACATATACATATACATATACATATACATATACATATACATAAATATATATATAGTTTTTGTTTTTGTTTTCTTTGAGACAGGGTTTGTCTGTATAGCCCTGGTTGTCCTGGAACTCACTTTGTAGACCAGGCTGGTCTCGAACGCAGAAATCCACCTGCCGCCAGGCAGTGGTGGCGCACGCCTGTAATCCCAGCACTTGGGAGGCAGAGGCAGGCGGATTTCTGAGTTTGAGGACAGCCTGGTCTACAGAGTGAGTTCCAGGACAGCCAGGGCTATACAGAGAAACCCTGTCTTGAAAAAAACCAAACCAAACAAACAAACAAAAAAAATAAACCAAACCAAACAAACAGAAATCCACCTGCCTCTGCCTCCCAAGTGCTGGGATTACAGGCGTGCACCACCACCGCCCGGCTGATGGTATAATTTTTAAACATAAATGATCCCCTTCCCCCACCAGGAAGCTTGTCCGGCTGATGAACTGTTAGGGACAGGGAGATCCTTGTGCTCACAGAGCACTGAGAACCAGGAATGTTAAATATGCAGGGGCCTTGCCTCAACAGGAGTTGCCTGTCTCCCACCCAGAAGGCTGGGAGTGAGCATTGTTAAAGACCTGGGGAGCTTTTGCTATCGGTACAGGCAGACGGCCCCCAAGTCCCCCAGAATGTTATCCCAAACTCTCCCTCCTTAGACCTTTAACTTAGTTTCCAGTTAATAGAACCAATCCTTAGGGAAGATGTCTCATGTATTTTATGGCCTGCTGACTTATATGCTAACTCAGTTGATTATATGCCTTTTATCGATAGAACTTACCCTCAAGGTCATGTGTACTTTGTAAAGGAGTTTCTATGTAGTCACACCTTAAGCTTTACTGTGCACCTGAAATTGGACTGATTGGACTGATCATGGCCTGGAAACTTTTTTTCCAAATTGTACTGTGTTTTAAATATGCTGACGATGAGCCCCCTGTCATCAGACTTCCCATGTGTGACTCAGGTTAAGGAAGTCAGTCTGAACAGAGCCATTCTCACCTCTTGGACATCCAAGGGGTCCCCCTCAATAAACACTGTCATCAAAGTAGCAGGGTGCAAGACAAACACACACAAGTCAGGAGATGCAGCGTCATAGCACCTAAAAAGCACACCTGGGACATGCCCCATATTGACAAGCTAAAAATCTGAAGTTATATGGGTCATTTTTCAGATAAGGAAGTAAGCCAGAATTCCGAAAGGTGAAAGGGAAAATCCTCTAACACTGGGAAGCAGAGCAAGCAACACCTTTCTAAACAACCCTTGGATCCAAGAGGAACCCTCGGGGGAAACGGAAACTACTGTGAGCTGAAGAACATACAGAGCCGGGTATGATGGTGGGCCCCGGAGTGTGAGCCCAGCATTGGGTAAACCAATGCACTACAACTAGGGGTTCAAGGCCAGCCTAGGCTACAAAACAACACAGTCCATCCAAACCATCAGACCAACCAACAGAAGACAGAGCAACGAGGCTGGAGACATGGCTGAGCAGTCGAGCGCACCTGCTGCTCTCGCAGAGGATCTGGGTTCAGTTCCCAGACAATGCACATTGGTTTCCCATCACTTTTAACACTTGTTCCAGGGGACCTGACACCCTCTTCTGACCGTTGAATGTACCAGGCAGGCACGTGATACACATATGTACATGCAGGCAAAAACAAAACAAAAACAAAAACAAAAAAACTCATACACATAAAGTAAACTCCAAATATCAAAAAGCAAACAAGTAATGAAAAAAAAGCTTGATTTGCCCCACAATACAACTCACACAATACACAGTAGCAACTGTGAGGTAGCTTTAGCTCATGATCAGAGGGAGACTGAGAATGTCACATGCTTACTTAAGAGGGAAGACGTGCTGTAGTCTGCACTGCAAAGGAGATAATAGAGAAACTGATGAAATGAATAAGGGGAAGTAAAAACAGGAAAATGCAGAGAGACTGGGAGGGGACGAAGACGCTCACCAACCTGGGGAGAGGTCAGAACAACAGCAGCCACGGAAAACCGAAAAAACACTAACAGCTCTACACGCACGGACGCTTTTGACAAAAACAGACCTATAGCTTTAGAAGTCACAAACTTCCAACACCCAAGAAGATAAAACCAGAGTCATCCTATAACTACTAAGGAAGTTAGATTCATGACTTTAGACCTTTTGTGAAAGAATCCCTTTGCTGGATGTGGTGGCGCATGCCTCTAAGCCCAGCACCCAGGCAGAGGAAGGGGCTCTCTGTTAATCTAAGGTCAGACTGGTCTACATAGCAAGTTACAGACCAATCAGGGCTGCACAGTGAGATCCTGTCTCAAGAAAGAAAGAATTCTCTAGATGCTGACAGTTTCACTAGTGAGTTCTAAATGTTTAGAGAATAATTTTTTATAGTCTCTTCCAGTGAGAGAATCCTACCTAAGCAGTAACTTGATTTTTAGGAAACTGACACCCTCTTCTGACTTGCAAACATACCAGGCAGGCATGTGATATGTGTACATACATGTAGGCAAAACACTCATACACATAAAATAAAATCCAAATATCAAAAAAAAAAGAACAGCAGAAAACACCCTGATTGTGAGTGTGGAAGCAGACACTACTACAAGCCAGTGTTCTACATGAAGACAAACATGAAAATCCTCAGCAACACTCAAGAACGTGCCCCAAACACGGGCGCTTTTCCCAGGACCCGAAAGCTAGTTGAGTATTTCAAAACCGACAAATGCTGACCGGCCAAAAACAGCATTGACATGACCATACTACCGGATGCAAGAAAAGCAGCTAGCAAAACAGCACTTAACCCATTATAAAGCCGTGAAGGCCGGTGACAAGGCTGAAGGAGGAAAGGCATCTGCTGCCCCACACCCCACGCGGTGGAGAGAACAAACTCCCGAGAGGCGTCTTCTGACTCCACATGCGCACTGTGCATGCATGTGCCCACACACAGCACAAAAAAAGAATAATGATATTTTTTAAAATATTGAAAAAAATACACTAGAAATATAGAGTAATTTCCTTAACTTGATAAAAGGCATCTACAAAAAAGCAAAACCAAAAACAAACACAACTCGTGGCCTGGAGAGGTGCTCTGTGGTTAAGAGCACTGGCGGCTCTTGCAGAGGACCCGGGTCTGGTTCCCAGCGCCCATCTGTGACTCCTGACCCAGGGAGTCAAAACCTTCTCCTGGCTCCCACAGGCACTATATGCAAGTGGAACACATACATACATACATACATGCATACATACATACATACATACAGGCAGGCAAACACTCAAACACACGAAATAAAAATAAATCTTAAACTGGGCGGTGGTGATGCACAACTTTAAGCCCAGCCCTTGAGAGGTGGAGGCAGGTGGATCTCCATGAATTTGAGGCTAGCCTGGTCTACAGTTCATGGACAGCCAGGACTATATAGAGAAACTCTTGGTCTTGATTAAAAAAAAAAAAAAAAAAGCAAACAAAAAATTTCTTTAAAAAAACCAACAAACTGGTATCATATGTATTGGTGAAACACTGAATTATTTCTACCTCACAACAGGAACAATGTCCACTTTTATTATTCCTATGCAACACGGAACTAGAAGTTCTAGCCAAAGTAATTCAAGAAAAAGAAATAAAAGCCATCAAGATTGGAAATTATGGTTATGGTGGATGCCAGGAAGTGCTTGCTGAAGGGAGCCTGATATGGCTATCTCCTGAGAGGCTCTGCCAGAGCCTGACAAATACAGAGGCGGAAGCTCGAAGCCAAACATTACTGAACTCAAGGGTCCCCGATGGAGGAGTTGGAGAGGGGACTAGAGGAGCTGAGGGGGTTGCAGTCCCATGGAGGGAGCAACTGTGTCAGCTGGACAGACTCCCAAGAGCTCCCGGGGACTGGACCACCAACCAAAGAATACACATGGAGGGACCCCTGGCGCTGGCCGCATGTGTGACAGAGGATGACCTTGTTGGACATCAGTGGGAGGAGAGGCCTCGGGCCTGAGGAGGTTCTATGCCCCAGAGTAGGGGAATGCCAGGGTGGGAGGATGGGAGTGGATGGGTGGGGGAGCACCCTCATAGAGGCATGGGGAGGCGGGAGGGGATAGGGGATTTCCGAAGGGGAAACCTGGAAAGGGGAAAACATTTGAAATGTAAATAAAGAAAAATATTCAATCCAAAAAAAATTTAGAAAGAAATGTGTTTCTCATTTACAAACAATATGACTGTTTATATAAGCAACCCCATGGAATTCACCAAAAATCTGACTAAAATGAAGTGTTGTCATCCTTCAGGGTACAAGGAGACCCGATACAAATTAGGTATGTTCTGTGTTCTAGGAATGTGTCACTAGACAATGACACAAACCGCATTTGCTGCACATCAGAGGTAGACATGGTCAGTCCTCTGCCACAGAGTCTGACTCTCCTCACCAGCCTTGGTCCAACACAGCCCACTGAGTGTGGCTTGACACTACATTTCCCCAGTGTGCAGCACTGCCGAGTCTGTGCACAGGGCTTGTTTGCTATCTGCATGCTTTAAGGTTTTCCTACTGTTGAATTTTGAAAGCTGTTTGTTTGTTTTTGTTGATTCTGATGTTTTAAGTTAAGTCTTAACTATGGACTCACACTCACAATGCTCCTGCTCAGCCTCCTTGTGTGAATTTGGAGAGCTCTTTATGCACACTTATGAGATTTGGAGTGTTTCTCCAACTGTGTGGACTGGTTTGTTTTGTTTTGTTTTCTTTTACCAACCATCCCTAATTCTAGTTCCGGGGGATCTGATGCCCTCTCTGACCTCTGCAGGCACCAAGTTTGCATGTGGTGCATGGACATACATGCAGACAAAACACATGTGTGTGACTAACTACCCAAGGTAAAGCAAAGAAGCAAAGATGTGGTTCTGTGGCTTGTGCACATACACAAAGCTCAGGATTCCATCCCTGGCACCACATGACCAGGGCGTATTGCTGCACGGCCATAATCTCAGCGCTCAGGAAGTGGAGGCAGGAGGATTAGAAGTCCAAGGTCATCCCTGCCTACATCACCAGTCTGGCTGCATGAAGCCCAGTCTGGCTCAGTCTCACCAGTTTCATGTCACTTGGTTTGTGAGGAGACAGAGAATCACGGGGCAGGAGCCACAGATGAGCTGAGCTGCTCACCTCACGGTGGCCAGGAAACATGAGGACAATATAAATGCTTCAAGACAAGACCCAGAAACATGCTTCCTCCAGCCAGACCACCTAGTAGCTTCCATGCCCCACCCAAGGAACACCATCAAAATATTAATCCATCAGTGGACCGAGCCACTGATTTCATCAGATTCCTCATGATTAGTCAAACTTCCCCAAAATGCGTCCTCGGATGCATGAGTCATGTGTTAGGGACCAAACCCTCAACACATAAGGTTTTGAGGGGTGGATCATTTACATTACAATGAACTATACAGCTTCAGCCCCATCTTAGTTTGAATTTCATTGTTGTGAAGAGACACCATGACCAAGGTAACTCTTAAAAGAAAACATTTGGGGGCTGGAGAGATGGCTCAGTGGTTAAGATTGCTCTTCCAGAGGTCCTGAGTTCAAATCCCAGCACCCACTTGGTGGCTCACAACCATCTGTAATGGGATCCAGTGCCCTCTTCTAGTGTGTCTGAAGATGGCTACAGTGTACTTATATACATAAAATAAATAAATAAATAATTCTTGTAAAAAAAAAAATAAGAAAGCTAAGCCGGGCGGTGGTGGCGCACGCCTGTAATCCCAGCACTTGGGAGGCAGAGGCAGGCGGATTTCTGAGTTCGAGGCCAGCCTGGTCTACAGAGTGAGTTCCAGGACAGCCAGGGCTACACAGAGAAACCCTGTCTCGAAAAACCAAAAAAAAAAAAAAAAAAGAAAAGAAAAAAAGAAAGAAAGCCAGGCAGTGGAGGCGCATGCCTTTAATCCCAGCACTTGGGAGGCAGAGGCAGGCAGATTTCTTAGTTCTAGGTCAGCCTGGTCTACAGAGTGAGTTCCAGGACAGCCAGGGCTATACAGAGAAACCCTGAAAACATTTAATTGGATCTGACTTACAGTTTCAGAGGTTCAGTCCATGGTCATCATGGTGTGACTCATGGAAGCATCCAGGCAGACATTGTGTTGGAGAACCAAGAATTCTACATTTTGATCTGAAGGCAACTAGGAAAGACTGTCCTCAGCAGGCAGCCAGGAGGAAGGGGAATGGAGTTTAGCATAGGACATCAAAACCTGCCCCAGAGTGATCCACTTCCTCCAAGGCCAAACCTACTCCAACAAGGCCACACCCACTCCAACGAGGCCACACCCACTCCAACGAGGCCACACCCACTCCAACGAGGCCACACATACTCCAACGAGGCCACACCCATTCCATCAAGGCCACACCTACTCCAACAAGGCCACTCATACTCCAACAAGGCCACTCATACTCCGACAAGGCCACACATACTCCAACAAGGCCACTCATACTCCAACAAGGCCACACCTACTCCAATAAGGCTACACCCACTCAAACAAGGCCATACCCACTCCAACAAGGCCACACCTACTCCAACAAGGCCACTCATATTCCAACAAGGCCACACATACTTCAACAAGGCCACACCTACTCCAACAAGGCCACACCCACTCCAACAAGGCCACACCTACTCCAACAAGGCCACACCTACTCCAACAAGGCCACTTATACTCCAACAAGGCCACACATACTTCAACAAGGCCACACTCACTCCAACAAGGCCACACCCACTCCAACAAGACCACACCCATTCCAACAAGGCCACACCTACTCCAACAAGGTCATGCCTCTTAATAATGCCACTTCCCAAGCATATTCAAACCACCACAAGCCCTATTAGAACAACTAAAATAAACACAGGAAACATTCAGATCATCAGTCTCCTAGGAGACTGTTAACTTACGTGGGTGGCTCTCATTGTGACAGGCCAAGCATCCTCCACCTTGTCCCTGCCTGCTGCAGCCATCTAAGGTTTTACACTGAGCTGATCCTCTACCCCAATTACTCCCGCCTAAGAAAATCCCATAGAAAATTACCCAGCCGTGTCTCGGGGACTTGAGGTCAAGATGCCCCAGCTAACTGCTTGCTTGTCGAATGTCCCCCTGCAACTGGCAACCAGAATACGGATTTTGCCTGAGAAGCTGAGCGGCTTGTGGGCTATGAAGAGAAAAGGAACTGGAGATGTGACGGTGGTGAGGAACAGCCTGATGGGAGAGGCCTGCACAGCCACCAGAGGTCGTGGAAATGCCTGGTGTGAGCTGCCACTGAGAGCCATGCCTGGGTCTATGGTGCAGCTGAAGCCAGGGTCTGTGTTGATGCCCATGGCCTGTACTGCCACAGAAGGCTCTAAGAACGTCCATAGTTTGTCCTGCAGCCTGAAACTGTGCTGATTGTTGAGGCCCGCCCCCTCCCCACATAGCGGTACCGCTTTGTTCCATGCCCAACGGCTATCTCACGCTGTTACTGTAACATGCCTGCCAGTCACTGACACAGAAAAAAACTTGACCCAGAGCGAGATCATGCTGATACCTCCCCTGTTATGTTTGGCATGTTCTGAAGTTTGTTAATCTTAAGAAATTCCACAGAGACCCATCAAATTAAAGGTCAATATGAACTGTCATGTCTAAAATGTCTTGGGTCAGAGCTGACCACTGGGCAGCACTTCCTGCCCGCATATAAACTCGGTGTGATTTTTGTGGGTTTTTGCCTTTTTTTTTTTTTTTTTTGCTTCTTTTGAGACAGGGTTTCTCTGTGTAGCCCTGGCTGTCCTGGAACTCACTCTGTAGACCAGGCTAGCCTTGAACTCAGAAATCTGCCTGCCTCTGCCTCCCAAGTGCTGGGATTATAGGCGTGCACCACCACGCCCGGCGGGTTTTTGCCTTTATAAGCAGACAGAAAAAGATGTCTGTTGTCACAGTTCAGATAATTCTGAGCTCCGTCCCTGGTCTGACCAGTGTTAGGGTGTGTGTTCAGTAATGAGATCAAGTGTCAGTGTGGTATGTGTGGCATTACTGAACCCCAGCAACAGAGGGTATGCCTCTGTACCCCAGAAACAGAGGGCATGCCTCTATACCCCACCAACAGAGGGCATGCCTCTGTCTTTTGCTACCTTGTGGGTTCTTCTATCTTTCACCCTTCTCCACCCCTTTTCTTCCAACATTTCAACTTCCTAACTCTACATAAGAGAGAAAAAATGATAGAGAGGAAAAAAAGAGATCTGTGAGTAAAGTCGGGAGTCAGAAAGGAGGTGATATTATCGTAGACTGCTTCCTGATGTTAGAGGCCTTGAGTTCCCTAGGACAGGTTTGATCTTCACCGTTGGGATATCTGATTTCTTCTTGTTTCTTCTTTGCTTACGACCACTTAGCAAACCACTACCCATGACTAACAACAACCAACCAACAACCCCCTGACAACCAACCAACAACCCCCTGACAACCAACCAACAACCCCCTGACAACCAACCAACAACCCCCTGACAACCAACCAACAACCCCCTGACAACCAACCAACAACCCACCCTGCCTATCAGAGCGTTAGCATTTATATATCCTCTGAGGAGTCCCCAGAATCCAAATATCACACATTCGCAGAAACTATCTGCAGCCGGCAAAATCATGCCCCTGCCAGAGCATGAGGCAAATCATATTTAGCTGCTGTGGACAATCTAAAAAGCAGCCCCATAGCCCACTCCTGAGATTGAAACAAAAAAAAATATTCTTATAATATTTCTGTGGTTTTTTTTAAAAAAGAAACCAAAATTTCAAAACTTTACAGGAGTAGGCTTTGAGGTTTCAAAAAGCTCATTTCACGCCCAGAGTCCCCTGCTGCCTATGGATTTGGATGTAGAGTTCTCAGCTATGCACTGTGTCTGACTGCACGCTGCCATGCCCCCTGCCGAGATGATAATGGACTAAACCTCTGAAACTGTAAGCAAGCGCCAATGAAATGCTTTAATGGTCAAGGTGTGTCTTCACAGCAAGACAACACTAAGACAACCAACTTCTAACATCTCAGAATACAAGGAGAGATAATAATGAACTCAACGATAAAACTGACCAGCTCCAGACGCACATGAACAGTCTAAACGCTTCTAAGTATGTCCTAGAAGAGAGCCACAGAACTCAAGTTGCAGAAAAACAAACTCAAGCCTTCATTGTAAATTTGCATAAATTACACAGAAAATCTAAGTCCCAGCCTCAGAGGGTTTTGTCAGTTAATGTTGGTGTAATTAGTAAAGAATGAGATCCTGGGGCTGGAGAGATGGCTCAGCGGTTAAGAGCACTGACTGCTCTTCCAGAGGTTTTAAGTTCAAATCCCAGCAACCACATGGTGGCTCACAACCATCTGTAATGGCATCTGATGCCCTCTTCTCGTGTGTCTGAAAACAGCTACGTTGTAGTCATATACATGAAATAGATAAATAAATCTTTTGGAGGGAAAAAGGAATGAGATCCTATGACTTGGGGTGGGGGGGGGGAGACCCTATTAAAGCTGAGAACTTTGAACCCTTCGATTCTCAAGGGTTTATCTCATCTGAGGAAGTAATCTCTCTAGCCTTCAGCAGAAGATGCACCCTCATGATCATCTCCTAAAATATTGCTTTTTCCTCCTAATGCTGTCTAATCCTTTATTGCTGCCTAAACCAGCAATGATTTTTCCCTGAAGGAGAAGCCAGGAAAGACAATACTGATGTCTCTCAGGGCTCACCAATAGTTGCCTCTACACCTATAACCACACTCAAGGCAAAGCAGGCTCCTGGAGGCGAGATAGAAAGTGTGGTCCTTAAGGTGGTGTACTACACTACTAAAGAGCTTAATGAGTTTGCTAATTCATTCGAACAGAGATCTGGGGAATATGTGTGGGAATGGATTTTAAGGGTGTGGGATAATGGTGGAAGGCACCTAAAACTGGATCAGGCTGAGTTTATTGATATGGGTTCTCTTAATATGGAAGCTTGCACAGTCAGAAAAAAAAAGTGTCAAATGTTTGTTTGAATGGTTGGCGGAAGCATTGTTCCGAAGATGACCTACTGAAAAGGAGTTGAAGATGTCTGATATCTCTTGGCTTAGTGTTGATGAAGGGATTTTAAGGCATGGGGAATTTGTAATGCTAGAGTGGGTATACAGGGTAAAACCTAAAAACCCTTCACAAAGGGAAGGCCTAAGACATGCCCTTAGCTATCCTATTAGAAGCAAAATGGTGAGAGGGGCACCAGCACATCCAAAGAGCTTTGTTGTCCACCTTTTCCTTGTGCAAGACCAATGCTGCTGCTCAGTTGGAGAATTAAATACAATGGGTTTAATTAATCCCTAGTAGCAGGGCAAGGTGGCAGCGTGAATCTCCAAATGCAGAGTAATCTTTATAATGGGTAGTATAGACAAAGCAGTGTCCACAGTGGCCTGACCCAGACTATGCTGCCCAGGCAAAGTGATTGTCATGTGGCATGTCTCACGTGGCCCTTTGGTTCTGGCTGATCGGTCATGGCATCTCCAGGCATGAAACAGATAAGAAGCCTGCTGCATTTTTGTTTGATTTATACAAGTAGAAAGATTCTCAAACAAATGAAAGAAAGTCTCCATTGGATCATGGCAGAATCTTGGTCCAGTTCACAGACTTAGAACCCACTGAATGAAAAGATGGCTAGTTTCCTAAAGAAGGGCCTTGATAAAATACCTAAGGGTTTTATTAATAGGTTTTCTCCAGTGCTTCCTCAGAGGGACCTATGGCCATTTACAAGGATAACTATACACCGGGAGAAAGGAAACAGATTTTCCTGTCTCTATTGGATACTGGTTCTGAGACTCCAAAACACACTGTGGCCCTCCAGTTAAATATGGTTATCTCTTCCCGGGTGCTTTGAATTTCTATGTGCTTGTCCCACAATGTATAATTGGAATAGATATACTTAAAAGTTGCCAGAATTCTCATACTGGTTCTCTGGCTTGCGGCGTGGGCTATTTGTTATGGCTGGAAAGGCTAAATGGAAGCCTGTAGAGTTGTTCCTGCCGAAGCAGCGCCACATTCCTGCAGGGTGTGTAGAGATTAGTGCCACCATCAAGGACAGGAAAGCTGCAGGGTGTATCTATCTGGCCAGTACAAAAGACAGAAGGCTCTTGGAGAGTGACAGTTGACTACTGAAAACTCAATCATGCAGTAACTCCTACCACAGCTGCTGCCCCAGGTGTGGTGCCCTACTTGAGCAGATTAACACATCCCCTGGCACATGGTATGCAACTTCTGATCTAGCAAAAGATTTTTTTATTGGTACCTGTCCATAAGAACTACCAGAAACAGATTTTTTTTTTTTCAGTTGGGAAGAAACTGTTTACCTTTACAGTTTCACCTTAGAGGTATATTAACTTTCCAGCCCTTTGTCAACTTAGTTTGAAGGGATCCTGATTGTCTCTTCCACAAAAATATCACATTTTGTTTTTTTGTTTGTTTGTTTGTTTGTTGTTGTTGTTTTTTCCCCCGAGACAGGGTTTCTCTGTGTAGCCCTGGATGTCCTGGAACTCACTCTGTAGACCAGGCTGGCCTCAAACTCAGAAATCCACCTGCCTCTGCCTCTCAAATGCTGGGATTAAAGGCACTCCCCACGCCCCCCACCCATCACCCACCCCCGGGCAAAATATCACATTGTTATATTATATTGATGACATTATGCTGGTTGGGTCAAGTGAATAGGTGCTGGAGTTGTTGATAACACATTTATACATCCAAAGATAAATAAATCCGCCGGGCAGTGGTGGTGCACACCTTTAATCCCAGCACTTGGGAGGTAGAGGCAGGTGGATTTCTGAGTTCGAGGCTAGCCTGGTCTACAGAGTGAGTTCCAGGACAGCCTGGGCTACACAGAGAAACCCTGTCTCGGGAAGAGAGAGAAAGAGAGAGAGAGAGAGAGAGAGAGAGAGAGAGAGAGAGATCCAACCAAAATCTAAGATTCTACTACCTCAGAGAAATTCTTATGAGTCCAGTGGTGTGGGGCATGTAGAGGTATTTTTTCCAAGGTGAAGGATAGAGCATTGCACCTGGCCCCTCTCACCACCAAGAAAGAACCATGTTTAATGAGTCAATTTGGATTCTGGAGACAGCACATTCCTCACTTGGGTGTGTTACTCTGCCCCATATACCAAGTGACTCAGAAAGCTGCTAGCTTTGTGTGGGGCCTGAAAAAGGAGAAGGCTCTTTCAACAGGTTGCTTGGCAATGGGCTATCAAGTTACCATGCAACCTGAACTGCCCATGATGAGTTGGGTGTTGTCTGACCCATCAAGATATACAGTGGTGACATACACCACAGCAATCCATTATTAACTGAAGTGGGATATATCTGATTGGACCAAAGCAAATCCTAAAGGCACAAACAAGTTATATGAAGAAGTTGTCCAAATGGTTTCCACTCCCCATACAGTGTTGTTTATTGCTACATATGCATCTGTATAGCCTTACGGGGTATGCCAGGTCAGTTGACTGTGGAAGAGACTAGGGCCCTGTTTACTGATGGTTCTGCACCCTTTGCAGGCACGATACAGAGGCCAACAGCTGCAGCATTACAGCCCCTTCTGGGAAATCTTCACAGTGGGCAGAACTTGGAGCAGTACACATTTTATTTGAAAGGAGAAATGGCCAGATGTGCAATTGTTCACAGACTCATAGGCTGTAGCTAATGGATTAGTTGGATGGTCAGGGACTTGGGAAGAGCATGATTGGAAAATTGGTAAGAAAGACATCTGGAAAAGAAGTGTGTGGATAGATCTCTCCAAATGGACAAATGATGCGAAGATACTTGTGATGTATGTAAGTGTTCATTAAAGGTAACCACAGCTAAGGAGGAGTTCAATAATCAGGTAAGTAAGATGACCTGCTCTGTGAACAGCCAGCCTCTTTCTCAGCTGTGGTGGTCTGAATGAAAATGGCCCCCGGGGCCCATAGGGAGTGGCACTATTAGAAGGTGTGGCCTTGTTGGAGGAGGTGTGTCACTGTAGATGAGGGCTTTGAGGCTTCAGATGCTCACGTCAGACTCAGTGTCACTCTCTCTTCCAGCCAATCAGTCACCTCGCCAGCATCATACTTGCCTGTGTGCCACCATGCTTCCCACCACGATGATAGGGACCAAATGAACTGTAACTCATCCCCAACTATTTTCCTGTGTAAGCGTTGCCATGGTCGTGGTGTCTCGTCACAGCAATGGAAACCCTACTCAGTTATCTGTCATTGCCCAGTGGGCCCTTGAGCAAAGTGGTCATGGTGGCATTGATGGGCACAACAATATGGATGCAGCTGCTGCTGAGTGCCAGATCTGCCAACCGCTGAGACAAACACTGAGCCTTGGCTCTGGCACCACTCCCCTGGGTGCAGGCCAGCAAGCTGGTGGCAGGTGGACCATATTGGACCACTTCCTCTGTGGAAAGGACAATGCTTTGTCATTACTGGAGTAGATCCTTAGTCTGGTTATGGATTTGCCTTTCCAGCAGGTGATGCTTCTGCTAAAACAACTATCCGTAGATTCATATGCCTTACCCACCATCGTGGCATTTCACACAGTATTGCTTCTGATCAAGTGTTCTGTGAAGGAACACTTCACAACCAGAGAAGTGTGAGGGTGGGCCCACAATCTCAGAATCCACTGCTCTTACCATGTTCCCATCATTCCTGAAGCAGCCACTTGATAGAAATATGGAATGGGCTTTGAAGACATTGTTTCAGTGTTAATTAGGTGGTAGCACTCTGAGGGCTGGAGCAGAGTTCTCCAGAAGGCAGTATATGCTTGGAATCAGTGTCTGATATATGGTACAATTTCCCCCATAGCAAGGATCCACAAGCCCAGAGTCAAGGGGTAGAGAAGGGAATAGTTCCACTCACTATCACCCTTAGTGACACTCTGGGAAATTTTTTCTTCCTGTTCCCATGACCTTAAGTTCTCCTGGCCTGGAAGTTTTTGTTCCTGAGGGGGCAGTGCTGCTGCCAGGAGCCACAAGAAGGATTCCACTGAACTAGAAGCTCAGACTTCCTCTGTGCATGTTGGGCTTCTAAAACCCTTAAGCTAACAGGCTAAGTAAGAAAGGAATAAGAGTGTTAGGAGTTATGACTTATCCAGATTACCATGAGGAAACTGGATTGCTTCTCCAGACTGGAGATTATGTCTGGAGTCTCTTGGTGCTACATGTCCGGTGACAAATGTTAATGGGAAGCTACAATCTAATCCAGGCAGGATGGCAAAGGGCACAGATCCTTCGGGAATGAAGGTATGGTCACCCCTCCAGGAAAAGAGCCAAGACCTGCTGAGGTGCTTGCTGAAGACAGAGGAAACACAGGGTAATATTTAGTATTAAATACAGGAAATACAGGTAAGGCCACGTGACCAATTGCAGAAACAAGGACTATAATTGACGAGTGTTTCTCTTACATTTTGTTAAGAATGTGTTTGCACAGATATTTGTGTTTTCTATATTATGCAATGTAACATCAATTAAGTAATTATCAGTTATTTTTAAAGTTATATTTAAGTTTTGAGATGCCAAAAGAAGGTTCCTTAAAGGACATTGACATCTATTCTAGGATTTATAATGTGTCTGCATTTGTAGAAGGGATAGTTATGCCATGTTAGCCATAACTATGGCACGGTTAACTATATAATGCATTTGTAATTACACCTGAGGTGTTTATACTGTGTCAGGCATCATTATGACCTGGCTATTGCTTTCATGTGGAAATGTAAGCATGTCGTAAGAGGAGGACGGCTTGTGTGGAGCTCACGGGGCGGGCTCGTGATGGCTATTTCCACTGAAGCGTCAGCTTCACCACTTCTGGAACTAACTAAATCCCAAGTCGGATACACCTGTGAGGATTTTTTTTTTCATCATTTGAAGTGGAAGAACATTTGTAATTCCAGATCTTTTGTGATGGAAAGATCCACCTTTGACCTGAGCCAAACCTACTGCTGGCAGCCTGTATAAAGGGCATAGAAGAAGGATATTCTCTCTCTCTCTCTCTCTCTCTCTCTCTCTCTCTCTCTCTCTCTCTCTCTCTCTCTCTCCTCTCTCCTCTCTCCTCTCTCTCTGCTTGTCTCACTCTTGACAGCAGTCCTTTCTGTCACTGGCATTAGAGCTGACTTCTTTAGGATTCCAGCATCTACTGAAGACCAGCTGAGACATCCAGCCTTGCAGACTGAGCAACTATGGATTCTTGAATCTTCCATTGGTAGATAGTCCAATTTGTAAGCTATTCTAATAAATGCCAAATAAATGTAAATCCCCATATATATATTTTCCTATAAGTTCTGTTCCTTTTTTTTTTTTTTTTTTTTTTTTTTGAGACAGGGTTTCTCTGGGTAGCCCTGGCTATCCTGGAACTCACTCTGTAGACCAGGCTGGCCTCGAACTCAGAAATCCGCCTGCCTCTGCCTCCCGAGTGCTGGGATTACAGGCGTGCGCCACCACTGCCCGGTTAAGTTCTGTTCCTCTTAGAGAACCCTAATATACATATGATCCAATAATCCTATGGCTGGCTATTTAACCAAAAGAAATAAAGACATATTTGTCATGTTTAATATTGTCACTTTGACAGTATTTAGAATCACCTAAGACAAGCCTCCAGGTGCACGTGCCTGTGAGAGATTATCTAGCTTAGGGTAACCGAGGTGGGCAGACTGGCCCTGAATGTAGGTGGCCTACTCTTGTGCCTGCTAGTGCATAAGAAAGACTAGCTGAGCACGCCTGCTAATCTCTGCTTCCTGGCCAAAGAGACAATGTGACCAGCTCCCTGTAGCCCATGTCTTCTAAGCCAGGGCGCGACATTGAACTGTGAGCCCTAAGAACCTGTTTCTCCCTTCCAGTGCCTTTAAAAGTCAGGGTACTTTTATAAGGTTATACCTGCAACAGGAAGTATTCACATAGATGCTTAGATGCATGCCCACAGCAGGTCTAGTTGCAATCACAATGCAGTGGGAGCCTCCCAGAGCCTAGAGGACAGTGGAACATTCACCGTGTGTAGCATCAGGAGACAGAAGCTTGATATATATATATCATATATATGTATATGTATATGTATATGTATATGTATATGTATATGTATATGTATATGCGACTGCTGCAGGAACCTCAGAAGCATTTGCCAAGGGAGAGGCCAGCAACAGCTTATTTAAAGTTCAGGTGCACATCTATGACATACTTGTAGGGACAAAACCAAATGAGTGGGCTGGAGTAACGGAGCCTATCACCATAACAGTATGATATAGGGCCAGGTTCTAGGGGACAGAGCTGTTGTGTCCTGAAGGTGGTAGAGGTAGCCATTCTCTCTGTGTGTACGTGTGTATTAAAACTTGTAAAACTATACTCCAAAAAAAAAAAAATCCACTTTATTGAATGTTAATTTTTAAAATACTTGTTAATCTTCTGATTGATCTAGGAGGCCTGCACCTGCCGGGTCCTGAAGGAGCAGGGACCGTGGGCACTAAGTGTACAGTAAGGCAAGGGACTTCAGAGCCCTCAGCGCTTGGGGATACGAGGACACTGTGACCAGCCAGCCCACTTTACTGCAGAAGTTGGTCACACAGAGCCTGCAAACAGGGACCGGGAGTGAACTGGGTAAGTGGGGGGAAGCTTAACTGGAGGGGAACAGCTGAGGCTGGAAGAGATAAGAGAAACACCGGAGCCACAGGGCCTGCGTGAGGACTGCAGGGCCACAGGCACAGGCCTGCTCGAGGATTGTGGGTTCGGAACTGCTGCAGGGCTGTTAGGGGTCTTTAAGAAACAGGACCCGGGAACCCGTGCCTCACGATCTCAGGACAGGAAGACCAGTCTGCCGCTGCCCCCTGGTCCTGCTGAGCTTTAGTACTGCCGCCAGGCTGGCTACGTCTCTGTTCTAAGAACCAGCCCTCCCGCAAGGCACTGCAGGGGCCGTGGATGCACAGGGGATTGTGGGTAGGCAGGCCAGGCCGGCCTAGGCTGGTGTGAGGGGATTGGTAGCTAAGGACAGAAGACACTGGGGCGGGGGGAGTGTGGGGAGGGGGCGATTCTGGGAGCTGTGCAGCTTAGGAAGTCTGGTAGAGGTACCCAGGTCTGCGGGGGTGGGTGCCAACAGCGCCAGCACTGGAGATGGCTGCCCCGGACCGCCTCCTGCCGCAGCGCGGCTCTCAGGCAGGGATCTCACTAGTGTGCGCCACCTCATTGCCAGAATGATACTTCCCACACCAAGCCCAGGGCAGGGCCGTGGGTCTCCTTTCTGGCACGCCGAATGGGGTCCTCTCCAGCAGACAGAGCAACCACAGCTGGCCCGGAACCAAGACTTCAGACTCGGCCACAGGTCCATGATGCGTGAACTGCGGAGGGCCCCCGACTGTGAGGTGTGTGTGTGAGTTGACTTGGGGTCACACTCTACTGTCCCAGGAGCTGACAGCACCATCTGCACAGGTGAGGCCATGGGGTGGCAGTGCTCCTGTCTGGAAACTGTCCTGGTCAAGCGAGAGGCCGGCAGCCCCTCAGCCGCCATTTCTCAGTTCAGGCATTTCTCTGCTCTGGGGGAAGATACTTAAGGCCCAGGAGTCTGAAAACATCTTCCTCAGAAGTTGCATGGAAAACTCTCTTCTGCAAGGGACAAGCGTGTTAGTGGCTGGGGCCCAGGCCATGTTACTGTGCACAGTGTATGCCATTTGAGATTGTGGACTAGTTTGGGTTGTGGGAACTGTTTCTTACCCTAGCTCCTGGAGACTTACCCGCTCAGGATCGAAGAGCCCGTGGCTGTTTAACCACAGCCCCTTCTCTTGCCGGCTGAACCGCCTTAGCTCCCGCTCAAAGAACTGAGGAGAGAGGGAAGGGACAACTTCCTTTAGCAGGGCTCGCCCGCCACAGTCCCAGGCCCCGAAAGGAACTTACCTGGGATTGTAATGGCGACTTACCTGGGAGCCGGTCCAGCCCAGAAGAGCGAAGGGGAACTGGCTGTTGGGGGTGACCACAAGATCTACCCTCACGGCTTTCCGGGTTGGGCAGGGATGCGGGGCCCCCTCTAAAGGTGTCTGTTGGGGTTGTGGCAAGCAGAAGATGCAGAAACTCCTCTCAAAAGCGTCCATGGTGGAGCTCCGCCGCAGGTTGTGGGCGGAGTCTGCTAAGTGGCTGCGGTGGTACTGGTGATACAGGACGTGTCCCTGGGAGAGGGGAGGCAGGTGTGGCCTGGCGTGCCATGGCTAGGGTGGGTGGAAGCCTGGCCAGCGGTCACTCCTGGGCAGGCCGCTGGAGGCCCTCACCTGGCCCTGCAGGCAGCTCATCACTCTGGGCAGCAGCCCTGCTTCGCGGCCCTCCTCTGGGTGGGTGATAAGGAAGTCCACGTCGTGACCCTGCGACTTCCCCCTGAAAGAGACAGTCTGGTTCTCTGCCCTCCACACAAAGCCAAGTTCTTTTAAGTGAGAGGGAGAGACCACCTCGGTGTCCACAACTCAAGCTGTCCTTAGGAAGGAGCCCGGAGTATACTCGGAAGGTACGGTGGCCCCCTTACCTTCGGAAACCGCCGATCAGGGTGACAGTGGCTCCGGGCAGGGTCTGTGTCACGGCTGCCTCTACCAACCGCTGCAGAGCCTCCGCGTCAGGTCGACTAACGGGCGTGCTCAGGTCCTGGTAATACTGGAGCCCTGTGGGCAGCAAGCCTGTGTTCCCTACAGGGTCCCACCCCCCAGGCACACAGCAGCCACCACAGCCGGGTGGCGGTAGGAAAGGCAGAGGCACAGAGGGCAAGGTTGGGGCCAGAGCAAAGTGAGACCCTACAGATGACCTACTTCCCCTTTTAAACATGAATTCTTATTTTGAGATAACCATAGATTCACATGCAAATGAAGAAAACCAGGTTCCCTGGGCCCCTGACTCAACTCCCCCACAAACATAGGATCTTATAAAACTCCAGTGAGTGAGGTTGAGACCAGCATGGTCTATATATAGAGTTTCAGGCCAGCCAGGGCTACATACCAGAGGGCTGGGGCAGAGAGTTTGTTAGCATGTGACTTATAAGGCCTTAGCTTCAATCCCCAACAGTATAATAAAACAAACAAACAATTCTCTCACAGAACTACACGAGACAGTGAATAATGCAAGCCAGATACAGCCAGCTCTCTGAAGGTTGCAGATTCTCCAGATTAAGGAAAGACAAGTGAGAAGTGTTAAAATGTTTAAAAACAGGAAGAGGTTGGGGTACTGCCAGCCACCTCTCCTTTGGCCTACTCTGTCTTCTTGCCTGCCAAAGGGGCACCACTGAGGAGGTTTAAGCACGAGGAATGGCGAACCTTATGCATAACGAGCCCTTAGTAGAGGCTGCCGGCCATCCTGTCTACCGTGCCCTGGGGAGGGGCAACTGGAGCAGGAGCACCCTGGGGAGGGCACCGGCAGGCCGTGGTACCTTTCAGCAGCGTCTCCAGCCAAGATCACTAGCTCAGCCCGGCATGTGTGCTCACACATGTGCTGGCACAGAGAGCATGTGTGCGCATCACCCGCCAGCTCCCGGAGGCACTTAGGAATTCCATGCTATGATTTCTCTGTGTTTCCCAGAGAAGGTAACCGCGACTCAGAGAGGTTAGTCTTGAAGCCATGGTTACATACCTAGCAAATGGAGGAGTGGACTCAACCCCAAGTCTCTGTTATTTCCACTCACGGTGGTGTACGCCAGACACCACATTGGACAGGGAGCCCAGACCAAGGCTGGCCCTAACACACACTGAAATCAAACAGGAAGAAACACGAGGTCCGGATGCCACGGTAGTGCTGTGACCACACTCGCTGAGAAAGGGTCATTGCCAACCCTGGGTACAGGGAGGAAGCCACAGGGGCCCCTCGCATTGCTAGGACTCCCCCCGCCCCACTGCCCTGCACTCAGGCAATCAGCGTGTTCTACACGAGAGCTAAGGGCTTCACTCTTTGGCTTCCAGGTCCGGGCGGCTCTGGGAGGTTCACCTGCTTTCTGCTGCTGGGTCAGTCTCTGAGGCTGTTCTCTGAGCTCATCCAGGGTTCGCAGTCCTTCCCGGTACCACCGGTCGGCAGTCTTCACCCCGACCCCGAAGACCTGGGTGAAGAGCTATGTGGAAGAAGAAGGAAGGATTGGTCAGGGGCAAAATCCTCAGAAAGATGCCCCTGACTGAGCGTATGGTTTTCATGCCCGATGCCACAGGACAAGGACTCGATCCTGGCCAGACTACTGTTGCAGGGGACTGAAACCACAAACTCTGAGAGTAGCTCCGCAAGGGACAGCATATTTCTGCTGCCCAACTATCGAAAAACTTCAGTAAGCTCTCTCCCCGCCCCAGCCCCCTCGGTACTGCACAAGCCTGTGCTTACACAGACCCCAGAGTTACTCTAAAATACAGGCTCACCAGGTTCTTAGTTTCTTGGGAAAACCTGCCACAGCTGGAGCTTACTTGCGCTTCTCTTCAACAGCAAAACCAAAGAGTGGACACAGAGGTGGTCTTGAGAGAAACACCGGCAGCCTGGCTAGCCTCTACCCCAGCGGGCTGCTCTCTAGTTCAAATGCCAACTGGTCCGCGGAGTCCTGGACTAAAGCACGTGGCCTGCCTTGGGCTAACCTCTCAGACTCTAGAGACTGAGGGCAGCCCCCACAGCAGGGAAGGTTATACACAGCCCAAACCCCCTGTGGCTACATCTCCTAGCAGGGTGGGTAGAGATGTGTGTCGAGAGGATGGCGGAGACCAGGTGTGGCCATGCATGCCTGTAATCCCAGGACGTAGGAGACAGATGCAGGAAGAGCTCAAACTCCAGGGCAGCCTGGAACTATAGGCAAGACCCCAGTCACAAACAAACAAAGCGAAGCTGCTGCGTGGGTGAGCAGAGGGAAAAGGCGCTCTCAGCCCCGCCCTTCCTGGGCTTTGCCCCGCCCTTTCCCCAACTCTGAACTCACAGTGTAAAACAGACCACTGCCGCTGCAGTCAACAGAACCTGGCTTTTAAAATCTGGTACTAGTTGACTGAGGTGGTGGCGCACGCCTTTAATCCCAGCACTTGGGAGGCAGAGGCAGGCGGATCTCTTGAGTTTGAGGCCAGCCCGGTCTACAGAGTGAGTTCCAGGACAGCCAGGGCTACACAGAGAAACCCTGACTCAAAAAACCAAAAACCAAAACAAACCAAAACAAACAAAAACAAAAATAAAACATAAATCTGGATGTAGGGCCAGAGAGAGGACTCATCAATTACCATCAAATATTTCTCACGCAGAGGGCCCGAGTTCAAATCCCAGCACCACGTCAGGTAGCTTACAACTGCCTCAATCTCCAGGGGTCTGTCACCTGGGCCCACCTCACCCTCACACATGCATGCATATATGTAATTTAAAGAATAAACCGACAAAAAAAAAAACCTGACATTTGAGTATTGCAGTGCATTCTGGTATCTCAGCATCTGGGAGATGAAGGCAGGAGGAAGGTAGCCTCAGCTACAGAACGTGGTCCAGCCGAGCCTGAGCGATGTGAGATACAGTTCACCAAAAACCAAAATAACCCCTGCAAGCTGTCCTCTACCTCCACATGCATGCTATGGTGTGTTATCCCCCAGATAAATGATAAACCAGATTTAAAAAATTAAATCTAAAAGTGAGTAAAATACTGAGAAAACAAGTCTATTATTTGTTCTTAAAAATGGGCGGGCCTATAGCCGAGCGTGGTGGTACACGCCTGTAATCCCCAGCACTTGGGAGGCAGAGGCAGGTGGATTTCTGAGTTCGAGGCCAGCCTGGTCTACAGAGTGAGTTCCAGGACAGCCGGAGATATATAGAAAAACCCTGTCTCGAAAAACCAAAAAAAAAAAAAAAAAAAAAAAAAAAAGTAAAAAAAAGTGGGCGGGCCTCACACCTATAATCTCAGGGGAGGCAGAGGCAGGCTGCTTGCTTTAGGTTGGAGGCCACTCTCAGCTTCTCTATGAGAAGTCTCAACCCCCTACCCTCAAAAGCAAGCAAGCAAGCCAACAAATGAAACCTAAATACTGGTATGATTTTCTGCTGGCATGGATGTTTTCTAGGTCTTTCGGATGCCCAGGAAGCCGAATAGAGCGAAGACACCTTCAACATCTAGTGCTGATCCTCTCTGGGGCTGGGGCAAGGTCACCTCAGCTCGAGCCCCATGCCTGACCTACCCAACATGGCCACAGCCAGGCCTCTACCAAGGCCTCCCTGCCACTCTGAGGGTACTCAGCACAGCGTTCCACAATACCACAAGCCTCATCCTTCCGGGAGACCACAATTTGCTGCCACAAATCTCAGGCCACTGACTTGACAGTTTCCTGCTACAAAAGGAGAGGCGGAGGTATCAGAGCAAATAAAAGCAAGGTGCCCACTCAGGCGGCCTCCATATCCTGCCGACAGTGAGTAGGGCCTGGATAGAAGTGCCTCCTAGAGACAGGCAGGCCCATACCTGAGACCAGAGATGGAGCCCAGCGAGGTGCAGCACACACACACACAGACACACATACAAATCTTATGTGGTTCATGTGTCCTTTTTCATTTTCAGTTTTATTTTGTTGGTAGTGGCTTTTGTCTTTTGAGACAGGGTTTCTTTTTGTAGCCCTGGCTGTCCTGGAATTCACTCTGTAGATCAGGTTAACTTCGGAACTCACAGGGGATCCACCAGCCTCTGCACCCCCTAGTGGTGCTGGGCTCAGCGAGCACTTTAATCCACGCGAGAATACTCCTTCAAAAAAACCAGATGGTGCTGAGTGGTGTAGAAATTTCCCTACGCTCAGAGCAGGCCCTGTCTGCGCACCTCCATCTGGCAGTCCCTGCCTATCAGGTGTCAGTTCAGCCGCCATTCCTTGGTGACCTTCTATGACCCCTGGGTGGGGTGGAAAGGCCCTTGCTTGCAGCTTGCTGTGAGCCCTGTGTCTTGTCCCCTCCCGACACGCACCTTCATGGTCTGGTGCCTTTCTGAGCAACGGACTTGTTCCACCTCCTCACATGTTCCGTGCTCCAGCAGCTCCTGGGATGGGAAACAAAACTCTGAGCCCGAAGCAGAGTTCCCTCCGTACCCTGCAGAGAGGGGCTCTCTAGTGATAGGGACCAGCAGGACTTGGAAGTGGAGACGGTGCCCAGGGGGGTCACCGAAGCTGTCAAAGCACAGCTGGTGTGACAGGGACACCCGCCAGCTATAAAGCTCTTCGGGGCCAGCGGAACGGAACCTGTGGTATGCAGGGTTCACGCATCATACGCGTCCCAGGATAGACCAGTGTTTCCCTTTCGAAACATGTCTGTCCTCATCTGAAAGCTGCTTTTGCCACTATGGGTTCTTCAAGGAAAAGTATCCATAAGGCTGGTTCAGTGCTGGGCCCTCAATAACCACTCCAGGGTGCTTTCGGATACCTCCCCAGACATCCTGATGACACGAACGCCTGCTGAGCCACTCATTGGCCCCACGGCCGGGGAGCAACTCACACGCTAGGATCTGTGCTGAAGATCACTGTGGCCCTCACAGCAGCTTCCTGAGCATGCCCGTACTCTCGGACTGGGATTCGAACCAAGTCTCCTGCGGTTCCACCAGGCCCAGGACTCCCCACTCACCCCATTCAACTGTGACAAGCACTGACCTGGATTACTCTAGAGGAATGTTCTCCAAGGTGGGGCAGCCCGTGCAGCTGGCTCAAAGACGTGACAGCGCAGGGAAGGGACTTGAGCACCGAGGCTGCGCGGTAGAAGGAGAGCAGACGGCCCTCGTTGCCTTCGAAACCCGCTGCCTCGGCCAGCGTCTCCAGAGCCTCCTGCAGGGAGGGCCCTTGGTTATGAGATAAGGTACCTTGCCTCAACTTTTCAGCTACCGACCAGCTCTTCCCATGTCCCCGTTCTCCAGGGTGGGGATCTGCTCACAGATGCAGCTTACTGAGAGGAGAGGGTTATGGTGTGTGAGGGGTGAGGGGCGCTGACAGGCATAAGCTGGCATCCTCACTGAGACTGGGGGCTCTTTCCTGGGCTCAACTACCTGCAAAGAAAAAAAAAGGTAAGGCACAGGCATCAGGAAGGCACAGGCATCAGGAAGGCACAGGCATCAGGAAGCTGCGGCACGGGCGTGCTCTCTACCCCCCCCCCAACTCTAAGTATGTGGGCCGGGGCCGGGGGTCTCAAAACTGAGGGAGCTTGCCTCCTGTCTCCCAGCAGCCCAAGGACAGGGTCCTGTCAATTCAGTTCATCCCATCATTCACTAAGGAAGAAACTCTAATGATATTAAAAGTAGGTCCCGAACGGTTAGACCAGAAGGTGGGATGGTCGGGCCTCCAAATCTCTGCTGGGGTCTCTATTGGTTTCCCAGGGCCCCCTGCAGTCTTGGAAGAGTCCTCACTCCCTACCTCCTCCTGAGAACACCAAGGACCTGCTTTTATGTCATCTGTCCCAGCTCACCTCCAGGCGGTGGCGGACCTCCTCGGGGACAGGCTGCCCGGATGCCATGCTCTCTGTAAACCAGCTAATGTCTAGCAGAGCTGGCTGCGGGCGGCCTGGCAGGGGAGCATCCATGTTCTTCTGCCAGCAGATGGCCTCCTTGGCTGAGGTCCCCTCCATCACCACATGTGTCACCTCTGAGCTGGAAGGAGAGAATGAACCCCAGGGCCCCTGCTGTGCTGCTCCTGTCCGAAGCCTTTGTCCTTGCACTATGACAGGCCTGCCTGCATCTTCCAGAAAGCATTCCCAGCCCTCCTCCATGAGCGAACACCTCTCCACTGGGGTCCAACAGGACCTGGACCTGTTCCGTTCCGACACCCTCTGCCTCAGGTGCCTTTGTGGCCAGCGCCAGGTGGTTCTGATCTCAATGCTAATTGCTGTTTGCCTACAAGGCCAGGCTGGCCTGGAACTCTAGCAAATCTCGCACTAGGACTGCAGACAGGCATCCCACACTGCTGACAGGAGACTCTTGCCCTATTTATTCAAACCCCAGTAGGCAGACTCTGTTGTATTATTTCCTTTACATTGGAAAAACCACCTTGTCAGGCTGTGGTAAAAATGTAGAACCACGTGCAATCCAAAGTGTTCTTTCTGCTCTTTTAAGTGAGTCTGGTACACTAGTCTTTAGTATTGTATCATTTGTGGAGGGCGGGGTTGCAAACAAGCCAGCCAGCCACAGGGGCACAGGCTCCAAATTCCTCTCCTCAATCTCAAAGTTTCCCCACTGCCCCGGGCATGTTCTCTCCAGGAGCCAGTTGGTGAGTTTGCAAACTCAGGACAGCCTGGACGGCCGGCTCACTGGGAGGGAAGGCAGCTAGCAACTATTGCCCCTAACCACTCTTCCTCGTATGGCTCTTTAAGAAGCCTCTGACTTGATGGCATCCTTTTAAAAAGAGGAACTCCGGGTTGAAGAACCATACCGCAACCGCGAAGTACCAAGGCTGGCTTGGAACCCAAAGCCGCAGGTGCTGCTTGTTGTTACAGCAGCTGCGCCCCCGCTCCCGCCCTGGGCCATAGTAAGTCCACACACTGGGGTGACGGGCATAATCACACCAGCCCCCGGGGTCTGGCATCCCGCCACCGTCCGGCCCCCGCGGGAGCCGCACACCTGTAAACATCTAGGATGCGGAAGCCTTTGGACCGCGCCAGGCGCGTGAGGAAGGCCCGGCGGCTGCGGCCCATTCGCGGCTCCGCAAGGTAGATGGCCACACCCGGGAAGCGCACCGCTGGCGGCGTGGAAGAGGCTACAGCGCTGTGTGGGGACCCAGCTCGCACTCGCCGTCGCCTCGGAAGCATCTGGACACCGACTCGGGAGGCACGGGAGGCCGGAGAACGAAGGAAGGTAGCAGGGTCAGGAAAGAAGGCGGAAGGAGAGCGAGGAAGGAAGCCAGCGGAGAGAGGAAGTGGTGTCTGCTCTATGCAAACGAGACGCCCTCTAGGATGCTTTAGGCTTCCCTCCGGAAGCCCCAGCTCTATGCAAATAACGGCCAAGGACTCTTTTAGCAGAACTGATCCCAAAGAAAGCCCCCGTGGTTTCGCGGACCTTAGAGGAGCTTGGGTCCGTAGGCGGGGCTTCCCCTCCTACTAGGCGGGCACGTGTCTTCTCTCGGGGCGGGGTCTAGGCCTCTTCCCCGCCCCCGAGGGCGGAGTCTCAGGTTATCCTCGGTCATAAGCGAAGTCCTGGACAACCCTCCACTGCCTCTGCTGGTGACAGGGTGACCACGCGGCTTCCCCTGGGTGTGCAGAGGGGAGTCTGAGTAGTCTGCGTGTGAACTGGTGGAGTGTGAAAAAGTTTTCCAATCTATCGGACGGCACTGGGACAGCTGGCGGTCCATTTGGAAAATAGAAATTGGCACACTCACAAATTGCTTAACATCAAGTAAATTCCAGAGGGATCAAATATTTAAATCTGAAAAAGAAACCAAAAACTATACTGGTGACACTCGATTTTTTTTTATTTTAAAAATATTTGTTAGCCGGGCGTGGTGGCGCATGCCTGTAATCCCAGCACTTGGGAGGCAGAGGCAGGTGGATTTCTGAGTTCAAGGCCAGCCTGGACTACAGAGTGAGTTCCAGGACAGCCAGGACTACACAGAGAAACCCTGTCTCGAAAAACAAAACAAAACAAAAAATTGTTAGATTTATTTAATTTTAGTTTATGTGTCTACGTGTTTTACTTGCCTGTGTAGCTGTATACCACGTGCATGCTTGTTGCCTAATGAGTGAGAAAGTGTCAGACCCTTGGAACTTGACTTAAGAACACAGCCGCTGCCCCTGTGAATGCTGGGAATCTAACTCAGGTTCACTGCAAGAACAAGTGCTCTTAACGATAAGCTCTAGTTCCTTAAAAAATGTTTTTCTTTTGGGGGGGGGCATCTGGAGAGATGGCTTATTGGTTAAGAGCACTGCCTGCTCTTCCCAAAGTCCTGAGTTCAAATCCCAGCAACCACATGGTGGCTCATAACCATCCGTAATGAGATCCAATGCCCTCTTCTGGGGTGTCTGAAGACAGCTACAGTGTACTTACATATAATAAATAAATCTTTTAAAAATGTTTTTTTAATTATGTGCTTAACTTTTGTCTGAATGTATGTAGGTATACCACGTGTATGCCTGGTGCAGGTAGAAATCTGAAGAGAGTGTCTGATCTCCTTGAACTGGAGTTAAGGATGGTTGGGAACTGAACCCTGGGCCCTCTGCAAGAGCAGCAAGTGCTCTTCACTCCTAAGCTATCTCGCCAGCCCTGTTGGAATATTTTTGTGATCTAAGGAGCACAACCAACTTGGTAATCCTGAAGGAAAAGAGTGGAACCACATATAACCTTACATTTTGGCCCGGCAAGCTGGCATAGCTGTACTGTCAGCACTCCAAGCTGAGAATGGAGGCACTCCATTTTGAGAGTCGTTTGGGCTAGCCGTGGGTTGTGAGGGAGTGTGTGTACTCTTTTGTCTTGTGTGCCTATGAGAGTCCCAAAGCAGGCGAAAGGGCAGGTCTGTATTCCTCCTACACAGGGTAGAGAAGGGAAGGGATCTCTCCTGGAGTGCTGAGAGACCTGTTCGTGCCTATTCTGGTACTGGAGGCAGCTTTTGCCACAGAGCTCCAGGGGACGCACAGTTCCCAGGTCGGCCTGGGCTCCAGTGTTGCTTGCTAAAATGTCCGTGGCTGGAGTTGCCCTTCCTGGAGGGGAGTCCTTGGATGGTCACAAAGACGCCACAGAACAGAGACTTCAGATTCCCAGGTGGAAACTGTCTATTGGTTTCATTCCTCGGGTTCCCAGTCCTCTGTGGTAGTCCTGTGGTGGAGTGAGTCTGAGAAGGGAGAGGCCTGCCTCAGGGGCAGCAGCGATGTGCGCCACTTCCTGTTTGTCTCCAATAGGAGGTGCCCTAAAAAGGGAGGTGTGGCCTAATCTGGTAGAAAGAATGCGGGGTACGCCTTCATACAGACTGAGGAACAGGCCCACAAAAGCTCCTTAATTGAGAACAGGTGGCCTCGGGAGATGGCCCAGGCAGGGGACAGAGATCTGACACGGGTGTGGGGAATCTCTGGCCTTCCCTTCCCAGAACCCCCAGCTACTCTTGTGCCTCTTGGGAAATGGTGACATGAGGCCAATTTGGGTGGTCTGCTCCATTAGAGTTAGCTCAGGGGTTCTCATCTAGGTCTCAAGCCTCCAGCTTCTTCCCTGACCACGCCCACTCAGTCAGTCAAAGGGTTCTCCAGCGCAGGAGCCAGGATTAAAAAGAGACAGCCGGCGGTGGTGACTGGTGATGCACGCCTGTAATCCCAGCACTTGGGAGGCAGAGGCAGGCCGATTTCTGAGTTCGAGGCCAGCCTGGTCTACAGAGTGAGTTCCAGGACAGCCAGGGCTACACAGAGAAACCGTGTCTCAAAAAAAAAAAAAAAAAAAAAAAAAAAAAAAAAAAAGAAAGAAAGAAAGAAAAAAAGAAAGAGACAGACAAAACTGCAGCATGACCCCAGTCCATTCTGAGACTGAAGGTGGGTTTTGCGTGCAGGTATTAAGATAGATAGTAGTACGATGAGGAACAAGCAAGACAATAAACACAAAGCCCCGAGATCACTCCAGTGATATCCAGTGTTCACTGTTCCAAAAGATGATCTAGATATCCGAGCCTGTGGCTTTGTCCTAGCCTGAAGTCATAATCATGACTGAAGCCTGCTTCTTGGTTCCACCCGAAAGTCAGAGTTCTGCCTAGACTTACTTTGTCATGCCCTGATGTCAGATTCCTGCCTAGCAGCCCATTTCCTTGTCCTTCCTTGGCCAAGGTCAGACTCCTTCCCAGTGGCACAGCACCCCAGCGAGGCTCTCTACATTCCCCTGTAGGAGACCCCCACATAGACAGAGACCCTGCTCAGACTACCTCATGGCTGGGCTCCTTCAACTGCTCTGAGGCTTGCTGTCCACTCTCCAGCTCTCCAGCCTGTGTTGGGGGAGAGGGGACTGTTCCGTGGGAAACCTTCCCCAAGCTAGACCACTCTCAGCATACCTTTGCTCCTCACCCAAGCCCAGCAGCCCCTGTCCTCCGTTTCTGCTCTGGTGTAGTTTGTACCTGTCTGAGGCTTGTTCCGAGGCCTGAGGCTGGGAGTCAGCTCCGCCCCAGCACCTGCCCCTCCTGTCTCGGACACTTTCACTCCACAGGCCTTTTGCCAGCAGCACTCGGAAGGCTTGTGGCTAAATTCCTGATGCAGCTGGAAAGGGCTGCTGGAGGTTGTTCGCCCCTCGGGAGCGCTGGCCCGGACCTTTAAGCTCTTTGATACATTGTCATCATTCATCTCTGCTGTGCCTTTCCCAGGACTGCCGTAACAAACTGTCGCAAATTCGGCAGCTTGAACCAACAGAAGCAAATTCTCCTAATTTTCAAGGCCAGATTTAAAAAAAAAAAAAAAAAAAAAAGACAAACAAACAAGCAAACAAACCAAACCAAACCAGGTGTCAGCAAGGCCACGGTCCTGAAGTCTGCAGTTGAGGCTCCTGTCTGCCTCCTCTGGTCAGTGGCTGCACTGGTCTAGCTAACACTTTAGTGGCCGCCTTCCCTCTGGGCTCTTCTTTCCTTAGAATGACACTGGTCAAGAAATATTTTTCGAGCCGGGCGGTGGTGGCACACGCCTTTAATCCCAGCACTTGGGAGGCAGAGGCAGGCGGATTTCTGAGTTCGAGGCCAGCCTGGTCTACAAAGTGAGTTCCAGGACAGCCAGGGCTACACAGAGAAACCCTGTCTCGAAAAACCAAAAAAAAAAAAAAAAAAAAAAAAAAGAAAAGAAATATTGTTCGCTGGGCAGTGGTGGCACACGCCTTTAGTCCCAGCACTTGGGAGGCAGAGACAGATGGATCTCTGAGTTCGAGGCCCCAGCCTGGTCTACAGAGTGAGTTCCAGGATAGCCAGGGCTACACAGAGAAACCCTGTCTCAAAAAAAAAAAAAAAAAAACTAACCCCCCCCAAAAATATTGCTCAAATTCAGGCGGACATCATCTCAAGGTTCTTCCCCTAATTATAGCACCAAGGACTCTTATTCTACAAAAGTTCTGGATGAGAAGGATGGGGGCGCTGCTTTTCAATCTGCTACCCTGGGGATAGCTTTACCACCTTCCCTGACCTCGCAGAACCCCAAGATTTGTGTAATTTTATTGTTCGAAATAGGTCTCGCAATGTACAGCGAGGACTGGCCTTAAACTTCCAATGCCCCACTTCATCTTCCTCACTGCTGGATGATGGGTGTGTACTCCCATGCCTGGCTGAGATTTGGATTTTGGGCAGTTGATGTTCTAGCGCTGGGGCTGGGGCTGAAGCTTGCCAGGGCCTGGCTGGTTATGTAACTAATGTAGAGGCTTTATTTGTGACAAACATTTGCTGCCTTTTATGGAAGACTTGTGTCTCTCTTTCTGGACAGGCACCGTGCAAGAATCCAGTGAGCATTTGGAGGACCAGGCTGGGACCCCATTGCAATCTGGGAGTGAGAGAAGTCAAAAAGCACAGGGACCCCTTTCTGCCTAGGGATTTGGCCAGAGGATTGTACCAAAAGGAAGTACCCTTAAAAGGAAGCCTCTGTGGGTGTGTCTGTCCAACCCAGGCATAGCTGGCAATGAGGCAGGGGCTCAGAAGAGAAAGACAAGGGTGCTTGTGTAAGACTCGAGGGAGTCTTAACTTACCGGAGAGACCCCCTGAGTGGAGACGGGAATCGATGCAAAAAACAAGAGGGTTTTTATTATTACCCAGCATGCTGGGGCCGCCCTGCACATGGAGACAGAACGACCAGGCTGTGCGTGGGCCTTTTATATAGTCCTCAGGGCAGTCACCATTAGGCACAATGTGATTGGCAGAACCGTGTTGCCTTTAAACTAATTGGTTGTTAGGGGGTGGGGGTAGGTGGCCAACGGACTCTGGGCCTTTCACTTGCAGACCCCAGCTCCCACTGCAAGTTAAAAATCCAAAGATGGCCATGTGTGGTGGTGTGAATAGGAATGGCCCCAGAGTCAAGTGTTTGAATGCAGGGGCCCACAGGCAATGGCACGGTCAGGCAGTGTGGCCTTGTTGGAGTAGGTGTGGCACTGTGGGGGTGGGCTTTGAGGCCTCCTATGCTTAAGTTCCACCCAGTGTCGAATTTCAGTCTCCTGCTGCCTTCCTATTGAAAGGATGAGAATTACAGGCTAAGAATGCCCCGTGCCCAAGTCTTAAATGACCCCAAAAAGCAGAAATTTAGCCTGCTCTTTGTTAGCCCAGGAGTGCACACGTCACAACTCGCCTGCAGGGCAGTGTCCAGCTGCGAGCCTGGGAAGGTCCCTGGTGTCCTTTCCCATCTCGCCTCCTCTGAGCAGCTGGGGCGAAGGCTAGCGTAGCTGGGCTGACAGGATCACTGTGGGGGCTGTGGGGCTCGTGCCTGGCGGGAGCTCAGGTCCCCAAGCACCTACTACTAGTTGGGGATTACTACTACATAATCTGGCCAGAAACAGGAAATGCGTAACAGGAAATGCCTGAGTGACCCTGTGCGTGGCGGCCACGTGGAAATGACCTAACTAGTTTCTATCTGGCTTCTATAGGAAACTGATTGGTTTTCAGAGAACACGGGCTTGGATAATTTAAACTGATTGGCTTGGAAGCTATGGAGTAGTTTGTGTTAGGCGGGTTCTGGTGTAAGCCTATAAAAAGCTGTCCCGATTCTGCACTTGTGATTCACAGTCTTCTACCCTGCATGGTGTATGGCTGTGTTCCCCAGAGGCTCTGGAATAAAAATCCTCTTGCTGTTGCATCAAGACTGTTTCTCGTGAGTGATTGGGGTGTCACCTTCCAAGGCGTGGGGTGCTGGGGGCATCCCCGTTTTTCTTTCCGGTCTTATACTATCAAGATGTAGAACTCTAGCACCATGTCTGCCTGCACACTGCCGTGCCTCCCACCGTGATGATAATGGACGGAACCTCTGAAACTGTAAGCCGGCCCCAGTTACATGTTTGCCTTTATAAGACTTGCCTTGATCATGGTGTCTCTTCCCAGCAATAAAACTCAAACTAAGATACCAAGTGTGGTGGCAGGTATCATGAATCGTAACACTCAGGAGGTAGAGGCAGGCCTAGCTCTTAGTTCGAGGACAACATGGTCTATAGAGAGAGTTCTAGTCCAGCCAAGGCTACATAGAGAGGCTCCACCTCAAACAAAGACCCAAAGATGCTTTCATTCACGCTGCCACAGAAGCTGTCTTAGTTAGGGTTTTACTGCTGTGAACAGACACCATGACCAATGCAAGTTTTATAAAAGACAACATTTAATTGGGGCTGGCTTACAGGCTCAGAGGTTCAGTCCATTGTCATCAAGGCAGAAACGTGGCAGCATCCAGGCAGGAATGGTGCAGGAGGAGCTGAGAGTTCTATCTCTTCATCTGAAGGCTGCTAGTGGAAGACTGACTTACAGGCAACTAGGGTGAAGGTCTTAAGCCCACACCCACAATGACACACCTACTCCAACAAGGCCACACCTCCTAATAGTGCCACTCCCTAGGAAAAGCATATACAAACCATCACAGAAGCCAACACGATTTTATTCTTGAGTAATCGTACCCAAGGTTGTTTACTTTCTCATTTACTGTGATTATCATTGAAATAAAACACAGACACAAATAGAGGAGAGGGAGAACCCTGGTTTATTGGCACAGAGTTAGGAAATATAGCCATATGAAAGAGAGAAAGAAAAAAGAAAGAGGAGAGAGAAAGAGAGAGACAGAGACAGAGACAGAGAGAGACAGAGAGACAGAGAGATAGAAAGAGAGAGAAGCCATGCAGACGAGAACCTCATGGAGCAGAAACTCACAGAACTGGGTGTGTCCAGAGTTCAAAATCAAAACCAGGGGAGAGCGCATGCCCAGCCAGAAGCTGGAGGCCGTGTGCCCCCCCCCCCCCCGCAGGCCTGTTCTTGCCAGGGAATGGCGAGGTGAGGCTGTTCTCAGTGTGTACAAGAAGGAAGTGCGCTTGCGGCTAGAGCAGAGCTGCAGGGAAGAGGGGCAAAAAGAGGTTAGATCACGAGGCTCTGTTTGTCCCTGGAGGGACTTTGGCTTCCCCTCTGGAGGAGGAGGGGACGTTTCAAGCAGAGGTTCAAAGCTGGAATTGACCCTTTTTAGTTTTAACATGAAGAGATAACAGGAGCAGGCCGCCCACTCCAACAGGTGATGGTCCCGCCCAAGGGCAGGCATGCAGGCTTCTGACTAAGCTGTGTTGGAATGAATCAGCTCTGGCTGAGAGGGGAAAGAGGCAGCAGAAAGGTGGGAGCTGCCAGCACCTTTCTGTGAGCAGAAAGCTGCGGGTGGAGCATGAGTTGCGCTCCCGAGAGCCTCGGGGATATCAGGCCCAGAGGATGGGGGTCAGGGTGTGTGGTGCTGTGAATATGCTTGGCCAGGGAGTAGCACTTGGTGAGGGTCCTTGCTGGAATGGGTGTGTCCTTGTTGGAAGAAGTGTGTCACTGTGGGGGCGGGCTTTGAGACCCTCCTCCTGGCTGCCTGGAAGACAGTAGTCTTCTCCTGTCTGTCTTGGGAACAGGATGGAAAGCTCTTAGCCTACCTGGAACCTGCCATGCTGCCATCATGATAATAAAGGACTGAACATCACAACCTGTAAGTCAACCCTAATTAAATGTGTCCTTTGTAAGAGTTGCCTTGGTCACAGTGTCTCTTCACAGCAATGGAATCCCTGACTGAGACACCTTGCTAGATGAATCACAACCTTAGAGCAGCGAGGTCTACAGCTGTAAGTAAGCATCAGGGGCAAGAAGATCTGCCCAGGACGGCGCGTGGGTGCAGAAGATGTGAGTGAAAGGACTGAGTGCAGGCAAAGGAAATATCCAGAAGCAGGCGCCAAGAGGAGGGTGGGGATAAGCTGGTCAGAGTCGGTGCGCTCTCTGAGAACTATAATGAAACCCATCCCTGAGGTGTCACCAAGTTCTGCTGGAGATTGAGGGGACAGGGAGCCTCCTGACCAGAAGCTTTCTCTGGAAGAGCGGCCTTCATTTTCCATCTTGCCTGTCCCTCACATTAAATGACAGCTCAAACTCTAGTTTTCTCATTTACAAAACAAAATCCTGAGAGCCCTGCAGGGGCTCAAATGCAAACTGTAAACGGACAGACTGGGACTGTACCTTGCACATGGGTATCCCTTGGTTACAGTGTGGTGAGATGCCGGAGAGCCTCTGGGCAGTGACCCCAGGACCACATTCCTTATCTCAGCCTTGCGTGCTGGTACCCTGGAGGCCAAGGGAAAGGGAAGATGCTCCCCCGCCCCCCCCGCCCCCCCGAAAGACTGTAACAGGCTTCACAAAAACAGAATGAAACCACTCAGGGAAATGTTCCGAGTTTGGGAAAGGACGTTGACATCACCGCAAATAACCACTGTGCTTGTTTCAGATGTTTGGTGTAGAAAGAAGTTAGCGAAGTCCAGGCATTGGGAAAGTTCTGGAGAGACAACCTAGATGCAGTAAAACCTTCAAGAAAGAAAAGAAAGACAAGAGGAGTCAGAGATGGTAATCCTAGCCTATGGGGTCTTACCCAGACCCTGATTCAAATAAACAGCGCACAATGCACAGAGCCCCTGGGGATTCAAGAGTGCTAACTAACATTAGGGGGGAGGGCACGAGGTAGGGGGGAAGGAGGGAGCTCTTTGGTGGAATCACATGATGCCCTTGGAGGAGGGAGGGGAGCACAGCCAGGCAGGTGGTCCGTGAGCAGAATTGCCGGAGCACGCGCCCCGGCTGGCAGGCAGCTTGTGCCAGTGACTGAAGTTTCCACAATAAAATGTTCCTAAGGGTGTGCACATCTGCATAATGAGATCAGCCTGGCTAGTGCTGGCTGCCAGACCTCTCAAACACTCCATCCACACCATGCATGTCAACTCTTTAATGTCCCGTCAGTGGGAGTGACATGGACGCCTGCATCTCACCAGGGACGGGTTGGAGACAGAGGGGGCAAGCTCCTTGGCGGATGGAATGGGAACCCCCGCCCCCGCTGCTGGGCCCCCAGGTGTCTCCAGGTCTAAACAAGTTCACAAACCTCTGGAAGATTATAGTTGTTCTCTCTGGTGTGTGTGTGAGGGGCAGCCTGTACTTTGATAACACATATCAATAGTTTTGTTATTTGGCCTGGCATGATTTCTTAATTTTTCTACAGTGAGCGCATAGTACTTGCACAACAGAAGTCTTTTGAAAGAACCATCTTCCTCGGAGTCATAGCGAGCACTGCCCAGGAAGGATGCAGAAGGTGGAGTCGCTGAGCCCCGGGCTCCTGCCTGATGAAAGGGTATACACTCGCCAAGACAGAGACACACGGTGTGGCACCTGCATGTAGGTACAGGGAGAGAATCAACCACTAGAGGCTCCCTGGCCCCATCCTTGCTCCCCGCCAGGAAAGCACTGACCACGGCCTTTCTCTGAGTCAACACAACTGGCAGGGATCCAGGCCATACAGGGAGGTAAGAAGCCCCACCCCCCCCCAGTGACTGCACTGGCACCAGCTATCCAGAACTATTCAGGATGTGGTCACCAGTGGCCATTTCTGTACTCCTAGGCATGAGCTCATTTTGGGAAGGGGCATCGGGGAGGGGTCAGGCAATGTGGTCGCCTGCCACACACGAATTCTTTCCCAGCTGGTTGGGGTGGGCTCATTCCCCCTCCCATCAGGCAGAAATCTGCTCCCCCCTCTCACTGATTTTGCAATATTTCACCTGGAGACATGCCAGGGGTGACGAGGCATTTTCTGTCTCCTCTCTCTCTTTCTGGGACCTACTGCTTCCAAGCTGGGTTGGCTCAGTCGACTCTCTGACCATTTCTTGTGGCAAATGTCTGCACTGTTCCCATTGTTCTGCTCTGTGCAGGCCACTCCAGTGACTTCTACCCCAGCCCAGTGAAGCTGCAGCTCAGGCTGACTGCCCCCATGTGTGCTCCTGTCCGCTTTCACTCCTTCTTTGGCCCCCTCCTCTAACTAGACTTTGGGTTACTATCTTAGTCAGGGTTTCCATTCCTGCACAAACATCATGACCAAGAAGCAAGTTGGGGAGGAAAGGGTTTATTGAGCTTACACTTCCACAGAGCTGTTCATCACTAAAGGAAGTCAGGACTGGAACTCAAGAAGGTCAGGAAGCAAGAGCTGATGCAGAGGCCACGGAGGGATGTCACTTACTGGCTTGCTTCCCTGACTTCCTCAGCCTGCTCTCTTATAGAACCCAAGACCACCAGCCCAGGGATGGCACCACCCACAAGGGGCCCTCCCCCCCTAGATCACCAAATGCCTCACAGTTGGATCTCATGGAGACAGTTCCCCAAGTGAAGCTCCTTTCTCTGTGATAACTCCAGCCTGTGTCAAGTTGACACACACAACCAGCCAGTACACTTACTTTCTGGGTTTCCTTCTCTATCACCCTACTCCACCATTATTCCTTCTAACTCCCCAACACTAGGAAGAGAAGGACAGAGGGGAAAGAGGGTGTCAATCTCACTAGACTACTTCCTGATGATTAGGGGCAGTCAAGTTCCTTGGGGCAATGTTGATCTTTGTAACTAATTCTTTCAAAGCCTACTTGTAATGATGGTTCCTAAATGCTTTAACCTCCCTTGCAGCCCACCACCCACCAGAGGTAGGAAAGAAAGGATAAATGACTTGTTTATAAAGATTCCGTCTGTATTGTCTGGGAATTGGCAGTTCGGTTCACAGGTTAGCAGGCAGTGGCAGCTCAATTCACTTGCAAACCCCTCACAGATACTCCGGCAGTCCAGTCCAGTAGAGTCAGGTTAGCAAACAAACCAGCAGGGATAGCCCTACCTAGCAGAGACAGCCAGACCTCAGCCTCTGAACCAGTCACAGGAGGGACCAGGAGGGATGCCAGGAAAAGTTCTCGGCTGTGTCTCTCAGAGAAGATCAGTGAAGACTCAAGACCCACAAGCACTGCACAGTGGCTCTGTGAGCAAGCCTAGCCCAGCCTCCGTCACTGTCTGCTGAGTCCTGTTTACACTCTCCAAACACCGCACGTCCTCCCTCAGCACGCGCATCTGTCTCAGCTGACATCCCTCTGCCAAGCAGCCTGAATCCACAGAAGCGGCAAGAATCTGCAGCGCGCCACCAGAAGGGGTTTTTTTTGGTGCATTTCTCTCTATGGTGTCCCAACAAATGCAGCTCAACGACAAAATGTAAGGCGGACCAATGCGTGCATGTCGTTAGCGAAGACTCCTTCGTCACGCTCGCTTTAGCAGAACACCCTTTCACCTGTGTCTGCTTCAGTGAAACGTTCCTTCACGTGCTTGTCCCAGCAAAATGCCGTCCAACCGACTTTCCAAAGAACCCTTAAGTTTCCGCTTCAGATCTTCATTGTCAGGATATCTCCAACCAACAACCAGCAACTAGGAGCAGGGGGAGGAAGAGGGGGAGGGGGAGGGGAAGAAACAGGAATAGCAGCAGCAGCAGCCACAGCAGCAGGAGGGAGAGCAGCAGCATCACCTCTCCCAGGGCTCTGGTATTTATATACCCGCTCAAGAATCTCCAGAATGGCAAATATCACACACTTGCAAGAACTATGTGCAGCTGTCAAAACCACACCCCTGCGAGAGCATGAGGCGCATCGTGGCCAGCTGCCGTGGACAGTCTGAAGCAGCCCCACATCCCACACCTGGGATTAAAACAGAAACATTCATATAACACTTCTGTGTTTAAAGAAAACAAGATTCTCTCCCCCACCCCCCAAGGCTATCCCTTCTCTGCAGGCCCCACTCGGCCTTTCTTTCAGGAAGGCTGTGTTGGTCTTGAGTGTAGGGCTGCGACCACTGTCTCCTCTGCTGTTGAGAGCCTTCTGGGACAGTTCTCCTACATGGTGGGAGATGAAGTCTTACTTACAAGGGGATTGTCTATTGCGGTGAGTAGGTGATTCATGAAAATAGGCAGGCTATAGACCTTCAGGGATGAGAGTCAAAAGCGTGGACCAGAGCAACTGGAGCAGGCAAATGCCAGGTCTGGCCACTCCAGGGCTAAACAAGGGAGACGAGATACAGGTCAGGGTTGTCTTAAGGGATATCACAGTGGCGCTTCCTCCACTGTGTGGAGGCACCCAGGTCTTTGCAGTGGCCTGAAGTTGGTATGTGGGGAAGGAAGGAGAGACATGGGCAAGCAAGTGAATCAGCCATGATGCTGACACCAAACAGGTGCGAGGCGTGGGCCCAGGGAGACAGCAGATTGGGAGTGCTAGCCCAGAGCCCCCAGTGCAAAGGGAGAGGGCGCTTGGACCTAGTGGGACGTCAGAATGAAGTCCAGCCTAGACCTGGAAAAAAAGAGTTGCTCGGGGTGAGGGTCGGCGGTCCTCTCTGCAGCGGGAGTGCTCCCACAGGACGCAGACAAGACGATAACAGTAGGGATCTGTGAAGGGAGTTTGTCCAATGTGTGCCAGCCCCTGGGCTCAACCCTCAGAAAAGGAGAAGAGGAGGAGGAGGAGGAGAAGGAAGGGAAGAAGAGGAAAGAATGAACAGATCAAATGATACTTTGGGGACCCTTCGTCTCAGAATGAAGGAGAGAGAAGAAAAAGGAGGCACTTGGAAACTCGGGGCAGCCCTAACTACCCGGAGGTGCAGTGGCCGGGCCCTGAAGAACTGCCTGGAGCTGAGGAACTGGATGTTTGTGTGTGAACAACTCCTTGGCCAGAAGGAGAGGTTAGAGCTGGCAGCCCGGCAGCTATGGACCCTGGCCTTAGACCTGGGGCACCCCAGTGGGGCGCCCCACATCCCAGCAAACATTCTCTCCCTCAATGCTGGCAGGGGCTGGAGGACCGGGCCGGGTACCTGCAGGCCGTCTCCCTGGCTGGAGCTGGCTGCCCGCTTCATGTTTTGCTTGGCTGGGCTTCTGGCTGAGCAGGCAACCAGGCAGGAATATGAATCCCTCCAGCCTACCCCGCCCCCACACACGTGTCACAGCTGCTGAGTCCACCTCTGCCTTCTGCTCCCTGGGACGGCAGTTCACATCCTCATCAGACCTAGGCCTTTAAAATATATATATGTGTGTGTGTGTGTGTGTGTGTGTGTGTGTATACACACACACACACACACACACACACACATATATATACACACACACACACATACATATATATATATATATATATATATATATCATCCTTAGATTTCAGGGATCTTACTAGACACAAAAGCAAGACTATCACATGTAGCAGAGTCTGTTAATTATTCCCTGGTATCCGTCAACTCCCTTCTTTAGAGACAGCCCAGGACATCAGAAAAAAGCTGCCCATGCTTCCCAGTTCCCTTTGTAGCTGGTCATGACCGTGAGGCAGCTGTTGTTAAAGGCCAATAGAATCAATGGAAAGAAGGCGGTGCTCTACGGAGGTCTAGAGAGTGGTTTTGTCTGTTTCCTGGCTGGTGGGTTGGCTGGTTTGGGAGAGCAGGGGCGGGGCCAGGCAGTTTTGCTATGCAGTACAGACTAACCCCAAACTCTTGGGTTTGTCTCCACCTACTGATTGTCCAGATCATGTGTGCCAGCCACCACACCTGGCTACAAAGTATTCTTCAAGGAAGTTTCTGGAGACTTGGATATTGTGAAAATGACTGGATTGTAAGCAACTGATTTTTGCCGTGAGAAAGAAGCTATATATTGAGGTTAAAGAAACAGCAAGGTGGTGGTGGCACACAGTTTTAATCCCCGCCCTCAGGGAGGCAGAGGCAGGCAGATCTCTAGAGTTTGAGGCCAACCTGGTCTACAGAGTGAGCTCCAGGACAGCCAGGGCTACAAAGAGAAACCCAAACCAAACCAAACCAAACAACAAACAAAAACTCAAAAGGCCAAAACAAACAAACAAAAGAAAGAAACAAGGTGGGAGGAGCCAGAAACATTGCTAACAATTATGAGATTGCTGTGCTCAGAACGCCCTGCCTAGATCTAGTTTACATGAGTGAGAATTACACTCCCATCTTGCCTTAGTTGCTATTGTACTGCTCGGCCAGCTCTCTCTGTCTCCGTCTCCATCTCTGTCTCTGTCTCCTGAAGTCCTAGATTTCATTTCCATCACTTTGCAAAACCTGGAGTGGTCCTGCCACAGGAGAAATGGAGGACGCAGGATCACAAATCTAAAGTAATCTTCAACTACAGACCATGTTTAAGGCCAGCTGTGGGCTCCATGAGACCCCGTCTCAGAATGAGAGAGAGAGAGAGAGAAAGAGAGAGAGAGAGAGGGAGAGAGAGAGAGAGAGAGAGATTGATTTTGGGTTGATTTTTGTTTTGTTTTGTTTGTTTTTGGAGACCAGAACTCTGCGTAGCCCTGGTTGTCCTGGACCTCAGAGTCCTCAGAGTCATAGAGATCGCCTCCTTGAAAGTGCTGGGATTAAAGAACCGCACCACCATGCCTGGCTTCGGCCTTTTTATGATTTATTTGCTTTTATTTTATGCGCATTGATGTCTTGCCTGCATGCCTGTTTGTATGAGGGTGTCTGATCCCCTAGAGCTGGAGTTACAGACATTTGTGAGCTGCCCTGTGGATGTGGGAACTGAACCTGGGTCCTCTGGAAGAGCAGCCAGTGATCTTAACCACTGAGCCATCTTTCCAGCCCCAAGACCTTTTGTTTTTTAATGCGTATTGTGTGGTTATTCAGCTTTCTTGTGTGTCTGTGTGCCACATGTGCACCTGCCTCCTCTTGGAGGCCAGAGGAAGATATCCCTGAGTCTTGAGTTGTGACTGGAAATAGAACCCTCTGGAATAGCTGTCAGTCCTCTTAACTACAGAGCCATTTCTCCAGTCACCTTGGTTTGTTTGTTTGTTTGTTTGTTTTTTAAAAAGACTTATTTATGTTCTGTATGAGTGCTCTATCTGCATGTACACCTGTGTGCCAGAAGAGGGCATCAGATCCACTACAGATGGTTGTGAGTCATCATGTGGTTCCTTGGAACTGTACCCAAGTCCTCTGGAAGACCAATCAGTGCTCTTAACCACTGAGCCATCTCTCTAGTCCCAGTTCGAATATTTATAACCGTTGGTAAGGCTAAACCTTTGCATGTTTATTGTTTCTTTTGTGAACTGTCTATTTGTATCTCTTAGTTCACTCGGTTGGGTTTTTGCTTGCTTGCTTGTTTTAATGTAGATGCTTTGGCTGTATGTATTACATGCATGCCTGATGCTCATGGAGGCCAGAAGAGGGCTCTGTGTCACCTGAGACTGTAGGTACAGCCAGCTGCGAGCCACCTTATGGGTGCTAGTAATTGAATCTATGTTCTCTCTCTCAGCCCTCTGAGCTCATTTTTATTCTTTGGGTCTTGTGGGGAGGTTGTTTTTCTGGTGGTAAGTCTAGAACCCAGGTCCTTTTTCATGCTGGATAAATGCTTTCTCAATAAGCTAGACATTGGAAAGGAAAGTAGAATCAAATTGACTTTAAAAATGCAGCTTCCCTTTGTCAAAGCACTGCTGGGGCAGGCACAGGCATACATACAGGCAGAACACTCATACACATACAAACAAACCAACAAACATTTATTTATTTATTTAGAGACAGGGTTTCTCTGTGTAGCCCTGGCTGTCCTGGAACTTGCTCTGTAGACCAGGCTGGTCTTGAACTCAGAGATCCCCCTGCCTCCCAAGTGCTACTGGTCAATACCACCATGTGCACTTAGGGATAAGCATTTTTGAATGGAGGTCCAAAAAACCTGGTTTTCACCATCTAGGCTCTAGGATCTCAGACACTGTCCCTTCTGGACACTGGGTCTTTCCAGGAACCAAAAGATGTGTGACACACACACCTAGCAAGTCTTTTAAAAAAATAAAACAAAAAAAAATATTGTTTTCAGGCACAAGTGTCCAGATGTCTACATGACACCTGGAACCATGACTTAGAGATTTAATAGTGTGCCCAGATGTGTCTCTGTGACACCTGGAACCATGACAGAGACTTAATAGTGTATCCAGATGTGTCTCCATGAAACCTGGAACCATGACATAGAGATTTAATAGTGCCATTTTGCCCATTTCACAGAAGCAAGAAACTGAGACCCAGAGATGAAGTGATCCGCTCATTTATACTCTGCACTCAGGAGGTGGAGGCAGGAGGATCCTGAGTTCTAGGCTAGCCTGGACTACATAGCAACACTCTGTCTCAGACAAACAGAGTACAATGTTACAAAGCATGACTTCATAGCAGGTTGGTCTGAGGCCACGCCTGGTTTCTAAATCCACAGGAGGATTCACTTTCTGTCCTGGCCTGAGAGATGCAGATTCTTTTCCAGTGTTCTGATTGCTTTGAAGTTTCAACCTCAGTGACTTTTCGTTGTACACAGGGCCAAAGCTTGTATGCAACCAAGATTTTTATCCAGGGCAGGAAATACTGACATCTTAAACTGCCTGAAGCTGATTTTGATGAAGGGGGGGGGAGCGCACGGCAAATGTTCATTTTGTCCGCGGCCCCCATTTTGAGGGGTCTCCTCCTGTCTGGCTTCATACTGGGCTGATTGTCACACTAAACTGTCACGTGTCCGCTTCCCAGAGCAGCAGGCTTCAGGATTACTCACCAGTGCTGGCTGCCTGCCCTGCTTCGATGTGGTGACCCCCCATTCCAGAGAGTCTCCCCACAGCTGGGCCCACTGTCTGCCCTGCGGTGAGTGGAAGGAATTCCGCACTAGCTCTGCTCGCTCAGCAGCCAGGCCCAGGGAGCCTGGACCATGGAAAATCACATGTGGTTTTTAAGTTGTTGGGAACCGAGAGGATGGCTCTGCCAGCTGGGACGGCCCGCGGCTGCCTGGAAGACCCAGGTCCACACAGCTCAGGGAACCACTGCACTTTGTGGACTTGAGCAGCTGACCCCACTGGTGAAGTCCAGGCCCCTGGGCTGCAGAGAAGGAGATATCTGTAGGGATTTCTACCAGGGGAAGGAAAAGTCTGCCCTTTTCCCTTTGGTCCCTCAGAAGACCCAGTGTCCAAAAGGGACAATGTCTGAGGTCTCAGAGGCCTGGTGGCAAAAGCCAGGTTTCTTGGGCCTTCGATTTAAAAATGTTTCTTCCCAAATGTGCACGGTGGCGTTGACCAGTACAGTTGGGAACAATTGAAGATGAGGGGCTCATAGGGGCTCAGTACACATGGCTTTACCCTTCCTCAGACTTCCCGTGTTGGGGCTATTGCCACAGAGAGAGCCCATAAGCCTCAGGTCTGCTGCCTCTCTCCCGGGTTCTTGCAGTCTCCCGCCCCATGTACAGCTCCTCACTGGAGCTCCGGCTGACGGGGCCCTCTGGCAGGTAAGTCTTGGTCTCTGGTCAGGCTCAGGACTCAACATCATTAGCGTGGTGCTCCAGAGCTGCAAGGAGGCCTTCAGGAAGGAGACTGGCCTGCCCTCCACACGGGTGCTGCCAGGGACCTGTGGGCTGTTGATGGGAGGCAACAGAGTCTTTGCAGGGTGGGTGCTGTTCAGCCTCAGAAAGCTTAGGGGCTCTCTCTGTTACTGATACTGATGCTGTTATTGGAACAAGTAACCTTTCCTTAGAAGCCTTAACTTCTTCACCCAGAAAGGAAGAAACAGATCTACCCAGCAGGCTTTGTGCAGGGCCCCACCTGGTCAAGACTTGAGCTTTCATGCGTGGTCCAAAGGCAGAGTCTGGACAACTGGTATTCCTTTTCCCTCTCCAAAGCAGCTTGGGGACCCTCATGTGGGTCCTTTTGTCTGGGGTCCCAACTGTTGAGTTCCTAGACTCAGTCTTTTCTAGCCCCAGCTTTCCAAAGGAAAGTTACACATCTTTGGTGGCTGGAGTCCCGGCCATTCCCAAGCCAACCCCCTGTTGAAAGCTTCATACATTCGATCATGTTTTTATTTCCCGATGTTTATTTATTGCAAGGGGTGGTGCCGCCACTGCACGTGTATGGAAATGAGAAGCCGGTTCGTCCATGTGGGCCCTAGGAATAGAACTGGCCCCCAGGCTCAGTGGCAAGTGCTTTAACTCACCAGGCCACTCATCCTGCTGGCCCATCTGTAGCTAATCCTGAATGAATCAAAGAGCCACACACAGGCAAGGACCCGCATGGAGGCGTGTACAAACTGCCTTGGAACGCCAAGGCAGCTGGGCTGTTAGAGAGGGTTGGGTGGTCAATGGACGGGTATTATTTTGTCTGGCCCACCTGCACACAGGCATGTATAGAGCCGTAGAGATAATATTTCATCGGTTCCCTTAAGGAGTGCCACAGCATACGTCTCCCACCACGGTGAGAGGGGGGCACCTTCAAAGAGATGCCATGACTAACTTAGGAACTGCTTGGAAAGCCAGTGTTTCTCAGACATGGAGTGTTTTAGCTAGGGTTTTATTGCTGTGAGCAATAACTGAGACACCATAACCCTGGCAATTCTTACCAGGAAAACATTTAAATGGCTTACAGCTTCAGAGATTTAGTCCATTATCATCATGGTGGGGAAGCATCGTGGCATGTGGCAGACATAGTGCTGGAGAAGGAGCCGAGAGTTCTACATCCAGATTAGCAGACAGCAAGGAGAGAGAGAGAGACACTGGGCCTGGCTTGAGCATTTGAAACCTCTAAGTCCACCCCAGTGACACACTTTCTCTAACGAGGCCACACCTCCCCCAAGAAGCCACACCTCCTAATAGAGCCACTCCTTATCGACCAAGCAATCAAACACATGAATCTATGGGAGCTGTTCCTATTCAAGCCACCACAGGGAGAAAGAGAGAGGAAGCTTGTGGTCACCACTGGATAAGGCAGGACTGAGATCTGAATATGGGAGAGAGGACAGAGTCACCAGCAAGCAGCAGTGGCTCTGACTCTCGTGATCACAGTCGGCCAGGTATGTCCCCGGGGCTTGAATGATGCTGCAGCAATGACATACGCTGGCCAGAGCTTTCTTGTCTGGTCCAAAGGAGCAGCCCTTCCTCTTAGAGTCAAACCACCCCTTCCCGGTTGAGGTGAAGAACTAAGACCTTCTTCAACGAATGAGGAAAAAGGAAATAGCATTCGTCTCCAGCCCTTCCTGGTTCTCTCCCTCCCACTTCTGATCCATCAGCAGCCAGCACTGATGGAGTAAGCTCAGATGTATTTATTTATTTAGGTTTTTGAGATGGTTTCTCTGTGTAATCCTGACTGTCCAGGAGATGGACCACCAGGCTGGCTTCAAACCCAAAGATTCATCTGCCTCTGAGTCCCAAGCACTAGGATTAAAGGCATGTGACATCACTGCCCAGTTCATTTCTTTGATTTATTTAAAAAATTATTTATTTATTATATATAAGTACACTGTAGCTGTCTTCAGACACCCCAGAAGAGGGCATCAGATCTCATTATGGATGGTTGTGAGCCATCATGTGGTTGCTGGGATTTGAACTCAGGACCTTCAGAAGAGCAGTCAGTGCTCTTACCCACTGAGCCATCTCTCCAGCCCTCTTTGATTTATTTTAATTGTTTGTGTAGGAATGTGTACATCAGTGCACTATGTGCATGCAGTACCCAAAGAGGTCAGAAGAGGGCATCAGATTCTCCCCAGAACTGGAGTGGTTGTGAGCCACCATGTGAGTGATGGGAACAGAACTTGGTTCTTCTGCAAAAGTAGAAAGGGTTCTTAACCATTGAGCCATCTCTTACTTACTTATTTTTGAAGCAGGGTCTCACTACAGAATCCAGGCTGGCTTCGAGATGGCTGGCTTCCTACCTTAACCTTCTGAATGTCGGGATGACAGGCGTGTCCCACCAGATCTGGCCTATCAGATTCAACTTAATTAAGAACGTTGATTTCTTATCCTGTTTTCAGTATCTCTTCCGTCCACCCCAGGAGCCTGATCCCAAGATCGGCCTCTCATAAGAAGGGAGTGGAGGTACCTTTCCTTCCACGGGGATATCTGGTACTGCAAAGGGAAGGGACTTTTGTGTCCGCTTCCATCTGACACCCGTGCTCATGTGACACCACAGAACATCCGTTCTCTTTGCTTTTGACCCAACCTTAGCCTCTCTCCTGCTTCCTCTCCTGGGGCTTCCCTCTGTGGTAGCACTCATGGAAGATGCTTGTTCCAAGCCCCCAGAGGTGCAAACTACACAGATTAAACTGAAGGACCAGAGGCTAGGGCACCCCCCCCCAACAGCCTCTGTTCTCCCAGGAACTCTGCTTCTACCTCTGCAGCATTGAAAAAAATTGAGGGACACCTTCCTTCTCTCAGACCAGCCCCGTGCTGTTGTGAGATCCCTTGGGAAGACCTGAATGCATTCACACGAAAAACTGGAGTTGGGAGGGAGAGGAGTTACGACATGTCTAGCAGGCCCTCAGGAGAGCACTTGGACACCGACAGCGAGTACTCTTGGACCCTCATGGAAGCCACCAGCCTCCGGTTTCTTCAACTGGCCTTGGCAGTACCCTCTGGTCATGTGACTTACATGTTATACTCTTCAGCAGAGTGGAGGGCTCTCCTCACAGGCTCTGGCTTCTGGCTATCTTCTTGCCCCAGAGCTGCGGGCTCCAGTCAAAATGACTGCCTGAGGACGGGGAAGAACACTGGTCTAGCATTAGGTTCCCCACCCACCTTTCTGGACTTTCAGTGTGGAGGCCTCAGCGCCTCAGTCCTCCTGGGCCCAGCTCCTCACAGGCTCCTCATTCCTGTCAGTGACTCATTAAGGCTCAGGAAAAGGCTCTCTAGACCTTAGACCTTAGGGTTTGCTTTTTTTTTTTTTTTTTTTCTTCCATTTTTGAAATGGCTTCTGTTTTCCCTGGCAGAAAGTATCCAGCCCAAATTCAGTCCAGGTTTGACCCATGCCGAGGGAAGTGACATCTATGTCCCCTCATGCTCCCTGTGGTGTACCCAGCATGACACACTGGACCAGACTGGGGGCACGGAAGCCAATTCCCAGAACTGATTTTGAACACGATGATTCAGAGGATGACAGTGGCTGAGACTTGCTTCACTCTTGCTCTACAAACCAGGCTGAAGTCTCCACGGGGAGGCCTAGCCGTGAGGATTATCCCGGGATGGGGGAAGGGGACAAATCGGAGGAGGACCAACAGCCTGTGGGATGCAAGCGCTGACCATGTGTGCTAGGCACAGCACAGCATGGTCCGTTTAATATGCCTACCTACAGTAAGCTGTGGACAGGGAGGTCCCCTTCTGAGTCAGATGGCTAGGAAGGCCAGGATGGGGTAGACCCCCACCACCACCACCACCAGTTCTTGGCATAGTATCCTTGCTCCTCAAGCCAGAAAGGAGACTGCCGGGAGGGGTCTCACCCACTCCCTGAGAGCAGTGGGGTATAGAGCCCAGCTCCTGAAAATCTCCCTGTTTTCCTACCTGCTCATGCTGGCCGGGGAGGGTGGGGGTGAGAGGTGGAGGGGGTGAGGTCCTGTTGGTGTTTCTTGACCTGCTTTTTCTTTTCTTTCTTTCTTTCTTTCTTTCTTTCTTTTTTCTTTTTCTTTTTCTTTTTTTCTTTTTTTTTTTTTTTTGTTTGTTTGTTTTGGTTTTTCGAGACAGGGTTTCTCTGTGTAGTCCTGGCTGTCCTGGAACTCACTCTGTAGACCAGGCTGGCCTCGAAGTCAGAAATCTGCCTGCCTCTGCCTCCCAAGTGCTGGGATTACAGGCGTGCGCCACCACGCCCGGCTCTGCTTTTTCTTTTTTTCTCTTCCAGCTGAGATGTAAACTCTCCCATGTCAATCATGGGGCGGGGGGGGGGGGAGGGGGGCTATTCTACTCTATCAGAGTGCCTCTGTCCTTGGCCTTGGTTCAAAGCTGCCTGCCGCTGACCTGGACCTGGACCTGGACCTGAGCCCACATCCTTAGTCCTTCAGTGGTAAATGTTCTGGCATTCCTGGGCTTAGCTGTGATGGCCATAAGAACCAGACAACATTTATCTTCTAGAAGCCAGTGGCAGGCACTTGGACTGGTGCATCCTGGGACGCTCTGCGGTTCTCCGTACCCTCTGGGCCTGTGTGGTAGCTGAAGCAATTGTAACCGATTTGTTGTTTTCAATATTCTGGTTAGAGGAGAGAAATAGCTGTTACTCCACACTGGGACCTGAGCCCTGAGCTCTGTCTCTAGGACTGCAGCTGGGATGCTGAGAAGAGCTTTCCACAGCCTCCCTCTGAAAAACTGACCCCAGAGACCTGGGATGTTGGTGATAACTGGACGAAGGTGACACCTGCGCCTGCATACAGCAGGTGACACTTTGAAGAACTAACCTCCAGAGATTGGGAAGGAGGTGATCCCCAGTACCCTCAGGGCCCTACTCCCTCTGTCGCCTAGCAAGCTGCCGGGGCTCAGAGCAGAGGGCAGAGCAGGTAGAGAGCATAGGTCTCCGTAGACTCCGCACACTTCCCTCCCCGGAACTCTGCATTCTTTTCTCCCAGGCCTTCCTTCCCGCTAGGCGCCCTGCACCCAGACCCTCTAAACTGGGCGCTGACGCTGCTATTAGTCGGGGCTCCGTGCTGCTCCGCCTCCCTCCCCCGCAACCCCCGGTCCAGGGCCGGCTCCTCCTCCTCTCCCTCCGGAAACCCGAAGCCCCCGCCCCGGGCCAGGCCGTCGCAAGCGCTCTAGAGGGCGGTCCGCGTGAGAGCTAGCCACGCGGGGTAGGAGCGCCCAGTTGCCGCCGGAGCTGGGCCCGCCAGAACCTCTCCCGGAGCCCCTTGTCCTCCTTGAATCTCCCTCTCCTACCCCTTTCTGGATACCCTCGACGTCCACGTTGCTCCCCAGGGTTCCTCGCGCCCTTTCCCGCCCCGACGCGGGGCGCCGCCCCTGCCACCCAAGTCCCCGCTCAAGCCCACCCGGCTCCCGCGCGTGCCCAGAGCCATGGCTGCAGTGCGCGCCGCATCCCTGCTCTGCGGCCTCCTGGCACTGCTGGCGCTGTGCCCCGAGGGGAGCCCACAGACGGTGCTGACGGACGATGAGATCGAGGAGTTCCTCGAAGGCTTCCTTTCGGAGCTGGAGACCCAGTCCCCGCCCCGGGAAGACGACGTGGAAGCCCAGCCGCTTCCCGAACCCACCCAGCGTGCCCGCAAACCCAAGGCAGGGGGCAAGGCGCGGGCAGATGCAGAAGGTGAGAACCTGGTGACATGGGTGACCATGGCCTCAAGGGAGCATACAGGGGCTCTGGAGGGTCTAGCCGCTTCCCATGCTGCCCAGTGAGAAATGTCTGTCCAGGGCGACACAAGGCGACACAGTGCCAGGCGGCAGTTCTGTCCTGGACTTTGGAGACCTGGAGGTGTATGTACAGCATAGGGCGGCGCGGGGCTTTTGCGGTTCCGAGGACACAGTCGCCCACGCTGTTCATCCCCAAGTCTCTAGAGAATGTAGGTTTGGGTGGGAGGGGATTGTGATTCACCTCCCTGTCGTTCGTACTGGCCCCAGTCTGCTAGCGGCAAGCTTCAAGCCAAGCCTGCCTCCTCTTCTCCCCCGGGAACTCACAAGCAGGGGAGGGCGGGGTGAGGAAGACTTCCAGGTGAAAGTGGGCGCTCTGAGATGGTCGGAACTGAGCAAGCTGATAGCATTCTGGAGGCATGTAACCCCGGGCCTTTTATGTAAGCAGTTGTCAGTAAATCGCAGCTGTTTTTCATGGTCCTCTGGAGAGTGGCACGGGAGCTTGTGATCTCTCTCCCAGGAGACTGTAAGGCACCATTCATCATTCCTGAGGTCAGCCACTCCCCCCTCCGGCATGGCCCCCCACTGCTGTCGGATCTGTCCTGCTCTCCCCTGCCCCTCACCTCCCTGCATGCTTTGCTTCCAGAAATCAAGACTTTCTGGACTTTGCCAAGTGACCCTGCTTCTGCTGCCTGTTTTGCAATGTTCCCTGTGTTTCAGCCAACTGCCTGTGTGAATCCCATCCGCCATTACAGCGTTTGCAGTTCCTAGGGTGCTAGGAGGGTGGCCTCCCCGGCTACAAGACTTCTCTGAGATGAGCCAGCAGCAAGAACTACCTACCTGCCTGTCCCTCTGTCCTTGATACGGGCCTCCTGTGGGTTCTGGGTTTCAACCGGAACCTTTTGGGACTTCAAGACCTATTGGGTGCTTGCCTACCTGCCTTCCTCCCTTGGGAACCCAACCCAGGGCCTTAGTATCAGGGGACAGACTGCTCTAGTACAGAACCATGCCCCCAGCCTGACTTGAGTGTCTCTTCGAAGCTCTTCTTCTCCCTGAAAGGAGGCTCTTGGAAGGCCAAGCCACGCTCTTCAACTTGCCTGGCTGCTTGTGTGGGCAGCCTTGCTCTTTCAGGATCTCCGCTGTGCCCTCCATGCCTGGCACAGAACTGTGCTCCAGGACTAGGCAGACATGTGAAAAGGGTTTATGGGGACCCCCATGGAGGCTTGAGCAGACGGAGACATCTCCATATATATTGTGCCCTGAACTTAGTACTTCCGAACTTAGTACTTCCGAGCAGCCAAGAGTTGCTGCTGGCGCTCTGGGTGTAGCCAGGAGGCCTGGACAAGGGTCTCCTTCAATCACTTGAGCAAGTGGCTAACCTCAGTTTCCTGATCTACACCAGACCAGGGACTGACAGGTGCCCTCGTGGGCATGCAGGGGGGACCACACTGGCACACAGACCGGGCTCTGATTGTCTGCTCCTGCATCTTCGTCCTTGACAGTCCCCCCAGGAAAGAACAAAGACAAAGAGAAGAAAGGAAAGAAGGACAAAGGTCCCAAGGCCACAAAACACCTGGAGGGCACCACCAGGCCCACCAAGAAACCAAAGGAGAAGCCACCCAAGGCCACCAAGAAGCCCAAAGAGAAGCCACCCAAGGCCACCAAGAAGCCCAAAGAGAAGCCACCCAAGGCCACCAAGAAGCCCAAGGAGAAGCCACCCAAGGCCACCAAGAGGCCTTCAGCAGGAAAGAGGTTCTCAACTGTGGCTCCCTTAGAAACGCTGGAGCGGTCGTCCCCGTCACCCTCCAACCCCAGCACCCAGGATCCGCCACAGGAGGGAGGTTTGTAGCAGGATCCCTGGGCCTCTGACCTCTTTGAGGACAGAGAAACGAGGAGAGATTCCTGGGACTCTAAGACAAGGGAACTCTGAGGCCTTGTCATTAAGTTGGTGGCTTTCTCAGTGAGCTCTGTTACTGCTGCGCGTGGGCAGAGAGAAAGCCTAGGAGCTTATAGGTGAGAGCTCTGTCCCCTGGGCCCTCTTGCTTTCCTCTGGTGGCCTCAGCTTTATGGTAAGTGCTCCCACAAACAGCAGCATAGCTCTCTAGCCTCACGGTACACTAGGACTACACTATATCCCATGGACTTTGAGATACTAGATACTCACTGTCATCGTAGTTGGGGAACAAGTAGCTATCCCCACACTTGTGGGGGGGGGCAACAGGGGCTTCAGAGGTGGATCTGTGGAGGTAGGGTGGAAGTGAGGTGCCTACGCTTTCTTGGGGTGAGCTGTGGTCTTTGGAGGGTATCTGTAATACCCACAAAGGCTCTGATGCTTTGCACCCTCAAGCTCTCAAGGTGGTCCAGGCAGGCACCTCTGTTCATCTGTTCTTTGGACTTCTGTGTTGTAGGAAGAACCTTCCCAGCTACCTGGCAGGGTCAAGGAGAGGAGACCCAGGAGGAGGCCAGGCAGCACCGGCCAGGTGAGTAGCTGTCGTCCTCTTGATTTCAGGGTGACTGGCCGTTCTGCCCTCCTACCCTCAGAGGCTTTCTGGACTGGACCTCGGTAGGGAGGGTTGTCACTAGGCCACTATCTTCCCCTCAGAGCCAGAGGAGGAGACCGAGATGCCCACCCTGGACTACAATGACCAGATAGAGCGGGAAGACTATGAGGACTGTGAGTAGGACCTCCACCTGGGCATGGGCTAGACTCTGGCCTGGGCACTGCGGGTTCAACCTGAGGCCCACCCAGCATGGCTGCTCAGAATGTGCCTCCCCCTTAGTTGAGTACATCCGTCGCCAGAAGCAGCTCAGACCGACATCCAGCAGGAAGAGGCTCTGGCCAGAGCGCCATGAGGAGAAGACCGAAGAGCCAGAGGAAAGGAAGGAAGTCGGTAGGGTGGGAGGCAGTAGAGGGGGGTCGGGGTCAGGGGTCAGAGAGGCCCCGGCTTACTTCCACCCTCCCTCCACAGATCCACCCCTGAAGCCCCTGCTGCCCCCTGACTATGGAGATAGCTACTTGATCCCTAACTACGATGACTGTGAGTATATGTCATCTCTAAGTCCTTAGATGCAGGCAGATGGACCTCTGGGGTGGAGAGTGTAGTCAGGACACTGGGCCTTCCCTGCCTACACTCCTGACTCCTGACTTTGACACGAGGGGTGCCTCAGGCCTGTGACCCGGTGTGGGCCAGCCCTCCATACCTCCATACGGGCTTCCTGCCAGTCCACCGCATCTACCTGCCTTTTCCCATGGGGTTGGCTCACAATTGGGCTTGCTTTCCCAGAGGCCCACCAGCACCACAGACTCCAGGCTACACTTGTACTAGGACCCCAAAGGTCATGCAGGCCACAAAACCCCAGGGGAGACACCCTACTGGACCTGAAGACTAGCCAATCTAACCAGAACCCCGGGGCCACTCAGAGCAGAAACAGAAACCAAAGGGAAACCATCCAAAAGGCTCTCATCCAACAATGATACACTCAGAAATCAGCATCTAAACCTATAATAACCAAAAGCCCAGATGGCTAAAGGCTCAAAAGAATCACAGTAGCCAGGCAATATGGCGCTAGCAGAGACAGTTACCTGCTACAGCGAGCCAGGGCTAGCCTGACAGAGCCAAACCACAAGAAAATGACCTTAAATCCGAGGGGCTTGGCTGTTGACCTCGCACGCTCCTTTCCCAGATCCCGTGGATTCTTCAGATCTCTTCCTTTCTGGGCTCTAGCCCTGTACTCATACTTACCACTTCCCGGCCATTACTATTAATGCCCCAGACCCTCGGCCTCAGCCCAGAGCTCAAACCTGACCCCTCTTGGCCACAAATGGTATAGCTGCCACCCCGGCACAAGTCTTGTCCTGGTGCCACGCTCTGCCCATCTTCAATTCTTCCTCCCAATAGGCAGAGCCTGTACTAGGCTCGTGACCTCAGTCTCGCCCTGCCTCCTCGCCCCTGCCCTATCATCGACGCTTGCCTTACGGCCCCGTGAGGTCAGGAGCGCAGGCCGGCCTGGGATTGGGGCCAGCTAACCCAGGCGCTCTCCCCTACAGTGGACTATTACTTCCCTCATCCTCCACCGCAGAAGCCTGATGTTGGACAAGAGGTGGATGAAGAGAAGGAGGAGATGAGTGAGTCAGAACAAGAAGCAGATAGCACAGAGGCCAGATGTCTCCCAGATGTGCCCCTAGCTCAGCTTGAATCCCTGTCCCCTGCTCAACCGGATCCTTATCTGCATGCTCCAGGCTCAGCCTGACCCCTCCCCACAGGATCTCGGGTCAGCTTGACCCTCATGTATCCTAAGCTCAGCCTGAACCCCACCACATAGCCCCAGCTCAGCCTGAACCCCACCACATATCCCCAGCTCAGCCTGGCCCCTCCTGCTTGCTTCTAGGTCAGCCTGACCCGTGTATACCCCTAGCTCAACCTGAGCCCTCCATATGCTCCGGCTCAACCGGACACTCCTCCCCATGTGTTCCCAGTTCAGCCTGGCCTGACCTACTCCAGGCCCAGGGCGAACCTGACTGGCTTTTTTATCTTCCATGCCCCCAGAGAAGCCCAAAAAGGAGGGCAGTGGCCCCAAGGAGGACACAGAGGACAAGTGGGCCGTGGAGAGAAACAAGGACCACAAAGGTGCGCGGGGCACCCATGGGGCAGCATGTGGTTTTCTGGTGCCGCAGGCCCTTGGCTTTAGCTCCTCCTGTTGTTGTTAGCAGGGCCCCGGAAGGGCGAGGAGCTGGAGGAGGAGTGGGGTCCAGTGGAGAAAATCAGTGAGTAGGGCTCCGCGGAGGGTGAGGACCCACTCAGGACCACACGTGGGCCCAGACTTCCTGGCGTATCTTAGCCTCCTCAGCAGCCCGTCCTGCCATCACAGTGGGGACCTCGTGAGCTGAAGACAGCCTTACTCAGCTTCACGCATGCTCCGGCCCGAGGCTGATCTGCTTGTGGGGGTGGGGGTGGGGGCGGGGTAGGGTGTTTGGGGGGGTGCAGAGCTTCTTGGTATGCAGCAGCTGGGTCATAGTAGGATGGGGGCAGGACCTCAGGGCGGGAGGGAGGTCTCTAGCTGCCTTTATAGGTTTCATTTGGAAGCCAGCGTACAAATGGTCTCATCTGGGTGAAGTCCCTGGGGACCTGGGATCCATCCTAAGTCGTGAGCACCAGCAGCTCTTTCTTTAGATGGCAGGGGAAGCAGGCTTGGGGCTGACTGGCTCCGGGCCTGATCTGAGTTGACTCGCACCCAAATGGAAGCGGTCCGGGCTGCAGGCTTGTTGGCTCTGGATTAATGGAGGGAGGCTGAGGCTGAGCCCCTAGCCCACCACGGTGTGCATCTGCAGAGTGCCCGCCTATTGGGATGGAGTCACACCGCATTGAGGACAACCAGATCCGTGCCTCCTCCATGCTGCGCCACGGCCTCGGAGCCCAGCGGGGCCGGCTCAACATACAGGTGTGTGAGTGGTCTGTCCATCAGGCAGCGGGCCAGGGCTCGTCCGCCCGTGCTCAGCCTCCCCTCTAACAGGCTGGCGCCAACGAAGATGACTACTATGACGGGGCGTGGTGTGCCGAGGACGAGTCACAGACCCAGTGGATCGAGGTGGACACCCGAAGGACCACTCGGTTCACAGGCGTCATCACTCAGGGCCGGGACTCCAACATCCAGTAGGTCGATGGGCTCCCGGGCAGTGGGCAGGGCTCCGCCACAGCTCTGAGTCCCGTGTGGGGCGTTCAGTGCTTGGCCTGAACCGGGAAGGCTGGAAAAAATGCATGAGGGCCCAACCAAGTATCCGCCCCTCAGTCATGGCTACCCAGCCCACATGTTCAGGAGGGCAGACAGGCTTTGCGGCAGCAACTGCCTGTGGCCAGACAGTCACAGACTCTGGCTCCAGGGACCCAGGGCATGCTCCACAGCCCTGTGAGCAGAGAGGTAGGTCTCGGGGGCAATAGAGCCTTGGGTGAGAGCAGCTTTGCCTTGCTTGTGTGTGCTCCACAGTGACGACTTTGTGACCACCTTCTTCGTGGGCTTCAGCAATGACAGCCAGACCTGGGTGATGTACACCAATGGCTATGAGGAAATGGTGGGTGCCAGGGAGCTGCTCGCAGTTCTCATGTTTGGACCAGGGAGGAGCCCTGGGAGAGGCGGGTTGGGACACAGAGGCCTGCTTCTCTCTAGACCTTCCATGGCAATGTGGATAAGGACACACCGGTGCTGAGCGAGCTCCCGGAGCCAGTCGTGGCCCGTTTCATCCGCATCTATCCACTCACCTGGAACGGTAGCCTGTGCATGCGCCTGGAGGTGCTAGGCTGCCCCGTGGCCCGTGAGTGAATGAGGGGGGCTGCCTGTGATTTTTGGGGGTAGCTACATGTGATTTGGCTGTGGAACAAAGGGCAACTGATGCAGGCCCTGTATGCCTGCTCTCCTGCAGCTGTCTACAGCTACTATGCACAGAATGAGGTGGTGACCACTGACAGCCTGGACTTCCGGCACCACAGCTACAAGGATATGCGCCAGGTTAGGAACCTGAGTCACAGGCTGGGACGGGCCCTGCTAGGGTACAGGAGAGCTTATACTTACTTACCTCTGTCCTTACTATTCATTCCAAAGGCATAGTCTCCTCTTGGTCACCCTTTGCTTTGGGGGGAACCTAGTACTTGGGGGTGTCCGAGAGGGGCTGGAGCTACCTGCCTCTTCCCATAGAGCCCATCAGGGGAGCAGGAGCGTCCCGGTCGGTGACGTGCTATCTCCTCCTTGCCAGCTGATGAAGGCTGTGAATGAGGAGTGTCCTACAATTACCCGCACATACAGCCTGGGCAAGAGTTCACGGGGGCTCAAGATCTACGCCATGGAGATCTCGGATAACCCTGGGGAACATGAACTCGGTGAGAGCCAGAGGATGTTGTTCTTGCCAATGGCCAGAGCACCGGGTCCTGTGCCTCTGCTCCCGGACCGGGACACCCCAGGGGATCCCCTGCCCCAGGACCTTTCGGGTGCCTCTGGGCCTTGTCAGGCTCAGTGCTTGCTGTGACTCCTGTCTCTGCAGGAGAGCCCGAGTTCCGCTACACAGCGGGGATCCATGGGAACGAGGTACTGGGCAGAGAACTCCTGCTGCTGCTCATGCAGTACCTGTGCCGGGAGTACCGCGACGGCAACCCCAGAGTGCGCAGCCTGGTACAGGACACGCGCATCCACCTGGTGCCCTCCCTGAACCCCGACGGCTACGAGGTGGCAGCACAGATGGTGCGTCCTCCGTGGGGCTGGCGGTGGGTGGGTAGAGATCGGAAGCAGGGCCTCCTTGACTTCCCATCCCGGAGTGACCTATGGTTCTCCTTGCAGGGCTCAGAGTTTGGGAACTGGGCGCTGGGGCTGTGGACTGAGGAGGGCTTTGACATCTTTGAAGACTTCCCGGACCTCAACTCTGTGCTCTGGGCAGCTGAGGAGAAGAAGTGGGTCCCCTACAGGGTCCCGAACAATAACTTGCCAATCCCTGAACGTTACCTGTCCCCAGATGCCACGGTGAGAGGCACATCCTGGCTTGCTGAGCCGTGGCAGGCTTGGGAGGGGGGTCTGTTGGGGAGGGGGTCTGCTGACAGGAAGCTGAGGTACTGGCACAGAGACCCCGGAGGGCAGGAGGAAGACTGGGAGGGCCATGGATAGGATGTGCTCACGGGATGGAAGGGACATGGCTTCTTATATGTCCCACCCCTAGGTATCCACAGAAGTCCGGGCCATCATTTCCTGGATGGAGAAGAACCCCTTTGTGCTGGGTGCAAATCTGAACGGCGGTGAGCGGCTTGTGTCTTACCCCTACGACATGGCCCGGACACCTAGCCAGGAGCAGCTATTGGCCGCCGCCCTGGCAGCTGCCCGTGGGGAAGATGACGACGAGGGGTCCGAGGCCCAGGAGACCCCAGATCACGCCATTTTCCGCTGGCTGGCCATCTCGTTTGCCTCTGCCCATCTCACCATGACGGAGCCGTACCGGGGAGGGTGCCAGGCCCAGGACTACACCGGCGGCATGGGCATCGTCAACGGGGCCAAGTGGAATCCTCGGTCTGGGAGTAAGTCAGCCTGGGAGGAGCTTGGGGAGGCGCGTGGGAGGGACGGTGTGTGTGTGTGTGTGTGTGTGTGTGCGCGTGTGCGACCTCAGCCTTGTCTGTCCAGCCTTCAATGACTTCAGCTACCTGCACACTAACTGCCTGGAGCTCTCCATGTACCTGGGCTGTGACAAGTTCCCCCACGAGAGCGAGCTGCCCCGAGAGTGGGAGAACAACAAGGAGGCCCTGCTGACCTTCATGGAGCAGGTGGGGCAGCCTGGGCTGCACAGAAGGCGGGGCGGGGAGGGGGGGACGGGGAGGGGGGAGCTAGGGAGGGGCGGCGCCGCTGAGTCTCCATGTGGGCTCCCACATCTCCCTTTTGAAGGTGCACCGTGGCATTAAGGGTGTGGTGACAGATGAGCAGGGCATCCCCATTGCCAACGCCACCATCTCTGTGAGCGGCATCAACCACGGTGTGAAGACAGGTACTTCCCATGCCCCCCCCCCCTTTTTTTTTGAAGCGTCTCAACATCGACCTTGGCTGGCTCAGAACTTGCGGTATAGCCCACTTGCTGGCTAGCCTTAAATTCGTAGCCCTTGAGGATTGAGATTAGAGTTTGTGCCATGACCCCGGTACGGCTTTCCTTGCCTACCAGGTGGGGTTCACCTTGTCCTGTCAAAGCAGCAGCGAGTCCACCCAGACAGCAAGGGAAGCCTGGTTTGTGCAGCAAGTCTCTGGCCTTCTGGACGCTGCCTAAGATGTTGGGCAGGGCGGGGCGTGGAGAGAGATCGGAGGCCTGGGCCTGGGGGAATCTGAGAGGGCAGGGCTGGGAGACCCCGGGGCAGTCAGGCCCTCGTTCCCTGTGCAGCAAGTGGAGGTGACTACTGGCGCATTCTGAACCCGGGCGAGTACCGTGTGACAGCTCACGCAGAGGGCTACACCTCGAGTGCCAAGACCTGCAACGTGGACTACGACATCGGGGCCACCCAGTGTAACTTCATCCTGGCTCGCTCCAACTGGAAGCGCATCCGAGAGATCCTGGCTATGAACGGGAACCGTCCCATTTTCCGCGTGGACCCCTCGCGACCCATGACCCCCCAGCAGCGGCGCATGCAGCAGCGGCGTCTGCAGTACCGCCTCCGGATGAGGGAACAGATGCGGCTGCGTCGCCTCAACTCTACCGCGGGCCCCGCCACAGGCCCCACTCCCGCCCTCACGCCTCCCCCTTCCCCTACACCGGCCGTTACCTCGCGGCCCTGGGAAGTCCTCCCCACTACCACCGCAGGCTGGGGGGAGGCAGAGACTGAGACCTACACAGAAGTAGTGACGGAGTTTGAGACGGAGTATGGGACTGACCTGGAGGTGGAGGAGATAGAGGAGGAGGAAGAGGAGGAAGAAGGGATGGACACAGGCCTCACATTTCCATTCACAACAGTGGAGACCTACACAGTGAACTTTGGAGACTTCTGAGACCAGGATCCCAAACCCCTGGCCCAATTCAAACTAAAGCAGCATTTCCCAAGCCCGTGCTGGCAGGCACACACCCATCACATGCCACCCCCCTGAGGGGGGCCTGCTTCCCCCAGTGTGGGGCATCAAAGCCACCGGGACTCCTAAAGCGGAGTTTCTGCAGAAACCCCAGTTCTACCTGCCAGCCTCCGGGGGAGGGGCAAAGAAGCCAACGTCACACCAATAAAACAAGCTCATGACACCACCGTCCCCTGCTCTGACTGGCTGGACAAGAGGCTAGCTTGCTTGGCGCTCTCCCTACCCGTCCCATCCCACACATGCCAAGGTGCCCAAGGTTCAGACCTGTAAAAAATTCATGTTTTATTTACAGGGCTCGCATTGTCAGGGTGATGTCCTGACCCCGCGGCCTCTCACTAGGGCCCCAATCCCAGGTCCTCCAGGTCCTCTTGTTCTGCCCCAAAGCCCGCAAAGCTGATAGGCTGGCAGGCCAGGCTGCGCAGGTTCACCAGGCAGGCCGTCTGTGTGGAGCTAAAGTCGGGAACAGCCACCAACAGCACCACCTGGTCCTCGGGACCTGCAAAACCACCATACGGGGTCTCCCTTAGCTTCTGGGTAGGACCGGCCTTACAGGGACGTCCCCAGAAAGAGCAGCCACAGTCGGGCCATGTGCTCAGAGCCAGCTGAGGCCCTCTCCAGTCAGCTACACCATGTCACACACAAGAGCCACTGCACAGACTGCCTAATCCTATAGCGACCTTTGTACCCAGGTAAGGAGAAGATGTTTCTCACCACTCAGGCCCGGAGCCCCCAGAAGAGAACCTACCTCGGATGACTTTGGAGCCAAAGCTGGGGGTGTTGCCACAGAAGTAGACATGAGGGCACTCCGGGAAGATGAACGGGTCCGCTTTGTAGAAGGGATAACACCCTGGAGAAAGGCCTGCTGTTGAGCTGCCCCAGTGAGGGTCCCTCCCTTCTCACTGAATGCACCCCCTCTGTGACCAAAGTGCTCTGTGGTAGTGGGGCTGGGTGCTTCTGGTCTGTGGTAGTGGGGCTGGGTGCTTCTGGTCTGCGTGGTATAGGCTTGGGCCACGGACAGAATCAGCACTGCAGCGTGCTCGCCGAAGCAGCTTTTCTGACTACGAGGCTGTGCTGGGAACCCACCCCGGCCCCTTGGTCCCACAAGTGTAGCTGAGCAGATACCTAGGGTGTCTGGAGCCGTGGGGCTGATGTGACGGACCCGCAGGGTCCACTCCAGGATCTCTAAGTGGTCCTCCATGCTGCTATACCGGAAGATGTCACTCACGTTCTGTCCAGACGTCCCCAGGAACCTGCAAGGCCAAGGGGGCCCGGGGAGGGGGGTATCACTAGCACCCCACCCACAAAGACTATCTCAGGTCCCACCTGATGGCCTTGTGGAGGTACCCAAGCCAACCGTGCAAGGTAGACAGAGGCCGGGAGGGCCTTCCGCAGCCCTGCTCCCTCCCAGACTCACTTGTCCCCAGCTCTCGTGCCATCTCTACCTTACTCCGTCAATGGTGGCCTGGTATGGGTTGGTGACGAGCTGGAGGGTGGAGTAGGCGGTGGCCAGCGGGAACATGCAGGGGTGCAGGGGCTGCTGCGGGAGCGTGTAGTTGGTTGGATCAAATTCGCCTGGCATCACATCCACGGGTACCGAGGCCTAGGTACAGGGCAGGGAGAGCTCACAGGCCTCAGGAAGCCCGCCTCCTGCTCCCGCCACCCTCCCCACCCAACAGCAGCTTCCCGTCTGGACTTCCACTGCGCTGCCAGTCCCCAGGCTGCTTACGCTCAGCTGCAGGAGGATCTCATCCAGCATTTTAACCGCCTCCACGCTGGCTGCCTGGGTTTTCTTGGTGAGGTATTTGGCCTGGGAGAAGAGGCCCAGGATATGGTCAGGTCCTCAGTGAGGCTGACTAGGGGGACGCCCAGAGCCCACCAGGGCCCTTGACTCTGAGGAAGGCAAAGGCCAGCAGCGGGTAGACAGGGCAGGTAGGGAGTGGCTGACTGGCCCTGGACTCCACCCTGGCCCCCACACCTTCAGGGAGTGGGGCCTTACGAGGACAGCCCCGGAGCATGAGGCCTGGCCAGTCACGTTCCCAGGGGCTCCATACCTTGTTGATGGAATCCCTGCTCTGGGTGTTGTGACTGAGGAGGTTGCCCGCGAGGATGACGCGGGAGACGTGGGCAGCGCTGCACTGCTCTCCTTCGTCCCCAAGCTGTCCCGTCACCACGTCCACCAGCAGCTGGGTGCCCAGGAGGCTCTCCCCGCCACCGCCGCCCAGGCCCAGTCCGGATACCAGTAGCACAAATCTGCAGAGGAAGGTGAGGTCTTGCAGGCTGTTGGAGAGAGGAGGTGAGTCCTCCCAACACAGGCCCTGGGGTGCCCGAGTGGGGCTCTTCACCTGTCTGTGTCAAGCGGGGGCACAGGCTTCTGTGGAGCCAGGTCAGCGAGGCAGTGGTCCTCCACCTGAAACCGGCCGTCGTCTTTCACGGAGCCAAGCACGGCCAAGACCGTTCCTGGAGAGAGGAGAAGTCAGAGCCCCACGGCGGCCAGAGGCTCCCCGACTGCCTCACCACCCCACTCAGCCACCCCAGGGAATCCTCTCTGAGGACAGACGCCTACTTCTCAAGCTCACTGCTCTGGGTGAACACAGACCTTCCAAGTGGTCATCCACGGACAAGCAGCCTCCGACCATGTGAACCCACACCAACTTCCAAAGACCAGCCTTTAACGCACAGGCCACCCCTACGATGCTCCTATGGGCTTCTCTAACGCACAGGCCACCCCTACAATGCCCCTATGGGCTTCTCTAACGCTCAGGCCACCCCTACAATGCTCCTATGGGCTTCTCTAACGCACAGGCCACCCCTACAATGCTCCTATGGGCTTCTCTAACGCACAGGCCACCCCTACAATGCTCCTATGGGCTTCTCTAACGCACAGGCCACCCCTACAATGCCCCTATGGGCTTCTCTAAACTCGCTGCTGCTTCGCCTCCCACAGTCACCCTCATCTCAGGATCCCCACCGCCCCCCCAGGCTCCCACCTGTGACCAACTTTGACACATCAATGGTGCCTTTCAGTTTGATGCGCTGCAATTCGTCCTCTAAGACCAGCTCGTCGTCCGGGTGGATGTATTTGCTCCGAGGGGGCTGGGGGATCAGGTTGTGCTGGGAGACAGACGGGAGGCGGTCTCAGAGGCTGGGTGGCCGTGGCTTTGGTGTTATGAAGTGGCACTACGATCCCCGCCTGCCTGGATTGGCTTTCCCATCTCCCCCAGCTCAATCCCCTGGACCGTGTTAGCACATCCGGGGTTGTAGAGCTCACCTCCTCGCTGATCTCCCTCAGGATGGAGGGCTGCAGGGGCATGGCTTTGAACAGTGTGCCCACCACACAGCACTGCTCCCCCGGCTGCAGCTCGCACAGCTTCTTCACTTCAACTCGGCTGCCTGGACACGCGAGGGCACAGAGTCATACTATGAAACCCAGAGGACCCTGAAGACACGCACAGAGGCCCCTGCCCAGCTTCTACTGCGGACCACAGGAGTGCTGCTCCCTGGTCTTTGCCAGGAGGGAGAACATGTTAAGTGGAGGACCCCTGGACCTCCGTGTGATGCTGAAGGTGGGAGGGTCCACCAGACAGGATAAAAGGGGCTCCAGGAGGCCGGGCGTGGTGGTGCACACCTTTAATCCCAGCACGTGGGAGGCAGAGGCAGGCGGATTTCTGAGTTCGAGGCCAGCCTGGTCTACAGAGTGAGTTCCAGGACAGCCAGGACTACACAGAGAAACCCTGTCTCGGAAAAAAAAAGGGGGGGGGCCTCCAGGAGGCATGAGCGTCCAAAGAGGCGGGGAATGTCAGAGGCAAGGCCACATGAAGGCAGGGGACAGGCTCAGGAACTCCTGGAGCCACCAGAAGCCAGGATGGCTCTCAACCTGTGACCCTTTGGGGGACGGAATGACCCTTTCACAGGGGTCGAATACCAGATTCCTGCATATCAGCTATTTATATTACAACTCATCACAGAACAAACACTACAGCTGTGAAGCAGTAATGAAAATAATTTTAGGGCTGGGGGGTCACCACATTTAATAGAGTTCTGGGGAACTGTATTAAAGGGCCACAGACAGCACTAGGACACGGTTCTACAAGGAATCGGCCCTGTTGATCTGATTTCAGACTTTACATCTCCAAAACCATAGGAGAATAAATGTGCGTTGTCCTAAGTCCCCTGTTACAGCATTTCCTTACCATGGACACAGGAAGTATATTACTTACATGTCTGTCACATGCTCTGTGCTGACAACTACGATGTCCTTAAGATTAAGACTCTGCAGTCTTTTGTTTTTTCAAGACAGGGTCCTACGACATTACAATGCCTTTGGCTGTCCTGGAACTCACTCCATAGACCAGGCTGGCCTTGAACTCACAGTACTAGGATCAAAGGCCTCGCTAAGACTTTGGAGTCTCATGAGCCAGCCCATGCTCTGCCCGGTCCTTCACCCTGAAAATGTACCTCACAATCCCCACTCCGCGCCCCCTCCACCCGAGCCTTGTTCATCAGTCAGCGTCCCCTGGGGGAAAACCAGAGCACGTGTGAATGCTCCACACGCCCAGCAGGAAAGATGTGGAAAGCCACGCTGGGCAGGAGGAGGAAAGCAAGTTCTAGAGAGTTCCAGGGATTCATCCACACAGACCAACTGCTGAGGAGGCAGGGTGAAGTGCAGCCTGGGCCAGAACCACACTCATGGCCGGGAAGAGGCAGGGGCATGCCTCAGCTCCACCCAGAGCCGCAGAGGAGGAAAGGGGACCCACCCACAGAAGCATCAGCCGCCGGCAGAACGGCAGAGTCCGAATCCCCACCCTGGCCCTGCTATGGCTTAGGTGTGGTCCATTCCTCAACGACCACGGTGCCCAGCATGCCACTAGGAGCTCTCTAGCTCCAGTGAGCACACCTGTGACCAATTCACACTGAAGACAGTGTGGACAGGCAAACCAACGGAAGCCGTCACTGCCAGAACTCAGCCCTTACCTCTGACCAGTCTCCGGGCCAAAACCAACTTTAACCACACAGGTTAAGTTAATGTTCGCTTTTAAGAAGCAGCAGCAGAGAGCTAAGAGGCTGTTTCCAGGGTAAGTGGGAAGTATTCCAGGTTAGATAAGGTCCTCCCAGTTCTGGGTGCTGGGCTGCTGGGAGCAGCATACCCCAAGCTTACCCCAGCGCTGCTGCGCCCGGCTCACCAGGAAGGGTCTCATCTGGATGAGGCGCGTGGCATAAATATGGGCGTACTGTCGGTTAAAGCTGCGCTCTCCCAGTCGGAAGGGCTGTGAGGAGTTGGTGTACGCTGCCACAGGCACCCGGGCGAAGGTGGCATTGCTGGCGGACGGCGGGGCCAGCAGAGTGTGGGCCCTCTGTGCTGCCTGCTCTGAAAACATGGTGGCACTCCTGGCTTGTTTGGTCCAAGCAGCTGCGTCCAGGCCAAGGAGCTGTCACTGCAGAGACACACGGGCATTCCTGCAATCCCTACTGTACCCACAGCAGCAGCTCCCCTGGTGTCCCAACCGCGCTGCCCACGCTGCACCCCAAGTGCACACACGTGTCCGGAGATGTCACCCTCCAACCTCATCAGATAAAAGCTGGAGCTCGCTCCAAACCTTGTTTCTACCCAATTATCAGGGTCTCGAATTCAGCATACCCTCAAATGGAGTTACTGGTCTTCCTCTACCCAGCTCCCTGGTAACTGTGCTACCTCTGGGAATGCTGCCAGACATCACTAAAGATCCCGGCCATAACATAATCAGTGATAATAAGGCATAGGCCGGACGGTAATGGCGCTCGCCTGTAATCCCAGCACTTGGGTGGCAGAGGCAGGCGGATTTCTGAGTTCGAGGCCAGCCTGGTCTACAGAGTGAGCTCCAAGCCAGCCAGGGCTAATCAGAGAAACCCTGTCTCGAAAAACCAAAAAAATTAAAAAAATAAAAGCTGTCCCTGTTTTGCTCAACACACTCCAAAGGTTGCTTCTCAGTAAGTAAAACCCCAAGTTCTTACCACAGCCTGTAAGATGGGCTCTCGGCTGTAGGACAGCTCCCCCTCCTAGCTGTTTCTCCTTCCAAGTGTCCCTTCCACAGCAGTGGCTCCAGTGAGAGGCCTCTCTCCTCCTGCTGGCTCCTCTCCTTTCCCCAAGGCTTACTGGCTCTTCAGGTCTTTCCTTAAAACTCACCTTCCCATATCTAATTAACTACACTTGCTACTTCAATTGTAGCACCATTTATCTTCGCAAGCAGTTTCTCTGCCTCCTCCAACTGCATCCTAAACTCCGGGAAGGCAGTTTAGGTTTATTTTCCTCAAGGATGTTTTCCACCGCCGTCCCACTAAGCTGTGCTTGGGGGACGCACAGCGGATTTCAGTAAATAGTATAAAGTAGTTCAACGTATTCTTCATGTGTAGTAGAGATGACAACAGGCTGGATGTGGTAAAGGAAGTTTTGAACCCAGCTTTCTCATTTTACTTTTGTTGGTACAGCTACTACCAAGTTCAAGTTTCCCTAGCTGGCTCGGCTTTCTTTAATGCGCAGCCCTGGCTTTAGGGAGCGGACCCTACGAATTTGCCAAATGGGCGCGTGTAAATTCAATGTAAGCCAAACACGCACGGTGGTGGCAGCGGCCCACACGGCGCTCCTAACGGGACGCGACGGCCGACCTGCCCCGAAGCAGACGCGCCCAGCTCGGGCCCACACAGCAGTCCGAAGCACCCCCAAGACCCCGGCCCGCTGTCCGGGGAGCCCCCCAGCCTGACCCAGAACCCACGCTGACCCCGCTCAGCAAGCACACTCACCGCGCCGCGCCGCATCCCGCCAATCTCCGCGCGCCCGTCCCGCCCATCCGCGCAGCCGGCCAATCGCCTCCCGCCCCGCCCCGCCCATCGCTGCGCACTTCATCCAGCCAATCCTCGGGCGCCCCGCCTCTGGAGGCCGTGGAAACGCGGAGCCACGCCTCCGGTTCCCCGGACAACCCCTCACCCAGCGCTTGGGTTTCCCGTGCGCATGCGTTTTTGCAGCTGGGCCTCTTCGCGTGAACTCCTTGGGTGGCGTGGGCCGTTGCGAGGCTCTGCGCCAGGCTCGTCCCACTGTCCCCGAGCGCTGGTGCTCTGGTGGCTCCTGTGTGGATGAAGCTTCCCTCCCACTCTATCCTGTGCTGTGATTCTCACTCTGACTTCTCAGATTCCCTTGGAAGCAAGGACAAATTCTCCCATTTCACAGGCAGGGAAATTGAGGCAAAATGACCCAGCTAGAGAGCGAAAGCTGGGATTCACACTACCCTGATTGCAAGTGCAGCAGCCTTCACTGGTAACATTGTTCCTTTTTTTTTTTTTTTTTTAATGCCTAATTACTCAGTCTGAAACATTATTTAAGGTAGTTTTCTTATGGCTTGGAAAGTTTTTTATTTTGAATTTATTTTGTTTTGTTTTGTTTTGTTTTGTTTTGTTTTGTTTTGTTTTGTGTGTATGGGTGTTTTTGCTGCGTGCATGTCAGCAACCTCGGAGGCCAGAAGAGGGCGTCCGTATCCCCCGGAACTGGAGTTCCAAATGGTTGTGAGCTGGAGTGCTGGAATCCCTCTTGAAGAGTAGCCAGTGCTCTTAACCGCTTTGGTTTTTGTTTTTTAGAGGGCTTGCTCCTTTTGTGTGCCCGTGTGCGGTTATGTAGATGTGAGCGTGAGTGACCTCCGACCGCGGGATCCCTGGAGCTGGGTTAGCAGGTGGCTGGGACCCCAGCTCAAGGCCAGCACTCTCTCTGGCCCCTTGTTTTTGTTTGATTTTGTTTTTTGCAACAAGGTTTCCCTCATTTCTGTTTTAATAATGATTTAACTCGTTTGGTTTTAATGTTTCAGAGTGTTGAGTACTTTTTCCTTTGTAAGCTGGGGTGAGTGTGGGATTTTTGCCTACTGCCTCAAGTAGTCTGTGGCATAGATAATTACATTGCAAGGTTCTTGTGTTCCAGGGACAAACCCCATTTGATGGATTTAGAAAACTCTTAGTAGAATTAGAACCAAAGTTACAGTGACACTACGCTCTCTCTGTTGTGCAGCCCCTGACTGGAGCTGATTATTTACTCTGGTGCGAACAGCCACCCTTTGATCTGCAGGACTCTCCTGAGGATTTCTTACAGTAAATGTCTACTGGTAATGAACTCATCAAATATTATCCCAGAATGTCTTTATTTCTCCTTTTTCCTTGAGACTGGCCTCATATATTCCAGTCTGGCCCAGAACTCATGGTGTAGCCAGGCAGGGCCATAAACTCCTTCCTGATCTTTCTGTCCACACCTCTGGAGTGCTGGGGTTACAGGCATGGGCCACTACCCTGAGTTTTATGCCGCACTGGAGAGTCAGCCCCGGAACTTCATGTATGCTAAGCAAACACTCTGCCCTCTGAACTACCTGCCTGGCCCGCCGTCCACTTCTGCTTGTGTTTCGAGTCAGGTATCTTGTTGTGTTCTGGCTAATCTCTGATTGTCAGCGTCCCTCCAGAGTGCTAGGTTACAGGTTCTAGTCAGGTTTCCATTACTGTGATAAACATGACCAACAGCAACTTGGGGGACGTCAGGGAAGGACAGATGGGCCGGTCACCTTGATGGTGTTCACACACCTGCAAAGATCTGTTCACTTTAGTTTTTTTTCTGTTCCTTAGATATTTTTTTCTTCTAATTTTTTTTTTCGAGACAGGGTTTCTCTGTGTAGTCCTGGCAGTCCTGCACTCACTCTGTAGTCCAGGCCAGCCTCGAACTCAGAAATCCACCTGCCTCTGCCTCCCAAGTGCTGGGATTACAGGCGTGCGCCACCATGCCTGACTCTAATTTTTTTTTTTTTTTTGAGACAGGGTTTCTCTGTATAGCCCTGGCTGTCCTGGAACTCACTCTGTAGACCAGGCTGGCCTCGAACTCAGAAATCTGCCTGCCTCTGCCTCCCAAGTGCTGGGATTACAGGCGTATGCCACCACGCCCAGCTAATTTTTTTTTTTTTGTTTTGTTTTTTGAGACAGGGTTTCTCTGTGTAGTCCTGGCTGTCCTGGTACTCACTCTGTAGACCAGGCTGGCCTCGAACTCAGAAATCCGCCTGACTCTGCCTCCCAAGTGCTGGGATTACAGGCATGCGCCACCACACCCGGCTCAGGCTAATTTTTTTTTTAATGTGAGTGTTTGCCTGTGTGTACATCTGCACACCATGTGCATGCGGTGCCCTCAGTGGCCAGAAGAGGGCACCAGATGCCCTGGAGGTAGAGTTACAGGCAGTCGTGAGCGGTCACGTGTTCTGGCACCCAGGCCTCTGCAAGAGCGGCGAGCAGGTTTTAACTTCTGACCACCTCTCCAGCTCCCTGTTCCTTACATTTGATGATTTTATCTGATTTCCCCTTTGCTGTTCTTTATTGTCGCCCTTGCTCAAATTATTTTAAATCTAAGTCGGCTAAAGGTTTTACTTTAGTTGTATTTTTCAGCCTTAGACTATTTTGTTATCTAAAAACACCCCCGAAGGCTTCTTTGTCTGCACTTCCGTTGGCTTGCCCGTCACTTCCTTGACTGTGTGCGTGCTCCCTTAGGGCAGCGTCATTACCTCATCAGTAATATAGTTACTTCAGAGACTTTCTCCAGCGAGTCAGCTATCTGGCCTTTCTCTGGCATATGTGTCCTTCCCCCTCCTCCCCCTCCCCCTCCCCCTCCCCTCCCCCTCCTCCTCCTCCTCCTCCTCCTCCTCATGATCCCTGAACGCTTCTCATAAGAATTTGTTGATTTTTCCCCCCTTTGGAAGGAGAAACTGACTCAGAGTTGTCCTCTGTCCTCCACACATGTGCGACGGCTCATAGATGCATGCATATGCAGACACATGATGCTTATAAGGAAGGATATATGATTAATCTACTTCACCTTGTGATGCGACTACACCAAATAGACAGACACCGTCTAAGAAAGAGCGGCTAGGACATTGCAGCTGACGGGCTCTGCTGCACCTCTGTCACCGAGGTGAGAGGCGCCGCCTGCGCTCCCTGCCCTTCCGTCCTCCCAGTGCTCACTTTCTTGTCAGCTTTGAGGACTGAACTCACGGCCCGGAACATGCCAGGCAAGACCTCCTCCGAGCCGCGCACCGAGCTCTCACGCTGTTGCAGAGAATTGATCGGTTATTTCACCACCTTTGGTGAAATGAGCCAATTTGAACCAGATTGGATTCTTTTAAAGGCAGGTTTATTGGGAAACTGCTCTCGGGTGGGTGGGTTCACTGGCCTCAAGGACCGATGGAGGCCAGGGAGGTTGTCATGGGGAAAGGGGGGGGGAGGAAGAGAGAAGGGGCGTACACTTGCAGAGAGAGAAGAGGGAGAGATACCCAAATGTCTGGATTATGTAGAGAAGGGCCTCTGGGGGAAGGGTGCCCAGTCCCTGAGCTGGAATTCACAGTTGAGGGCAGGGTGTGCCAGGCAGGGGCTGAGGGATGCTGGGAGAACCTGGAGGCCCAGTCCGCTTTGGTTATCTAAAACATGCACCTCGGTCCCTTGTCCCAGGGTCCGAAACCAAACACTTCTCTGAAGACTTTTGTTGTGTGTGCAGTTACTGTTGTAACACAGTTACACTTGTGTGCGGGCACTTGCACGTGTGCGCATGCACATAAGGAAGCCGGAAGACAACTCCAGTGTTGGCCCTTAGATGCTGCCTACCTTCTTAGAGTCTCTCCCACCCTGGAACTTGTCACGTAGGCTGGGCAGGCTGACAGCAGGCTCTGAGCGTATGTGTGGGTTTGTCTCTAGCACTGGCATTACAAGTGTGTGCTACTTCTTCTCCTGGGGGCGGTGCTTTGAAAAATGTGGGTTCTGGAGATCAAATTCAGCCCCTCTTTACTAAGACCTTTTAAAAATTCGCATTTATTTTATTTATATGTATGGATGTTTTACCTATGTACAGGCATGCTTGGTGCCCATGGAGGTCAGAAGGTTTTGGGAAAAGGTTTTGGATTACCTGAAACCAGAATTATAGATAGTAGTGAACCACCATGTAGGTACTGGGAATCGAACCCAGGTCTTGGGTTCTCCCTAAGAGCAACAAGTGCTCATAAGCTCCGGGTCATCTCGCCAACTCTCAAATAACATCTGGTTTCTGGTCAGACATAGAGTTGGGGAGTGACCACTCCATCTATACAATAAAGAAAAATGCTGAACAAACCGAAGATTAACAGCTTTTGTTAGAGCCATCAAAGAATTGAGGTCTCAGGGTAAACCGCTGTCTGAGAACCACAGTTTACCCACAGCTAGGGCCGGACTGGGGCTGAAGAGCCGAGACTGTAATCAGCAAATTGTCAGACTCGACTAGGACGATCTCTGCCTGGGAGCCCACGAGCCTCCCGTCCTCGCCTAAGCTCGGGCACTACTGAGCGTGTCGCCAGACCTGGCCCTAATCTGGACAATGTTGACCAGCCAGGGATCCAGGTGCGGTTGTGAGCACCTGCAATCCCAGCAGAAGGTGGGCTAGCCTGGGCTTCACGTGGTGATGTCTTTGTGACCCCTCTAGGGAAAGTGGGTTTTGCTTTGTTTTTGAGTCAGCTGTTGCCGCTGTATACATATATAAGGTACTTTCATAATAGTCCCCCGTTAGTGTTAGTCCCACCCCTCCCTCTGAACCCCCTTTCCCAACAGTCCCCAGCCTAGTGGATGTGTTGCCTTTTGCTTTGTGTTTTTGGTACTCACTGCTTAATTAGGGTGGTTGGCGTGAGATTGGGTGAGGGGTGGTCAGGTTCCTGAGGCTACAGCAGTAACTCGGGTGCGGTGGCACACTCCTTTAGTCCCAGCACTCAGGATACCGAGGCAGGTGGACCTCTATGAGTTCAAGGCCAGCCTGGTCTAAGTAGGAAGAAAAGAGTTCCAGGAAGGCAGTGCTATGTAGAAAGACTGTTCAAGGAACTAGAATACTATGACTCTTCTTCCTCCTCCTCCTCCTCTTCCTCCTCAGCCACCATTAACTGCTCATGACTCCTGGGGGAGTGGCCTATGAGTCCCTCCCCTTCCATGATGGAGTACATGAGGGCTACAGCTCTGAGGAGCAAGGTTTCCCCAATACAAGTGTTGCAGCTCTTAAGGGGAAAGGAGTGTGACAACTCAGTGTGTGTGTGTGTGGGGGGGTCCCAATGAAAGTGTTACAGCTCGGAAGGGAAAAGTGTCCTATCCTGGCCGTCGGGAGCCAAGGAACACCGCAAAGTCACACCACACAACAAACCTCACGCAACAGGACTTGGGATCAGACCTTTCACTCTGAAGGATGACGCTTGATCTGCATCTGGAGGGGCTGGGTCCCGCCCTCCTGCCGACATTGGGGTGGGACCTGGTGTTTAGAGGTCCTCAGGGGTGGGGTCTGCTCACTAGCATCGCAAGGGGCTTGCGGAATGCTCATGGGCCCACTCTTGTTCTGGCGGAAGCTGGGTCTACCCTGTTCGTGAGTCTCACCTTCAGAAGCCCCTTCGCTACCAATCACCTGGCTAGGCTCGCTCTCCTCTAGGATTCCTCCGCTAGCAGGAATTGTGGATGGGCGAGGGCAAGCTCTCCCACCGCTGGGGGTTTAACCGCTTTGATTTTCGTCGGGAAATGGCAGCAGTGAGCAGGTAGGAATTTTAACCACTGGCGCCCTCTAGTGGAGTAGAGTGTGTGCAGCCCTCCGCTGGAGGGACCCTCGACTCGGTAAGCCTTAGAGCTCTGTCAAGTGTTTGTATTATTGTTATTTTACTTTTATGTGTACGGATGTTCTGTGTATCGGGCCTACGCCTGTTACCCTCGAAGGCCAGAAGGAGTTGGATCCCCTGGAACAGAGGGCTGTCAGCTGGAGTCAAACCCCGGCCCTCCAGCAGAGCAGACGATGCTCTTAGCTGCTTAGCCAGCTCTACAGCCCTACGTTTCAGCTCTCGTGTGTCTCGTGTGGGCCTAGGCTTTCCCAGCCACTGGCTCACATTGTTATTGTAGCTTGCAGGGCAGCCTAAGCATGGGGATTCCCAAGCCTTCACGGCCGGCCACAGTGTTCCAGCTCAGGGCCTGGGGCCCCGCTGTAAGGTGTGGCAGTTCCTCAGACTCTGCCAGTGACCAGAGCCTGTCTTCTTTTCTTCTTCTTCTTCTTCTTCTTCTTCTTCTTCTTCTTCTTCTTCTTCTTCTTCTTCTTCTTTTTTGGTTTTTCGAGACAGGGTTTCTCTGTGTAGTCCTGGCTGTCCTGGGACTCACTCTGTAGACCAGGCTGGCCTTGAACTCAGGAATCTGCCTGCCTCTGCCTCCCAGTGCTGGGATTACAGGCGTGCGCCACCGCCCGGCGTGATACATTTCTTGCAAGCAGATTACAGCCTTGCTTCTTTAGTAACATCGGATCCCTGCTAGGCCCCCAGGAGAAGTCTCCCATTCTGATCTTAGGCAGACACAGTCGCAGGGTCACGTAGCGTTCACTAAGGCTTTGAGAGTGCAGCGTCTGGTATAAACTGGAACATCCCTGCAGGAGGCGCACTTCCGGAGCTGGAGCCCCCATGGGACACTCAGAATGCTGGTCTAAGGCTCACTGGCTGATGGTCCTTTTAAAAAATATACTATTACTGTGGTTATCATCATTATTATTTATTATTATTATTATTATTATTATTATTATTATTATTTAGAAATTTTTATGTACCTACATGTTTTGGCCATGTAGATGTTTGTGTGCAATGTTCATATGGTCTTCTTGGAGCCAAGAAGAAGGTGTCTTGTCCCCAGAACTAGAGTTATAGACTGTCGTGAGCCCCCTGTGGGTACTGGGAATTGCAGCTGCGTCCTCTGGAAGAGTCAGTCTTCTCAGTGCTGAGCTGCAGGACTGCAGCAAAGGCCGAGCCGCCGACCGACCGAGGAGTCAGCGTCCACCTCAGCTCTGCCTACTTACAGGAACATAAACATCAGGGAAGTCTTCAATAATGACACCATTAACACAAACAGTGATTTTAACAGATTTTAACAGTGCTTAGCACCCCGCAGAGAGCCAGGGAAGTGAAGGTCTCCTTCCTCTGACTCACTACCTGGTTGTTACAATAAAGCAAAAACCGAGAAAAGTCCCTGAGTGTCTTCAACATGGGAGCACTTTCAAATATCAATTTTAAAGCAGGCAGAGTCATTCTCTCTGAGAGAATCTCTCTTATGAGATTTTCATAAGAGAAACCATTTTACCAAGGAGATATACCAGACTCCAGGCTCCTTCCTGTCTCACCTTAGAGTAAGGAGCAGAGAAAAGACCCCAAGAGTCCTGGGAGTGCAGATGCGGGCAGCAGAGGCTCCTTATCTTGTACCACAGCACGCTGAGCCCCAAAGCTGCGCCTGCACCTCCGACTGCACCTGCGCCTGCATCAGCAGTGTTCCAGGCTGTTTGGCCATGCTCAGTGATGAAGCTGTTGGTACCTGTGTTTTCATGTGCGGTTTCTCTGATTCCGTCTCTTCAGTTCTTCCCAGGGAGCTATGACATAGTTCTGATAGTCGTAAGGGTATAAATGGCAGCAGGCAGGAGCATGGCTGTTTGTAATAAAGGAGCCCATTGGATCGTTAGGGTATTTTTTCAGGCTATCTGGAATTCACTCTATTTCTCCAGAAGGACAAGGATACAGAGGTCAAAGTTCAGGGGGACCTAGAGAAAATAGGGTGGAGGTGCTGCTGTTGGCAAGTGGTCAGGAGGAGAGATAATGTTCTATTTTAGAGCTGTGGGGCTTTGCGCGTCAGCAGCACATTCCGGGGCATGATCTCAGTCAGGGAAGGTAGGGTAAGGTTAGGAGGAGGGGGAAGGATGGACGTCGCTTCAAATGCCTGGAGAGGATCTCCCTATTCTGTGCACACACACACACACACACACACACACACCTCACCCCAGTGCACACATATAAACCACACAGTGAAGATGCAGGCAGCAGAGAGGCCCCTTCGTCTGCAAAGCCTCTGCCATGAACCACCTCTGCTTGCAGGAGCAGGTCCTGAGACAACAGCCTTTGAAGGAGACACACTCTGCCACCCAGAGAAGAAACCGGGCAAACTCTGTGGATGCAGTCTATAAAAGAAACCCAGTGGCAAACTCTGTGGACCCAGTCTATAAAGGAAACCCAGTGGCAAACTCTGTGGGCCCAGTCTATAAAGGAAACCCAGTGGCAAACTCTGTGGGCCCAGTCTATAAAGGAAACCCAGTGGCAAACTCTGTGGGCCCAGTCTATAAAGGAAACCCAGTGGCAAACACTGTGGGCCCAGTCTATAAAGGCTCTTCTGCCTCTGTAACCTACTCAGAGCGCCCGCTCTGTGTCAGGATTGAGAGCTACACTCACATGGTTCTCTCAAAGTCATGGAGAGCCAGGCGAGCCCTGGGAAGCCCTGGTGGTGCCGTCCACGTGCCCTGTTTTTGCAAATGGTTTGGTCACGGCCTCCACCCCCCATACCTGAGCAGGGTCCTCTTCCCACCCCGTCCCTGCCTGGCCACTCTGGCTTTGCCATCAACGGAAATTCCGGACAGTTAACTTAGAATTCCCCACTCTGGTGTCTCTTCTCGGTTGTTTCCCATCCACAGATGCCACCCCTGGATCCTTGACCACACCATACCTGGAGTCCAGTCCAGTCTTTGTCCCCACTACAGGATCTGTTGCTGTGGTTCCCACGCCCATTGTGATGGCCCGGAATAAAGTCTGCTGCACTGTGTTTTAACAACACTGGAGGTGTTTTGTTTGTCTGAGGCAGGGTCTTTCTTGTTCTATAGCCCAGGCTGATTTCAGCCTGTGGCAATCCTCCTGTCTTAGCTTCCTAGTTCAGCTTGACTACACACACACACACACACACACACACACACACACACAGTTTGTTTTTTTTTTTTTTTGTTTGTTTGTTTTTTTTGTTTGTTTGTTTGTTTGTTTTTTTTTTGAGACAGGGTTTCTCTGTGTATCCCTGGCTGTCCTGGAACTCACTCTGCAGACCAGGCTGGCCTCAAACTTAGAGATCCGCCTCCCGAGTGCTGGGATTAAAGGCATGTGCCGCCACTGCTCGGCTTGACTATATTTTTTTTAAGAGAAGGAGGACTAGGAGGCGAAGGTCTGGTTGGAGTCTCTTCGTCACGTGACCATGGACACGTGTCAGCCGACACAGGCGTTCACTGTGGGCTAGTGAAGTTGTTCCAACCCGGATGAACTGGCCAGAGCTGCCCCATTGTCTTGGGCATGACCTCTCTGATCCTGATGATGGATGCCGTCCATTCAGTTCTGGCGTCAGGTGACTGCCTAGAGAGTCAGGAGCTCCTGTGGCGTTAGTGACCAACCAGCAATCGGGGCAGGAGGATAGTGACATTCTGTTCCTTACAGGACACACTTGAGTCTCCAGTTTGCACTGATCTTTCTCATCGGCTAAAGCTCCAGATGGGCTCCACTGGGACATCGCCCAAGCTGAGGAACCTTGGATCTGCAGGACAGGCCTGGCCAGATTTTATTGGCTCAAAACAAGATGCTGTAGGTTGGCCATGCAGCTCCTGGTCTCTTACTGCCTGAGCTGGGACACGGCCATTTGACAGGAGAGAGGGGTCCATGGGAATCTTCTGTGTAGAACCCCAGGTGAATGGCTAAGGGCTGTCTACATATAATTGCTTACTCTGTTTTTCCTTTTCTTTCTTTCTTTCTTTCTTTCTTTCTTTCTTTCTTTCTTTCTTTCTTTCTTTTCCTTCGAGACAGGGTTTCTCCGTGTAGCCCTGGCTGTCCTGGAACTCACTTTGTAGACCAGGCTGGCCTCGAACTCAGAAATCTGCCTGCCTCTGCCTCCCAAGTGCTGGGTACTGTTTTTCTTTTTGACAGGCCTTCTCACTAGGTAGCTTTGGCTGACTTGGAACTCGCTGGGTAGACCAGATGCCTCAAACTCACAGAGATCCACCTGCCTCTTCCTTCTGACTGCTGGGATGAAAGGTGTGCACCCCTATGCTGCATTATCATCATCATCATCATCATCATCATCATCATCATCATCATTGTGCCCTTTGGATTCCTAAGCAAGTGAGGGCAGAACTTCCAGCCTGGGGTCACATGCCACAGACTGTCTTGCCCTCCAGGTGGAAGGCTCTTGGTGGGAGGAGCGGCTCACCACTAAACTGTTGTGTCATCACTTCTGGGTGCCGCTCACACAGGACTATGGCTTCTAAGACACTGTTCCCTGGAGAGGAGATGTGGGTACTCACTCAGGCCCAGAGAGTGCATGTGCCCAGAAGCTCTGAACCAGAATCAGATTACTCCAGGCAGACCACCCTGGAGAGGAGGCCACAGGGGTTGGATGGGTGCTGTCGGGAGGCTGTGCAATTCCAGTGTCTTCATCTGAAGCCTCTGGGGATGTGAGAGTCACAAACAGTCCCAAGCGCAGGGAGCGGCTGCACCCTGGGATCTGATCTGCTGGCGACCTCTGCAGAGACATGCCTGTAGGCCTAGCAGCCCTCTGCTCTGCTCTGGGATTCCTGTGCACACATATCAGTGCAGTGTGACATGAAATCCCCAGGTGGGGGAAGACACACCTGCGTTGCCGGGTCTACAGTCAGCGGGGCTGATTGGAACTACGATTGTTGAGAGCTGGAGCCCAATTATCTCCAGCTATCTTTAGCCTCTTGATATCCACGAATGGTCACCTCTGAGTTTGTGACTCTTTAGGTAAATCTTTTTTGGAATGCGTCAACAGGTCACTAGCTTTCACCAACCGAAAGCTAAGAATGTCACATCTGAGGAGAAAGGACATCCCTGTCTGCCTTCCAGGCAGGAAGCTGCTACCGTCTCGTTGCTATTTGCCAGCAAACTTGCTGGGAGTGGAATCTTTCTTCTGAGGCCAGGATCCCAGCCTGACTTAGTTACTGTGGAGGACGAGAGGGCAGGTGTGGGGGCACGGACACTGAGGAGTGGCCACCGAGAAGGGGACACTGTGGCCAACCACTGGGGGCTGTGAAGGTGCTGCCCCCAATTGACAGATGAGGAAAAGAAACCTCAGAGGGTAAGGTCATCCACGGGGGACATATGCCGCCTTCTTCACCCTGACCATGATGCCCTCTGCACCCCCACACCTTCAGCCGTCAGCCTAGAAGAGTCACTGCACATGTGGACCCACTTCTGTCTCTACAGCCTCCCTCGGGCCTCTGAGCTCAGGTGCGGTGAGATGTGTGGCGGGTGAGTGGCAGGTGGGGCCCCAGGGTGTGGAGGTTGGGCATGCGCACAGGCAGCAGGCATCCGTCAGGCCTTGACAGTGTGGGGCTTTGACAGCCCGCGCCTGCTGGAGAAGTATGTGGGGTCACATAGTCCTCATACTAGGGCAGCAATCTGAGTCTGGCTCCCACTGAATCTGAAGGAAAGAATGTGGAGAGAGGCCAGGTGGGAGCAAGACGGGAGCTGAGATTTGGGGGCTCAAGGGCTCTCGGCATAAGATCAAAGGACACAAACACACCAGCGCCCCAGCCTCCACTAACGGCCTTTAGGGAGCAGCTTGCATTGTGTATCCCCGACTTGTGAAGGTTCTGTGAGGATGGATCACTAGGTCACGTTGATAAGATACTGAAAAACAAAATGTCCTATCAATCCCGAAAACCCTTCCACAAAAATACAGAGAATAACCACTGAACACTCCATAGTACTTGTCTCTGGCAACACAGAAGAGATTGAAAACAGGCATCAGCTGCCAGGGGTAACCTGTTCCATTCACTTCCGGGAGAGATATGGGAACCATATGCCACACTCCGTGAAGCCTGAGCCCCCCTCAGCACTGGACCATCTGGCTGTGCTAATTGCCTTTATCCAAAGGGAAAAAATAAACGCTTATCTTTAAGACTGGGAGTGCCTTTCTAAGCACAGCCAGGCGCCACTGTCTTCCTGGGGATCTGGAGATAAGGGTGCTGTCTCCCATGGTGATGACATTTCAAGCGGGGCTCCCAGGTCATCAGGAAACAGGCCTGGGCTGTAACTCTGGAAAGAGACTCATTTAACATTCAGATAGATTTACAGAACTAGAAGCCAAGAAAGATGCAGAAGTCTAAACAAATGCTCCCGAAGATGGGGGGTCGATGGGGGGGTTAGGCGGTGGGGGGGTGGGGGAGGGGGAGGAGGGATGCCTCCTGTACCTCCTTTTATGCCCTGGGGAGATTAACTTGTTTTTATTTTATTTTTTAAAACTTTAATATTTATTTATTTGTGTGTGTGTGTGTGTGTGTGTGTGTGTGTGTGTGTGTGTTACCTGGACGTGTGTCTGTGCACCACTTGTGTGTCTGGTGCTTGCAAAGGCCAGAGAGGGGACCAGAGCCCAGGAACTAGAATTACAGGCAGGTGTGTGTCCCCATGTGGGTGCTGGGGAACAAGCCAGGACCCTGGAGAGGAGCAGCCAGTGCTCGTCACCACTGAGCCATCTCTGAAGTCCCTATTTGTCTGTTTCTTGGTGAGTCCTGTCATCGTCCCCCACCCTGACTCCCAAGCCCCCTGCTTCAGGCAGGGTCTGACCATATTCTGACTGGCCTATAATTTGCTGTCTTGACCAGGCTGGCCTTGCACTCAGAGAGATCCAACCCCAGAGTAATGGGATTAAATGCCTGTACCACCACACCTGGCTGTTCATTTATTGGTTTGGGTTTGGGTTTGGGTTTTTCTAAGACAGAATTTCTCTGTGTAGCTTTGACTGTCCTAGAACTCACTCTGTAGACCAGGATGGCCACAAACTTAGAGATCTGCCTGCCTCTGTGTCCCAGTGCTGGGGCTAAAGGCGTGCACCACCACAAAGCCCACTTGTAGAGTACACCCAGCCTACTTGTTTGTTTTGAGTGGACACACAATAGTTGCATGCAAGTTGGTCGCTTTGCCGTGTTTCTCTCTGTCCACATACATGTGACCAAAACTGAGTCATGGCCTCTGTCTCCTCAAACAGCCAATCCTTTTCTTTCATAAAGGCATCTAACATCCACCCGTGCAGGTGTTGTGAGACTCAGGGCTCCTATCCTTCTCTGTCGCTCCTTCCATGCTGGGCAATCAGACCTTAGTTCTCCTTGACGAGAGCTTGGCGCTCCTTCTCTCCACTTCCCCCCATTACGGTTCCATGTTCACCTTCTATGAGATCAACATTTAACTTTTTCTTAAGAATCCTCTTCTGGTGTCTCTGCTTCTATCCCTTAAAGATGATTAGGGCACTGTGCTCTACAGTGGGCCCTGCCCTGAGAGCCCAGAGAGGACCGACAGCTGCCATTAGGGACCCACATCGTAGGGAAAAGAGGCTCCCACAGGCCTTTCTCTCCAGGGTCTGCTGGGGCACAGGTTGGGGTGGTTTGGTCCTCTAGAGGAGGAGAAGGTGACTAGAGTCTGTCCAGGGAGATGGGGAAACCGCTAGTGCTGTTGTAGAGCAAGAAGCTTGGTGGGGGGGTCACTATGTGGGGCCCTGAGGTAAGACAGGTTGGGAGGTTCTAGAGGGGCTTTAAGGAGGCAGAGGATCAGGGGAGGAGGGTTTGTATGTAGCTTCTGATAAGACCCCTTGAAGGAGCCTCAGGAATAACTGGGTGCGGGGTGGGAGGCACTGGGAGAACAGAGTGAGGAGGTCTATTCTCCAGCCACACGGAACTTGGGTGCAGCCTAGGCATGTGGGCTTCTGAGGCCCTGCTGCACGTCTTGGGTCTGCTTTCCAGTGGAAGCCGCTACCTGGCAGTGGCAGGTGGGACCCAGGGTGGGGGTGTGGGTGTGGGGGGGCGGGGGTGTCTCAGCACATGTACGTGTATGTGTGTGTGCAACCTTGGGTGCCGTTCCTCAAGAATGTCTGCCTTGTTTTGTTTTTTATTTTGAGAGTGTCTTTCACTTGGCCTGTTACCGTTAGCCTAGCCTGGCTGGCCAGTGAGCCCCAGGAATCCACCTGCCTCTGGCTCCCCAGTACTGGATTGCAAGCACTCTGACTCCACAGTACTTGCTGGGTTACAAGCACTCTGACTCCACAGTACTGACTGGGTTACAAGCACTCTGACTCCCCAGTACTGACTGGGTTACAAGCACTCTGACTCCACAGTACTGACTGGGTTACAAGCACTCTGACTCCACAGTACTGACTGGGTTACAAGCACTCTGACTCCACAGTACTGGGTTACTAGCACTCTGACTCCACAGTACTGACTGGGTTACAAGCACTCTGACTCCACAGTACTGGGTTACAAGCACTCTGACTCCACAGTACTGACTGGGTTACAAGCACTCTGACTCCACAGTACTTGCTGGGTTACAAGCACTCTGACTCCACAGTACTGGGTTACTAGCACTCTGACTCCACAGTACTTGCTGGGTTACAAGCACTCTGACTTCCCAGTACTGGGTTACTAGCACTCACCACCACACCCAGCTTTCCCCTGCAGGTTCTGGGGATTCTAAGGACCTCGTGCTCGTACATGAGCTCTCCAGCCCTTTAACCGACACCTACCCCCAACCAGGTGCAAAGTAGGACACATGACTCAAATATGAAATGAAATGAACGCCTGGTGAAGATTTATTTGCTCATTCATGAGAGACCCAGTGAGATTTTGCAAATAGTTTGGAAGCAGATGCCAGGAGCGCCACATGAAGGCTGAGATGAACCTGCTCTACAGATGAGAGCCTGGCCTCTCTGACTGAGCGCGAGGGAAGTCACCTGCCCCTCTGTTCCTTGCACCTGCATGTCTGCGGATGAAAGCCATGGGCTGGCTGCTACCTTCTTATCACCTCCACAGTTCAACCCTGCTCAGAGGGTGAAAAACGCAGAGACCACATCCAACCTGTAGATTCTTTTTCTGTAAGACGGTTCTGCTAATTGGCCCAGACTGGCTTTGGCTCACAATCCCCCTGCCCCTGCCTTCTGGGTGCTGGGAAGACAGTCATTCACCGCTGGCCTCACACCCGGAGTCCTGGGAGCTCTCTGTGCATCTCAGCCTCCAACGATGTCTGCATCGAACCGTGGGCTGCGCAGAGTCCCTGCTCTGCGAAACCAGTTTGTAGGCCTGTCACCAGCTTAGGACAGTTCCTGGATTTGTCCTGTTCCAGCTGGCACTCCCAGTGAAACGGGCTGCACTTCCCTCTGGATGGAAATGTGGGCAAAGTCTGTGGTTTCTACGACCCCATAAGCCACAGAAACTGCAATGAATGTTTTAAACCTAAAGTCTAGTTAAATTGTCGGGTTCAGATAGAGGCCAGGTGCCAAGCACCTGTCCAGGAAAAAAGGCCTTTCCTCACCTGCCCTCAGGGAGGGATGGTGTGAAGGCTAGTTCTCCCTCCCCCCTCGCTCCCCCTTCTCCTCTTTCTCCAGTTCTTTCTCATCCCAGGTCCAAGCATACAGCCAATGTGGCGGGCTTGGAGGGAGGCAGGGCACAGAGCGAGCTGCTGCCCAGCCCTGGCTCCTCAGAAGCTGTCACTATTTTCTGTGTCTCCCCAGGTACTCGTGGGGGAGTCACCTGCTTCTGCAACCTGTGACTTGACAGAGAAGGGGGGTATGGGGGACACTAATGATTCTGTAGGGGCAGTCCCCTCCCTAAGCTCCAGTTGTGTGACCCAGTGACCAAACCCCTGATGAGCACTTCACGAAGCAGGAGACCAGATCCCAGCATCTGCATGTGATCTGGCTCCGCGTTTGGCGTCATGTCATAATCTCCCACTAATTCCAATATGATTGGGATCCCCACCCCACCCCCAGAGGGAGGTGCTTTCTGGGAATGGGATCCAGGGCATGGGACATGCCAGGCAAGGTCTCCACTGCTGAGCCAGCATCCAGCTCTGGCTGGGTTTATAACTAGGCTCCTCTGTGCTTTTCCTGTAGGCAGCATATCAAGAGGAGAACGGGCAGTAGACCCGAGTGGACAGGCGAGGCTGTGCGGTTGGGGGTCCCTGGGGCTGCAGCCACTAGCTGGATGGTGGGCAGAAAGTGTCCAGTACGATGTTTCCTCCTTCCCCAGGCCTCGAGAGCTGGGCCACCCACTTGTGACCACTCCCGGGCCCCATGGAGGCTGTGTGTACCCCGCTTTCTCTCTTGGAGTTCAGCGGTGGGCAAAATAGCAGTTGATATTTTACTTGGTGGTGTAGGGTGACTCAAGGCGGTGCCCCTGCCTGGTGCCTCGCCCTCCCAGGCCCCTCCCATCTGTCACAGTCAGGCCAACACCGGTTCTTGTCAGGCACAGAGTTTATTGGGGTGAGCCCAGGTTGTCTACTCCTCCTTCTCATCCCCGTGGGTGATGATGTAGCAGAGGGACTTGTAGTCGATGTTGCCTGCCGGGTCCATGGGGGTCAGCGCAAACAGCTGCTCCACCTGCAGGAGGTGCGACAGCAGGGCTGTGACCTGATGATACCCTGTCCCAACAGCTGCCCTTAGGAACCCAGCCTTTTCGACCCCAGATTGCGGTCTAGTGGCTTTTCCTGTCTGTGAACAGATTAGGAATCGGGCCCAAACGGGAAAGGGGCCAAAGGGCTCACCAGAAAGATAAACCCACCGTCTTGGGAGTCTGAGTCCTCCCATTTGGGCCTTAACAGAGCCCATATCTCTTCTGGGAGGATCCTGTCACCCATTTGGCTTCCATCCAACACAGCCCAGGGAGGAGGGGCACAGCGGGTCATGACAGGAACAGGAGTTTGTGGGGTCAGGATGTCTCACCTCAGCAGGAGAGAACTTGTCTGCCTGGGTCATTAGAAGCTGCTTGAACCTGACGAAAGAGAAACCTGAGCTGGGAGAGGGGAGAGAGTGGGTGGGGCCCAGACACACCCCCTTGAGGGTTCCCTGTGGTGTCCACCAGGGGATGAAGGACCTTACTTACTCTTCCTTGTTCACCACGCCCTGGCCGCTGGGGTCAAACATGCGGAAAGCACTCAGAATGGCTTCCTCGGGGTCGGTCCCTGAGAGGGTAGGGGGACAGGCAGCGAGGTGAACTCCCACACCCCCAGCCTCAAGCCCCCTCCCCCCAGGATGAACTGAGAGCACAGGGGAGCTTCCCTGTACTGGGGCCTGAAGGGCTGAGGCTACATCAAGGGGATAAAGGTAAGGTGGGGTTGATTCGGGGGTGCAGAAGGTGTGCTGGGGTTCACCCTACAGAGGGTTTCTTGGGAATCAAAGGGGTTGGCGGGCCTGGCTGGGAAGCCACGGCTGTGATTCGGAAGTGGATATTTTCCGAACCCAAGTCAGTCCAGGATGCTCCTCCACGTCCTCCGCGTTGGCCACGGGCAGGCAGGGGCCACAGTTTCAGGTGAGTTAAGTTGAGTCTCTCATGGGGCTCGGGGGTCAGGTGAGGTCAGGTTTGCTCTCTGGCTAAGCAGACACAGACCTGCCGCAGACTCACCATTCAGTTTCTCCCCGAAGAGCGTGAGGAAGACGGTGAAGTTGACAGGGCCCTTCCCCTCCTGCAGCATAGCGTCCAGTTCCTCCTCTGGGACGCTCACCCTCCCTGTGAGAGTAAGACTTGAGGTGACCCAGGCTGCCCTCCCCAGCTTCCCAGGCAGTGAGGGGGAGAGGCAGGGGCAGCTCCAGCTGGGGGACAGGTGGGGGAGGGGGGCTCGTGACTGAACGGAGGCTGTGGAGGAGAGAAAGGGTGGCGCACTGTCCTCTCTCGGAGCAAGCCCCCCGGGAGGAGAACAGACCGGTCCCCGGGAGGCTGACCCATGATCCACTCACCGAGCTGGGAATAGGTCTCCTTCAGGTCTGACTTGCAGATGATTCCATCTCTGTTCTGGTCAATACAGCTGAAGGCCTGTGGGGAGACGGCCTTCGGGTGGGAGCCGCTAACCCCATCTCCTCCAGGGAAGGCAGGAGGCAAGGGAGGGTCTCAGGTGGCGTGAACAAGGTTGGAGGGAGGACCACTGACCCTCGGGGAAGAGCAGTGTGCATGGGGTGTGAGGCGCCCCTCCCCGCTGCAGTGAGGGGCTGCTTAGAGAGGCTACTCACTTCCTTGAATTCCTGAATCTGAGCTTGTTCGAACATTGAGAAGACATTGGAAGAGCCACGTTGGGCCTGCTTGGTGGTCGCAGCCTTGCCCCGGGTCCCAGCCTTCCTACTGGCCTGTAATACTGATGATCAGAGGGACCCTCTCTCCAGTTCTCCAGAGACCCCCTCCCTACCATTACCAGGAGCGTCAGGGAGAGGGGCCTTTCCCCACCCTGAGACCACTTCCCTGAGCCCAGCACAGGCACAGAAGTCCCTGGCTTTGCCCCCTGGCAGCTCAGAGACTAACACCTGTCTCTCTGGTGTGAGTGGTCTCTCTGAGCCCCACCCAGCACTCACCATGATCCGTCCGGTCTGACTGAGTGATCTTGTCACGGGCTCTTTATGCTGAGGCCTTATCACCCAGAGACCCAAATAAGGAGAGGAACGGATAGCTGGGCTAAACTTGGAAGCCCCCGCTGGTGGAGAAAGACAGGGCCCCAAGTAGATCCCACCCACATGCCTGGTGACCATCAGGCCCCCTGGTCTAGCATCCTGGGACCCATCCATCCATCTCTTGTGACCAAACGCCATGTCTTCCCTGGGCAGAGACTCTCAATGCTTTTGCTATTCCAGGTCATGGTGGAGTGGAGGTCCCTGTGACGCCTGCATCTGACTGCCCCTCCTACCTGACAGACAAGTGCTGTCGTGAGTGTGAGCTTAGGAAGCAGTGCATGCTTCTGAGGATGCTCTCTGGCCTGAATCCTCTGGATGGGGTAAAAACCCTGAGCTCTGGCCTGCTGCCCAGCTGACTACGGACAGACAGCTGTTCTAAGCAGGCTGTGAGTCCCACAGGACCATTTGCCTGATTTGGGGGTAACTCAGGATTACCCCCAAATTGGAGCAACAGAATGCCGCTCTCCCTGTGTCCAGACGTGCACTGTTCACTCGCGCCTGCCCTGCTGAGATGTGTGTACCCACCCTATGCAGAGTCTTGCTGTTTCTTAAGCTCCATCTCAACTCTACCCTCCTCCCCCAGAGCCTCTCTTGACATTCCCAACTAAGAGCTGTAGCCTACACCTGGGCACCCAGCCTGCTCCACATCTGGAATCCAGAGGCCCTGGCACATAGCAGGCCTGCGTGATGCTGGTTTACAGGAAAGTTTTGGGTTCCTGTGAAACTGGCTCACAGAGAGCCCATCAAGTGTTTCTGAACTGTGGACTAAGGGGCTTTGGTTGCAAGCAGCAACAGTCAACTTTTGAGGACCCTAGTGTGGCAGGGAGTCAGAGAAGCAGGGCAGCTTAGGGGAGACGAGGGGTAGGCCTCTGACTGGGTTCAAGGCTCATCCTCACCCCAATGTGAAAATGCAAGGTGGGTTAGAATACGGCACTCTCCCCTGTTGGGCCTCAAGTCCCACCCTACCCTCCTTTATTTTGAGATAGGGTCAGCTATGTAGCTGTGATGGTTTGTATATGATTGGCCCAGGAAGTGACCCTATTAGGAGGTGTGGCCTTGTTGGAGTAGGTGTGTGACTGTGGGTGTGGGCTTAAGACCCTCACCCTAGTTGCCTGGAAGTCAGTCTTCTACTAGCAGCCTTCAGATGAAGACGTAGAACTCTCAGCTCCTCCTGCACCATATCTGCCTGGATGCTGCCATGTTTCTGCCTTGATGACAATGGACTGAACCTCTGAGCCTGTAAGCCAGCCCCAACTAAATGTTGTCTTTTATAAAACTTGCATTGGTCATGGTGTCTGTTCACAGCAATGAAACCCTAACTAAGACAGTAGCCAAGGCTAGCCTGGAACTCACTATGTTGCCCAGGCTGGTGCTGGGATTACAAGTCTGTACCACATACAGCTCCAAGGCCTCCTTTTGTATGAGTATTTTATAACACCCCTCTTAACTATCTGAAAATAAACTTCATTCATTCAAGTTGGATACGTAAAGAGAGACTTAAAAAAAGCCAGTATACTGCCTCAGATTCCAGTATGTATAAGAAGATGAAAGCCACCTGGTATTGAAAATCTGTTCCAAGCTGGGCAGTGGTGGTGCACGCCTGTAATCCCAGCACTTAGGGGGCAGAGGCAGGTGGATTTCTGAGTTCAAGGCTAACCTGGTCTACAGAGTGAGTTCCAGGACAGCCAGGGCTACCCAGAGAAACCCTGTCTCGAAAAAAACAAAAAAACAAAAACAAACAAACAAACAAAACAAAAAAGAAAAAGAAAATCCGTTCCAATATGGAAGTGTGCAAATATGGGTGTTGTACTCTGTTAATGCAAATGCTTGTCTTGGTTCAAGAAAGTGAAACCTATTGAAGCAATTTTACATGAGAATTACCAGAGAGCAGCAAGGTCTCAAGGAAAAATGTGACTCTCGCCCAAAACCCACCAATTTGAGATGTTTTTCTGAAGCAGAGAACAGAGTGAGCCTTTGACTTCCTGGGTAGTTCCATGAGAAATACGTGTGCATTAAACTCGTACAAGTCTGTTCGCCTGAAGGTATATCCACGCTGCACAGAAAAGGCAGTAGGCCTTCTGCTAGTGGTTTCATCCCCCGGATCCTCTGGAGGGACCTTAGAAACTGATCGACAGCTAACCTCGGCCCTGGTTCTGAGACAGAAGGTTGCTGAGACCATCCTAGAGCTGAACCAACCCCTCCCCCGCCCTGACCAGCGTGGTCCTGGCCTCTATCCTTCACGTGTTGCAAGGGCAGCTGGGTGTGTGCGTGCGTGCATGCGTGTGTGTGTGTGTGTGTGTGTGTGTGTGTGTGTCTGGGCCCAGCAGGGGGCTAATCAGTGCCCCGAGTGTCCCCACGCCACCCCATTCCTGTTCCTATAGCCTACCTCTCACACACCCCTGTGTATTGTATCTGGAGGGCACAGCAAACTGGGATGCAGCCAAATTTAGGGAGTATCTGTGCTTGTCAGTGACGTTTCTCTGTACGTGTCACTACTTATCCTTATGCATAGAGGCCAAAGAACAACGGGCAGGCCGTGTTTAAGTAGTTTTAAATATTTAATTAAAAACTCCCCCATAGTCCCAGGTGTAGAGAGGGCGGCATGGCATCCGGGAACCCGACTGAGGATGAGGGAGGGGCCCTGGGTGGTCTCCTGGAGGGATGTGAGGGCGGCTTGCTTTTTCTTCCTGGGTCACGGACATGAGTGTTGAAGATGCCATCCTGCTTGAAGGAGGGTGGAGCGCTGAACGGTGGAGACTGAGGCCTCCCCTTTCAGGTCCCCGCAGAGCAAGGACTCTGTCCTCTGGCATCTCCCGGGACGGTTCATCCCCAAACTGTAAGGCGCTCGGGGCTGGAGGTATATGAAGGAAACAGTCTCTGGCATGTGCGTGGCCTGGCACGGGCCCTCCATGTGGCTGGGTGGCAGGTCTCCCGTGGCTCCCCAACCTCTTCAGCCACAACAGAGAAAACAGCCGACCAGCAGAAAGAAAACAGTGCCCAGCAGCCCTTACTCCCGGGGAGCCCAGGTCTGCTCTGGCCACGCTGCTGAAGCTTGGTGGTGTGTTCCCAGGGAAGCCAGGCCTTTGCAAGGTCCAGGGGGCACTCCCTCGGGAGGCCAGACCCACAGCTGTGCGAGGCCAGAAGCAGGGAAGTGCAAGTCCTGAGTGTGCACGCCTTTCTCTAGCAAGAAAGGCCTTGGTGCCTCTGATCCTCTTCTTCCTCCCAGCCCCCTGCCCCAGGCTGAGAGTCCTAGGGCCATCCCACCGGCTGACTCGGCTTGCAGGGGCCTCTCCCCATTTTCCAGGGGGTAGCAGCATTATAGGTCTCCTGCCCCGGTTGGGCTGGGAGCATTTGTGGGGTGTGGAGTTCTCGGGGAACCCAGGTAGGTCCCTGTCCTTGTGGCCCGGATTTCACTGGCCCAGCATGCAAGCCTTCTTGCAGGCCACCGCAGAGACCAGTGCGGCTCCCCTGCCGCTGCCCTCCTCCGATTCGATGAAGGTGATTTCGCAGTTGGGTGTCAGCCTGCGCACACTGGCGTGAAACCGCTCCTTGAAGCTGAACAGGAGGAAAATACAACTGCTATTTCCACTCTCATCCTTTAGAGTCCACCTTTGTCACCCGCGACCGCAGCCCACACCCTATCTCTTCACCCCCACCCCACCCCATCTCTCCACCACCCCTCACCCCAGACTGCAGTATCTTCAGTATTCCAGGTCCAGGGAGAGCCAAGCAGGACTGGCTCACAAAAGCCTGGAGCTGAAAGCCACGCCCTTGGAGCCTCCCTGTAGGAGAGGCTGGAGCGCAAAGCAAGGTGGAGGCTGACCTCGGGTGCAGCTTGTACACGGAGCCATCCACGCCCACCGTGATGCGCATCACGTCCTCGCTGCGGCTCTCGCGCATGCGATTTATGACCCCCGCGAGTCCCGCTGAGCACATGTGGGCGGCTCGGGTGGACACGCTTTCACAGGCGCGGCGCACAATGTCGCAGTCGGTGACGGAGGGTCGAAGCCCCAGAGTGCTCAGGATGTTGTGGATCTGCTTGCGGTCCCCGGAGTCGCTGCGGGCAGGATTGGGAGGGAAGTCACTGAGGGTCCTGGGGCCTCTCTCTGTCTCTCTCTGTGTCTCTGTCTCTCCTCCCTTCTTAACTCCCTTTCCCTAAATAAATATTCTATATTAAACCTGTCGTTGTATGGCTGGTACCTCGGGGAAGGGACACCTCAGCGAGCCCGCCGAGGCACCCCTCCCACCTCACCATACCTCGCTCTACAAACCATGTCCTTGGCTTTTTTATATATATATAAAACACTACACTCAGAGGCCCCAGGAGCGTTGGGCCTAGCTTCATGTTCTCCAGTGTCCGTGACCCAACACTCTGCTTCCCTTAGAAGCCCGCTCCATCCCTCCAGCCCGTCTCTCTCCCCACCCCAATCACTTCTCCCGCTGCACCCCGCCCCTACTCCTGCCCCTCCAGGCACCTCTCCACCTGCGACACAAAACGGGTCTCAAAAGCGCCACGCGTGCGCAGCTGCTCCGAGGCCTCTCCGCGGAACAGAAGATTCTCGTCCACCAGCTTGAGCAGCACAAGTCGTACCAGCTCGCCCATGTACTTTCCGCCAATGAGCTTCTCGTACCTGGAAACAGAACCTGGTTATGCCCGCTGGCCGTCGGGAAAGCCCCTCAGGCCCTATTCCGGTTAGGAGGTGACCACGTGGGGCACTGATTCCCCTCTCCTTCCCATCCCCACCCCGAAGCCATTATCCGAGGCCCTTGCCCTCAAACCCTCCCCCCACATTTGTAAACACAGACTTCGGAAACCTCAGGCTCTAGGAGCATGCGCGGTTTTTAACGTGCATGGCACAAGGCAACCTGGTATACTTTTGTCTAATGTGCGAGCCCCCATATTCTCGTCTTGAAATCCAGCAGATATTAAATGTCCTAACAGAGGCCTGTGAGGGTCTGAGATGAAACTCATTAAGTAGTTAGCTTGACAACGGTACCACGTAAGCGGCTAACTTGTGACAGGCACAATTCATTTTCCGTACCGAGTTACTTTTATTTGGAGATGGGGGTCTCACTATACATCCCTGGCTATTCTGGAACTTACTATGTAGGCCTGACTGGCCTGGGACACAAAGAAATCTGTCTGACTCTGCCTCCCAAGTGTTGACATTAGAGAGAGGCGCGTACCTCAACACCCCGCAGTAGCCACGATTCAAGACAGCTGGTTCCCAAGATATGTTCTGCCCACCCACCACGTTCCCCTAAACGCCAGTACTCACTTTGTGGAACTGGCATGCATATATACCTTGGGGATTTCTGCCTTAAACCAGATAAACCTTGCTAAGGGTCTTTCAGGGCCATCTGGTGGCAGGGCACCTATAAGAATAGAGGTGGGTCTTTATACTAACCACCATGACAGCCACACACCTCACAGGGTAGGAGGTAACTGAGCTGAAGAAAAGAGCCAGCTCACAGAGCGATCATCAATTTGCTTCTCCCCAGGGCTGCTTATAAACAAGCTATGTGCTGTGACCCAGTCCTGGTGTGCCAGGCCAGAGCAGCCGCCGGGGTGGGCTGGGGGCGGGGCGGGGGCGGGGCTGGGGGCGGGGCATCCTTACAGCTGCTGACCGGGGTTCGCTGAGCTTTCATCCACCATCCGGTCGTACTCTAGCAGGAACTCGTCCAGCTCGCCCGAGTCCCCGAAGGCGCCCCACTCCGTGTTGACACACATGCGTCCTTCGTCGCCTTCCACCAGCTCCACATTCTGCATCTCCTCCATGTAGCAGGCATTGCAGCCGGTGCCTACAGGGATGGGGTACATATAGGCTCTAAGAATCGGGGGTGGATGTCGGACGGACGGCTGGAGCAGCTGTGTAGTGACGAGTAGCTGGGTCTGCAGACTGCCCTCCAACGAGAGCGGCAGCCCTGCTCCTTACCTGGGAAGTCGGGGGATGGAGGAAAAACAGGGTGTGCCAATGTGGTTTTGACACCGGAAATGAATGTCAGGTGTCATGGTTTTATCTTTTTAAATTTTTAAAAATGCTCTGTATATCGTGTTCTGTCTGCACACTACATGTGTGTCCGTCTGACGCCTAGAGAAGTCAGTGGAGGGTATAGATACTCTGGAACTAGAGTTACAGACAGTTATGAATCATCATGTGGATGCTGGGAATCGAACCCAGGTCCTCCGGAAGAGCATCGAGTGCTCCTAACTCCTCCACCATCACTCCAGCCCCTTGTTCTCTGGCATGTTGCAGGCACATCTGGAAGTCTCTATCCTGAACCCTGAGTAAGGCACCACGTGGGCTCTTGTTGCCATCCAGAAGCGTCTGCAGGCAGGAGCTGCTGCCCATCACTTCTGGATCGCACCACAGGGGGCGCTGTGCCTGGGCAGAGCAGCTGCAGGCAGCTGGGTTAAGTTCAGATTGAAGCATCTTGGGAGCCCCAGGAGGAGTTAGGGAGGAGACAGAGGCAGACACAGCAAGGACCTCGGGAGAGAGAAAATTTCACTACAAAGGCAAGATTGAAAGTAAAATTGGGAAATGAAAAGAGATGCAGAGGGGTCAGGCTAGAGCCTAAAATATATGCACATAGCGGGCTGGTGGCACATAGCTTTAGTCCTAACACTCTGGAGGCAGAGGCAGAAAGAGCTCTGTGAGTTCAAGGCCTGGTCTACATAGTGAGTTCTAGGACAGCTAGAGCTATACAATGAGACCATGTCTCAAAACAACAACAGCAGCCGGGCGTGGTGGCGCACACCTGTAATCCCAGCACTTGGGAGGCAGAGGCAGGCGGATTTCTGAGTTCGAGGCCAACCTGGTCTACAGAGTGAGTTCCAGGACAGCCAGGACAGAAAAACCCTGTCTTGAAAGACCAAAAAAAAAAAAAAAAAAAAAAAAAAAAAAAAAAACAGCAACAAATATATGTACATGTGCGTTTGTGTGTATGTGTATATACAGCTATAATGTTTTGTATGTGTATGAATATAAAACGAATGATGTTTATAAAGCGTGTATTATTTAGGGCACAGGTGTGAGTACATTTGAGAACCTATGAATACGATCACATTTAGGCTCTGAAGCGCCTAAAACACAGGGTTTTCTGGGTAATAAGGGCCCAGAGAGTCTAAACATAGACTCCTACACTGGTGTGCAGAGCAGATAACGGTTTTGGTTGAAATACTGCTTCGGAAGAACGCAGGAACGTCTGAGACAGTGGGGGCAGGGGCGGGAGGAGGGAGTCGGCAGGAGCTCCTACCCCTGAGAGCTAGCTGCGGCTTATTTTTCTGGAATCTCCTCCCCTCCAGAGTGGGTTTAGGATCCGGCAGTTCATAGATTCGGAGCTGGGTCTGCTGTCGGGGGCAGGGCCAGGCTGGGGCAGGGTGACTAGCCCCTGGATGGCACCGCTTCTGCTGATTCTCTCCCACTCGGTCAGCTTTGTGCAGTGTGGTCAATTTACTAGATAAAGTGGTTTAATTACATCCAGATAGGCAGGGCAGGAGTGCAGCTGTCAGGCTATCTAACGCCCCTGCTGCTGCAAACATTAAAGTACTTCCCATCAACACCCAGTTCCCACATCACCGTGCCCCCATGGCCGCTGGCTCAGGCACTCGGCCTGTTCTGACGGGCACTTGCTGTTAATGCTTTGGCATTGACTCTGTGACCCCGTGCAGCATGGAAGGGTTGCCAGGGGGAAAGCCCTTACCCACAATCATGCCGACCTCACACTGGCGGTCTTCATAGTAGCAGGAGATCATTGTGGCCACCGTGTCATTCACCATTGCCACCACATCCATCTCAAAGTCCTGCCAAGAAGTACAGAGACTGTGGACATGTCGCCGAGGAGAGGGTCCTGTGATGAAGGAGGACGTCCTCAGGACAACCCCTCAGGGCAGGCAAAGCTATGCTCACCCCTCTCCTCTTGATAGCATCTCGGAGAAGTCCCACGATGTTGTTCCCTTCTGCTCCGGAGGCCTTGAAGCCCTTGGTCCAATTGAGGAGGATACCCTGTAGGGGTAGGATGGCCTCATGGCTGCTGCACTGGCAGGGAGCCGTGGCCTTCAACCAACCAGGCCGTAAGGCCATGACACTCTCAACCTCTTATTTCACATTTGAGGAAGTAGACTCACACAGCTTTGAGAGGCATTGGGAACAACTTTCTACTCTTTCTTCTCTCTCTCTCTCTCTCTCTCTCTCTCTCTCTCTCTCTCTCTCAGCAAACAATCCAGGACCTTGAGAATTTGGGGTAAATGCTCCCTAACCCCAGTCTAAGAATGTTGAGCAGCAAAGGTCGGGGATCCGATTTCAGAGCAGAGGTAGGCCGGTCCGGTCCCTGGAGAGCAGTGCGGAATAGGGTTGGGTTCCTCTCTTACAGTGAACCCTGATGCACATGGGCGAACCAAATGTGGCTTTCTCTGTGGATCTTGGGGCTTTAAAAACTACAGGAGGTGGGGGATTGGCTGCTGCTTTTGTCCCTTCGGGTGTGACCTGGTTTTGTCTCTGACAGGGGTTGTAATGATTTGTTTTGTCAATTTGTCATAATGAAGAATCACCTGGGAAGGGAGTCTCAGTAGGGGGTTGTTTAGATTAAGTTGGCCTATGGACGCTGTCTTGATTACACTGAGGTGGGAGGACTTTCTCCCAGTGGGCGGCTCCATTCCCTAGGCAGGGATGTGCGGGGGAGGGGGGGAACAAGCTGAACTCAGGCAGGCACTAATTCTTTGCTCTTTGTTTCTGATTGTGGATGTGATGTGACCAAGCTTTAAGCTCCGGCCTCTGTAGCTTCCCTGCTGTGATGCGGAACAGTGAGCTAAAGTAAGCTCTTTCTCCCCTAAGTCACTTTGTCAGAAGAGTACTTATTCACAGTAACTACAAAGGAACTAAAGCAGAGATCTTATGATATGTGTGCACATGCACGTGTGTGTTGTAGGATATTTTATCACACTGTGAACCCTAAGATTGTGTTATTTACTGAAGATAAAAAACCTACATCCAGCTAGGATGTGGGCCACAGCCTTTAATCCCTTTGGCTGGAATACAGACATACTCTTAGGACAAACCTTTGATCCCAAACAACGAAGATGATGTTAGTTTGTATGTTTGTTTGTTTGTTTGTTTTTTGGTTTTTTTGAGACAGGGTTTCTCTGTATAGCCCTGGCTGTCCTGGAACTCACTCTGTAGACCAGGCTGGCCTCGAACTCAGAAATCTGCCTGCCTCTGCCTCCCAAGTGCTGGGATTACAGGCACGCGCCACCTCCAGCTATGTTAGTTTGTAAAAGGAAGCTCCCATGTTTGAAAGTGGTGGCTAATTGAGTGGCACACAAAGTGACAAATGGGAGAAAGATTTGACCAGACTAGGATATGCCCAACACTCAGAGAAGAAAGGGGAAAGGGAAGCCACGTGAGAAAGCACAGAAAGAGAAAAGAGAGAGCCAACTGGCAATCTTACTGGAGAGTTTTACAGAGACAGGTCGAAGAGAGAACAAGGTAGACACGGGGAAAGACAGAATGAGCCAGAGAGTGAGAAGGAGCCAGAAGATTAGAACAGGCTGCTAGATGTAGTTTGAGGCCACGTCGAGTAATCTAAGAGAGGAGAAGAGAGAAGCCGAATCGAATCAGTCAGCTTGGAGAGAAGTTTGACCCAGAACAGCTGAGTTGAGCCAGCCAGAGCTCAGAAAGAACTAGAAAGGGTATGCTTACTCAGCAGTAAGTCTCAGAGGCTGAAAAACAGTTTAGGCCTAGATTAGACTGTGTGGAGGCCAGAAGCTTCCAGGGCCAGGCCTAGGTTCCAGACAACAGTTACATAAGGAGAATAAAAGTTACGTGTGTGTGTGTGTGTGTGTGTGTGTGTGTGTGTGTGCCCGCCTGCCTGCCTGTGTGTCTATGTGATGTAACACATGGGGCCGTGGTTGCTGATGCGTAGATTCTCAGAGCTTTCCCACTTGTGACTCAGCCAGAAGCAGCTCCATATCTTGCTCTGTGGTGAGCTGGGGCCTCCCTCTTAGGGCCTGTTACCGCCCCCCATTCCAAGCAACTTGCTTAACCGGTTTCTTTATTTGTAGTGGGGTGACCATAGCATACCTCCTGAGAGGCTTTGCCACACAGTAACAATCAGCTGATTTATGTCTGTTTGCCAAAGCTTTACAGATAGGAAGTGCCGGGCCACAGTTGCACCCGCTCTGGGCTTGGGCTCTGGGGCCGCAACTGAAGGCAGTCTGAGCAGAGTTCCTCCCATCCGTCCACCCCCCTCTCCTCCTCCTCTCCTCCACCCGGCTCACCTTATCTATGTCTTCATGCCTTACAGGGAAGGAGAAGGTGAAGCCCAGGGGCAGTTTCTTGTGCTTCATCTGATGCTTGTCCAGGAAGTCAGAGATGCACTCAGAGATGTAGTCAAAGAGCTAGGAGTGGTACCGGCATGGCATTAGGTCGGGGCTGGGACTGTACCAAAGTGCCTCTTGGAGATGTTATGACGTTTGACCCCAGAGCCTGCGACTGCATGCTGGACCTGTCTGGAGTTTGCTTCTCAACAGGACTCAGGCCCTGCACTTCCCCGGCTGGAGAACCCTGCAGATTGCAGTCCCCAGAGCAAAGAGACACGGCCCAGGATTGGCTGGCGTCAAGCTGGATGACTGTCCTGGGAAGCTCCGGGTGGAAGTCCATTCTTGGCCACGACTATGATCTCTGTCTCTTTTGCTGTTTCCCAGGTGTCCTGGCCACCTGGCCCTCGCTGATGGTCGGCCCTCACCCCTTCCGGTGGGACCGCTCGCGTGACTGGGCATTGGGGCACACTTTGCGGGTAGATGAGGGAGCTGTCATGACAAGCCCAGCTCGAGGCGTGCGGAGGGAAGGCTGAGTGGCTACGGGCACCGCCCTGCCTGGCCGCCCCTCTGGGGATGTCTGGGGTCGGTGGGTCTATCTTAACCCTGGGCTCCTTCTATGTCTGGGTCTCCCATCTGTGCCTTCCTCGTGCCTAGGACCCTTGCTGCTTGGCAGTGTGGCTTCTGCCACGCCGTTTGGCATACCCAGCTGTTGGGTAGGGGTGGCCAGTGGGAAGCCCGGGCAAGCATGGCTTCTGGCTGGTCAGTCCTAAGCCTTATTTTTCCTCTAGGAAATTGGGCAGAAGTTGGGTTTCTCTCCCACGCCCGACCTTTCTCAGCCCCTCCTTGTTCTGAGACTGGGATTGGGACTGGGGATACTTTAAGCCTCTGAGCCACCTTCTTGGGTCTCTGAAGCTGGTGGCCCTCCACCACTCCTGTTCTTGGAACCCTCCCATCAGGACCAATTTCTCCTGAGATCCTGGGTGACCTTGACCCCTAGCCCTCCCTTGCCAGCCCTCGGGCCGCTCACCATCTCAGCAGTGCCCGTCATGGCGTCCTCAGGGATAGAGTACATCTGGTGTTTCGTCTTCACGCTCCACTGTCCTGCCTCCCCCTCTCCCACTTTCACCAGCATCACCCTGAAGTTGGTTCCTCCCAGGTCTAAGGAGAGAAAGTCTCCAACTTCTGCAGGCAAAGGGAGAGATGTTCAGTCTCATGGGGGGGGGGGACTGGGTATGGGGAGCCCTGACAATGTGGGTGAGGGGATGTGCTGGCCTAGACACTGGGGTGGGGTCACGCTAGAGCAACCTGTGGAAGGGTCAAAGGTGACCCAAAGTTGGAACATCAGTGGGGAAGCCCCTGCCTTAGGTAGAGGCAGCCAGAACTTAGGGAGCTACGTGAGACTTAGAGTCTGGATAAGGAGGAGATTCCCCAAGTGAGCTTAGAGGGGGAAAAATGCCAATTCTCCTAAGAGTTGATAGCTCTTGGCTGGGCCTGAGCACCCCAGGGCTTCAGGCAGCCGGACAAATACCTGTCCAACGATTTGGGGGATGTCATCACTTGCCTAGAGGGTCCTGTCTAGGGACAGATGAGCCCTGCGGTACCTGAGCCTTCTGGGGTGGAACGCACGTAGGTGGGCAGCATCTTCACACTGGCCTCCTCATGGGTCTCCAGCCTCAGGCCGCGGTCCATCTCCTTCTGCATCCGGCCCATCACCTTCCTCAGGTCTTCCTCCTGCAGCTGGAACTCTGCCAGGATCTGCTCTACCTATTGGAGGGTGGGGGAGGGGAGGAGAGCAGCTGTGGCTGCCACTAGAGGCCAGCACACTCCCAGGGTCTCCTTTTGTCCCCAGATGTAGGATGGTCCACCTCTCAGCCTGTCCAGAGAAGGGGGTAGACTTTTCTGGCATTGAGGGAGTGGGAAGGGACCTTCTGCAGAGCCCAGACTCACTCTCATAAACAGAATTGCATCTGGCCCGCGGATCTGCCAACATTTAAAAAAATCTATTTAAAATTGAGATCCTTCTATAGAAGTGTCTAACAAACTAGGTCTGCATGCTCATGAGGCTTTAGGGAAGTGGAGAGACTGCCCCCCAGTGGTAGAACCCGGTCACAGAACCCTCATTCTGAGCCTTGGCCCAGAGCACTGTGGCTAGAAGATTGGCGTCTTCCCCAATCCTAGCGATGCAGGTTGGAGAGTGGGTGCTGGACGAGGCTTAGGCTGCAGTAGCTAACAGGCTCTGCTCTTACCCTGGAGAGTGTCTTCCAAAGGTGAGTCTCATCCTTGGAGACAGAAGCCCCTCCCCTCCGTGAGCACTGGGCATGAAGATGCCCACACTCCTAGCGCCGGCTCAGTGTGCAACCCTGGGGAGGTCTGTTGAGGAGCGGCTTCACAACCCTCAGGCTGAGGGTTTGGGAGGGGGAATGGGCATCATGTCACCATGAAGTCTACTTACCAGTCCCTGTGGATTGTGCCCAAGAGCAAGGATTGTGGGTCAGGCCCTGGGACCCTCCCCCCATATTCCTGAATTGTTCCAGGACACTCCCAGGGTGCTGAACATACACGGTACAACCCACCCCCTCAAAGCCACGGTGTGCAGGGCCTACAGCGCCAAGAGCACACTGCTGGGTTGTAAGCAGATGCCTGGACTCGGAGCCTACACAGCCCACTGGGCTCCTTCCTGCGTGGTTTCAGGACCCGGCTCTGGCAGGTATCCAGTTAGCCATTCTCGTGTGTCTCTAGAAGTACCTCGTGTTGCAGGGAGACCTGCGAGCTCACTAGATTCTCTCGTGGAGCTTGTCTGAAAAGTCTCAGGACACATAACCAAGGTTCATGGTCACAAGCAAACACGGGGCTTTTCCTGTGGGAGGACTCCCCTCCCCCGAATTCCCTGAAGATCAACGGCAGGTTTCCCGAGCTGATGCCAGCTCTGGGCAGTTTGCTGTGTGGTGTGTGGGATGTTGGAGAGGAGCTGAGAGCATGTGCTGTCTGTCTGTCCAGGAGCATCTGTCCCAAGCACACTACCACTCGAGGCCAGCGCTCACGGGAGAGTCACGGAAGAGAATTACAAGACAGTAGAGTTGGGTTGGGTGGTGAGGTGAGGAGGCGGGGTCAGGGTGGGCTGAAGGGGTGTGGCTCTTCGCTTAATAGAAAGTGGGGGAAGTTGCATAGAGGGGGGAAGGGAGTGACCCCGACATCCATGAGAAGGCTGGAGATGCCTGGCTACAGGGTACGGACTTCTTGGGACAGGGTGGAACGGGGTGGCATTAGGCTGTCTCTAGAATCTGGGTACAGTGCGCACAGGACAGAGATGTGGTAAGGTCTATCTGGTGACAGCTTGAGGTTTGGGGGTTTAGGAGGAGACACAGGAGGATCACACGGACTAGGGTGAGCAGCGGCGGCGGCAGGGACCCGTTGGGACTGGGCATCCTGGGAAACCGATCTAAGCATGCAGCCCATCTGCCTGCACATATCTGTCCCAAGTACGTATGTCTGGCCGCGTGAGGACAGAGTTCAGGGAAACAGTGGGGGAACACACTCGAAAGCCCTCAGTGTGGAGATGTTCTTAAGGCTACGAGTCTGGATTAGGTCACAGGTTGAATAGCCAGGCGGGAGGGGTGGAGCTGGCAGGGTCAGATGCCCTGAGCAGGCTCTGACAGCCCACCTCATAATAGGGGAAAAAAAGAAGACACCATCAAGTGTTCTGTTTGCCATCTTAGCACTGGGAGAGGTGGCCCCAGGGAACTGTGGTCCTCAGAGGATCTGGACAAGGGTCAGAGAAGGCTGAGGACAAAAACTACAGTCTCGACGGTCCAGAGGTAGTGTCAGCGCCCCCATGCCCAGCCTCAGCCTGGTTTCTCTTTCCCCAGGCCCTGTGATGGCTATATACACAGGCGTGGGCGGCCCTACATCAGTCATCCAGGTACTCTCGGGAAGAGAGCCCCCACACTGTTCCAAGCACAGTCGTGAGGTGTCCCTCCAAGATGAGCAGCACAGTCGTGAGGTGTCCCTCCAAGAGCAGCACTCAGAAGCCATCCCAAGGCTAAGCATTGTCATCCCAGAAACAAGCCCCCTTGGGCTCCTCAAGAGCTGGACAATCGTAGCACCCGTGAGCAGGGATGTTGGGAAGAAGGGACATATCCAGGTCTCCCACGGGATCGCACGCGCCCTTCTAGGGCCATTGCACCGATCCCTCTCCCCAACCTGAGCGTGCTGCCCTCAGGACCCCCAATTCAAGGCCTTTGGCCTGTGAGTGGCCCTTACCAGAGTCAACGACTGGGCTCCGCTCCTTGTAGTATCCACAGCCATCTCTGTGAGGACAGGCAGGGGTCGGTCCCTGACTCTGAGGCTGCCTGTGGCAGGGGAGGACTGTCTGGCTGAGTGTTGCAAAGGACAGGCAGCCAAGGACCTGTGCATTAATGGGTCCGAGAGGTGGCTCCTAAAATACCCTGCCGACTGTCACAGGGTCAGGGCCAGGGCCAGGACAAAGAACCACGTGGGGTCAGGTTTGACAAAGGCCACGGGGACAGGGCTAGGAGACAGGCGGCCGTGCTCTCTGAACACTGGTTGGAGTGGCCGTGGAGAGGCTGCTGAGGTGGCTGGAGCCAGCCCACCCACACCCCACCTTCCAGACTTGTTAAGGAAGATGAGAATCGGATGCCTTGAAACAGGTAGGCACGAGGAGCTGTGTGTGCCAGAGAGGCTTCATTCAGACGTGGGAATAGTGGGATCCTCATGGGATCGCATCTACGGAAGGGTTGACCATGCACGTCCCACAGTCTGGGGCTCCACCATGGAACTTGGGTAGGAAGGAGAAGCTGGAGGAAGGGGGGAAACCAAGCGTTTGTGGAAAGGACGGTTTGGCCACACATGCGGTGGGGCAGACGGGAAGGGCACCCGAGCACACACAAGCAGTGGGATCAGGTCCTCTGGCTTCCCTGACACCACCACCACCGCAAAAGTAAAGCAACACACATTTTTATCAGATGATGTTTTACTGTTGTGGAATCTCCTTAAATTGCCTTGACGCCAAACATCAAGAAACAGGATGGAAGAGGCCGCTCGGCTCTGTGGCAGCAATGCTCAGGACGTTCTGGGCTCTTCCACGAGGTTCGGACACCTCCTAGTCCTTTCTCTGGGTCTGGCCAGGAGTGACCCCCACAAGCTCTGCACTCGCTGGCATCTCCACACCCTGCTAAAATTAGCTGCCATTGGCAAGTAGGTCAGGGTACATAGGGTGCCTGTCAGAATGCCAGGCTCTCCCAAGATTGGCCGGTACGGCCACCCCTTGACACGATTGATCACTTTCCCAAAATAGAGCAAAGCTGGCCTCACCAGACCTCATATGACAAGTCCCTGACTACCCAACCCCTGGCTCTGAGCCCCTTTTGCTTTGGGGGTTGAGCTCATGCCCGAATTTGGGGTGGCTGGTCTTGGACCAGCCAGGCCAAGGCTCGGCTACCTGGGGGTCTTGCTCCCATCTCCTGGGGCAAGTCACAGTACAGAGGAGGAGGAGGAGGAGGAGGCAAATCCTCAAGTTCTAGTCTCTGAGAGGTGAGAGGAGGGGTGTGAACCAATGCAAAGCCAGAGGTAAACCGAGCCGATTTCTGTCTCGGCTAGGCTGATTGCCATGAGCAGCAAGCATCCTCCCAGAGCATGTTGTAAGGAGTGATCTCTTTCCATGCACTGCACCTTTGAGGGAAGAATGGGACCAGGTTGGCCAAGCACCCAGGACAAGACTCTAGCAACTCGCACCCACCCTCCTGGGAATCCACCGTGTCCTGGAGTATCGTTCTGCTGTAAGGACACGCAACACGGTGTTGTTCTTCCTACGCTCAAGAGTCATGACTGGATAGTGCCCTGGAGAAGGGGGATCAGGACAGAAGGTGCCTTAGGGACGGGATCTCATGATGGACATACAGAAGACGGGAAGCTGCATGAACATTGAGTCTGCTTAGGGTTTGGAGAAAAAACAGAGCTTTGCAGCCACGAGTTAGGGCGTTTTCCCGTCTTCGTCTTTTCTTTGATGAAGGGAAGTGGGCAGGCTGAAGGGATCGTTTTCTGTTGTAGTTGGTGATCTCCCACCTCCTCTCCTCTCCTCGTGTGTATGCAAGCATGTGTGTGTGTGTGTGTGTGTGTGTGTGTGTGTGTGTGTGTGTGTTCGTGTGCAGGTGCATGCACCTATGCACTGCCATGCAAAAGAAGCCAGAGGAGGAGGAGATGAGTGTCTCTGTCTGTCCCTTGACATCTTTGTTTGAAACAGGGTCTCTCCCTGAGCATGAAGTTCATGTTTTCAGCTAAGCTGGCTGTCCAGTGAGCATCAGGGATCTGCCTGCCTCCGTCCTTCAGCTTCTGGTGTTTAGTAACATAAAGCCGTGCTTGGCTTATCCGTGGGTACTGGGCATTCAAACTCAGGTTTTCTCACTTGCACATCAAGTGCTCTTACCCAATGAGCATCCCCTCCCCCCCCCACTCCCACCCCCTGCACTCCCAGCTCCATGCCTTGTTCAAGAAGCCAGTTCATACGAATGGCTGGGTTTTCTTTTCATTTACCTCAAGGGAACAGCAGGATAAGTATAGTAACTGATAATCAAACATTCATTCTAGTATCAAAAAACAAAACAAAACAAAAACCAACCAAAACCCAAACCAAACCAAACCAAAAAACCCCCACAGCATTGCGCAGTACTTCCGTGCAAAGGTAATGCAAAAGCTGGCAAGATGGCTTAGCAGGTCAAGCACCTGCCACGGGAGTCTAATGCCTTGGGTTTGGTCTCTGGAACCATGTAAAGATGGAGTGGGAGCCGGGGAGATGGCTCAGCAGTTAAGAGCACTGGATGCTCTTCCAGAGGACCCAGGGTCAATTCCTCACATCCATGTGGTAATAACTATAACTCCAGTCCCCTCTTTTGGCTTCTCTGGGTACCAGGCACACACATAGTGCATAGACATACATGCAGGCAAAACATCTGTAAACATATAATAAATGAAAGAAAAAGAAAGATGGCGAGAACTGCGCGCTTGTGTGTGCGCACTCATGTGTATATACCAGAGGTGTATTCCACAGAGCTGATGTCTGAGCTCAACAAGTGTGCTATCAACACATAGAACAATAATAACACTAAGTTAAACATTCAAAACAAAAATATTTTTGAAAAAGGTAAGGTTGGTCTATTTTTTTTAATGTATGTGGGTGTCAGAATGGAACCCAGAAGAGCAGTGGCGAATGGTCTTACTGCCAAGCCCTCTCTCCAGCCCTCAGGCTGATCTCTAATGCTAGCATATGAACCGTCCCTCACAGCTGGCGTGCTATCTATTTTGGAATGTTGTGGAACCTCTAGGAGATGGAGCCTCACTAGAGGAAGGAAGTCACTGGGAGGCAGGTCTTACGGTTTTATAGCCAGACCCTGTTAGGGACAAGCAGAAGGAACTTGTCCTAAGTCCTGCCATTTTGTTTTCAGGCTCCATTTAATCACCAAGCTCAAGGTCCCAGGTGCTAGGGGACTTTCCGACAGCTGAACAGCTTCTCGTTAGGACAGTTGTCTGAGTTCGGCCATCTCAAGGATAACCTCCATCTTGCTGGCAGAGTCAAACTAAGTTCACGTCCTCAGGCTCAGGAATCAACTCCTATCCTGGTTGATAGGAAAATGTAACAATACTTGACACAGATGTTTGCGACTTGCAAGCTTCAATAGTCTGGCTCCTTGTTGCAGGTTAGCTCCTGAGTTGTTCATCTGCATTGACCTGGCGTTTGAGTTAGGGTTGGGTTTAAGCAGACCCCATACCAACCGCACTTCCCGTCTTCTCTCTGCTTCCTGACTGTGGACTCAGTGTGAGACCTGAGCCTCGTGGTCTATAGCTATTCCTTCCCTGCCACGATGAACTGGGTCCCCTAAAACTGGAAGCCAGAATAAGGCTCCCCTTAAGTTGTTTCTTAGCAGACATGGTCACAGCAGAAGGTAACCAGTACAGCGTGCAAAGATGTCAGTGATGGTCTGTTTACAGGGATTGCAGCCTCCCTCCCGCGATTCTCTGCTAGACACTGGCCTGGTATATGCTTCAGCTCTATCCCCTGTGTGCAGAGGTCTGTCTTGGGTAACGGATAGGATCTTGCAGAAATGATGGCAGGTATGCCACAAGACACGGTGGCTCCTGTCTTCCTCGCAGTCTGTTCCCTCTGAGGGAGGCCAAGTGCCATCGGATGAGGATGTGACATGGGAAAAGGGGTCCTTATAACATCGGGAGGAAAAAGTGAAGACACTGGTAATCTGCCACGTTGGCAGCAGATCTGCCAGCCACAGCCAAGCCCCCTGCTGTGCCCAGCCACTCCCTCGACGGAATCTCAGGAGAGACTGTAAGGCAGACCACCTGCTGGACCCACAGAAACTATGCAGGGCAGTAGAGTCCAGTTGTCTTAGACCTCCAAGTCTTGAAAGTAATTTTTAAAAACAGAAGTGGGGTTTTTTTTCCCCGAGACAGGGTTTCTCTGTGTAGCCCTGGCTGTCCTGGAACTCACTCTGTAGACCAGGCTGGCCTCAAACTCAGAAATCCGCCTGCCTCTGCCTCCCAAGTGCTGGGATTACAGGCGGGAGCCGCCATGCCCGGCTTGAGTACTATTTTAAATTTAGGTTTAGAAAAGACCAGATTAGATGGGTACCGCTATTTTTGTACAAAAGGTCCAAGGCCCAGATTCACACTTAAATTGGCCAAATTTCCAGGCCCCTCTGTAGAGGGAAACGAAGTGTCTGCCAGGAGCCCGCAGTGCCAGCCCACCCCCACCTGGCCTGCGAGCTGGCTGTCCTCAGTATTAGTCTAGTTCCAGGTACAGGCGAACTGATGCAATGGGGCCTGGGAGCCAGTGAGTGTCGCAAGTGTTTGCTCAGCGCAGAGGGAACCAGAAATCGGCAGGGCCTTTGTGTAAAGGGGCCGGCCTTAGGCCTGGTGAGTGGGAGGAGTAGGAAGCGGATTGTGCCAGGATGTTGGGGATGGAGGACAGGAGGAGACAAAGAGAGAGCAGAGCCCACCCTGACAAGTGCCGCAGCTATCTGAGAGCATGGACGATGTCTTATAAGATGCTATGGCAGAGTTTTGACCAAATTACAGCTCAAAGTGTGCCTTGTGGAGACAGAGGCCCATGACAGTTAAGAGTTCCGAGGATGCGTGACTTGAGTAATTATCAGCAGATTTTCAGCCTCTCCAGTATGACCAACAGGCGCTGTTGGATCACCCAGACCGTACGGCGTCAGGCACTCTAGTCAATCCCCTTTTAATATGTAATTCTATCAGTCACGTTCCTTTAGAGAACTCTAATACAGTATGCGAGGAAATAGGAATTGCAGTTTTTTAAAAAAGGGAAACTCTTAGTCAGAAGCTCAGACCCTGGAGTCAGATGTCCTAGACAGGCTTAGTGGATGGAGAATTAGGGGAAGTCAGGAGAGACATGTATCCACAAATAGAGAGGATCATAAGAGCACAGAAGGTGTTAGAAACCCAATAGAAATTTGAGGGCTTAAAAGATAACAGCAGTGGAAACGCCACCGAAGGGCTCAAGGGTAGATTTGTATTTATTTATTTTTTTATATTTATTTATTTATTTATTTATTTATTTATTTTGGTTTTTCGAGACAGGGTTTCTCTGTGTAGTCCTGGCTGTCCTGGAACTCACTCTGTAGACCAGGTTGGCCTCGAACTCAGAAATCCTCCTGCCTCTGCCTCCCGAGTGCTGGGATTACAGGCGTGCGCCACCACACCCGGCTCAGGGGCAGATTTTTAAAGTTATCTATTTTTATTTTGTGTGTTGGGATGTTTTAACAGTATGTATGTCTGTGCACGTACAACATGTGTGCTGGGGGCTGTTGGAGTCCAGAAAGAGGGTGCTGGATCCCATGGGACTGGATCTACTGACAGCCTTGTAAGCCACCATGTGGTTGCTGGAAATCGAATCCAGGTCCTCTGGAAGAGCAGCCAGTGCTCTTAAGCCCTGAGCCATCTCTCCAGATCTCAATCAAAGATTTTAATGGGCCTAAGATAGAATCAGCGAAGTTGGAAATCAAGCAATTGAAAGTAATTGATCTGTGGAACAGAAAAAGAAAAGGAAGAGAAATAAAGGAAAGCATGCAACCCATTGACGGTGGCTTCTAGAAGGAAAAGAAGGCGAGAGAAGGTGAGAGGGGGGAGGGGCAGAGAGTAGTTGGAGAGATAGCAGTGAAGCAGTTTCCAAGTCTAATGAAAAGTACACACACACACACACACACACACACACACACATATCGCCTAGCAGGAGAAACTCTAAGTGGCCCTGGCTGGGACACATTGTAGTCACAGTGTCAAAAGACAAAGAGAGGCTTGACACCTGCTCCAGGCACATGAGGGATCCGCAGAGAGACTGAGAAGCCAGCCAGCAGCACCCTTAAAGCACTGGAAGAAAACTCTGTAACTGAGTGTGCTGTTTCCTCCAGAACTAGTCTCCGACAGAAAGGAGATACTAAGATATTTCAGATGAATAAAATCAGACAGATGAATCCCCCTGTAAGCCTGCCCCATAAGAAATGCTACAGGGAGATATTCTAGACAGAAAGCTGGGTCCCCTCTGGTTGAGAGGGAACCCAGGGTGCCTTGGAACATGGTAAGAAGATAGAGTTGGGGTGCCTGTAAATTCCTAGACCCAAGGACCTGTGAATATGTCACTTCGTGTGGCACAGATGACAGCACACAGCTGATGTCACACTCAGCAGTAAAATACTCATATTTTTTCCCACTATGTCGGGAACATGATAAGGAGACCCACCTCTGAGCCGCGCAGTAATGAAATCTCCAGCCAGAACAATTGGGGAGGGAAAAGCAATTAAAAGATACCCAGACTGCGAAGGGCTGCAGTGAAGATACGCTTTACCCTGGAAGCCCATATGTAAAATCCTAATTACCAGTGGGATGATCTTAAGGGGAGGCCTCTCAGAGCTGACTAGGTCACAGGGGCGGAGCCATCAGGGATTCCACTATGTAAGAGGTCCCACGAGCCTCTCGACCTGGCACCGTGTGATACTGAAAGTGACACTTGGGGAATGGGCCCTGACCAAGCGACAGCTTGGTCTTGGACACCCCAGTCTTTTCCTTTCTTTCTTTAAGATTTTATTATATATATAATAAAAAATAAATAATAATAAAATCTTCAGACACTCCATAAAAGGGCATCAGATCCCATTACAGATGGTTGTGAACCACCATGTGGTTGCTGGGAATTGAACTCAGGACCTCTAGAAGAGCAGTCAGTGCTCTTAACCGCTGAGCCATCTCTCCAGCCCAAGTCTGCTGTTTTCAAGTGGCCGGATCTATACATTTTCTACAGTATCCAAGTGGACCTTCAACTACCTCTAGCTCAGAAGACATCACCATATCTGTCGAAGGTCACAGATAATCCATAACAATCCTCGAGTTAATGCTCTCATTCAATAACGTTGCAGGATATAAAAATCATTACACAAAAGTCAGTTCTATTTTTTGTACACCAGCAGCAAGTAACTAAAAAAATAAATGTAAAAACATCTCCATTTAAAAAAGCACCACAAAAGGAGCTCCTTGAGAATACAGACATTGATCATTGCTGTAAGGAATGAGGGCACCTCAGCAAATGCCCTGGGAAAAGCACACTACCCCAGGTGATCCACAAACTCTCTGCACTCCCTAGCTCTCCAAATTATGATTTTTGCAGAAGTGAAAAACATATTTTGAAATCAATATGGAGCCGGGCGTGGTGGTGCATGCCTGTAATCCCAGCACTTGGGAGGCAGAGGCAGGCGGATTTCTGAGTTCGAGGCCAGCCTGGTCTACAGAGTGAGTTCCAGGACAGGCAGAGCTACACAGAGAAACCCTGTCTCGAAAAACCAAAAAAAAAAAAAAAAAAAAAAAAAAAAAAAAAAAAGAAAGAAAGAAAGAAAGAAATCAATATGGAATCTCAAAGAGCCCTCAATATTACAAACAATTTTGAAAAAAAAAACAAAAACAAAAACACCAAATAGTCCCATCTTCAAAGTTACTACAAAGTGTCATAGTAACCAAGAGTATTATGGTACTTCTGGTTGCCTTAATGCCTTAATGACAGACAGACCGCTCATGACACCGAGCAGCGTGCCCAGTAACAAAGTCTCCCCACACATGGCCAGATTTTTGACCAAGGTGCTAAGACTATTCAGGGGAAGAAAACCAATCCCTTCAGTAAAAGATGTTGTGTGAATTTGATATCCATGCACATAAGAAGGAAGTTGAATTCTTTCCCAATACCCTAACAAAAGTGGCCTTGACATGGATTAAAGGGTAGGTGGAATCAGGTGATAACATTATGTATGGGTGGAGATATCACAATGAAACCCATTACTTTTTATGCCAATCAAAAATTAATTTAAAGCCGGGCAATGGTGACACACACCTTTCATCCCAGCACTTGGGAGGCAGAGGCAGGCAGATTTCTGAGTTCGAGGCCAGCCTGGTCTACAGAGTGAGTTCCAGGACAGCCAGGGCTATTCAGAGAAACCCTGTCTCCAAAAACAAAAACAAAAACAAAAACAAAAACCAAAAAAAAAAAAAAAAATTCAAAAAGAAATGGATTGAAATGGTGAAAATAGCACATTCTTTGAAGATGTGGGATAATCTTGGACTTAACGGTGGCCTCTTTTGAACTTCTTTCTAGTGCTGAGGATCAACTCTAGGTCTTAACGCCAGGCAAGGGCTCGGCCACTGAGCCACACACCCAGCCTGGACTAACTTATTAAATGTGACATGAAGGGCACTGTAATAAGAGGGCACAGATCCATCAGACTTCATCAACATTTCTGAGTCATGTATGGTGGCCTGTTTCAGGAGTTCTAGAGGCTCAGGAAACTGAAGCAGGAAGATCATTTGAACCTAGGGATTCAAGGCCAATCTGGACAACATAGGAAGAGCACTTCTCAGATAACAATGGCAACAGACAGCAACAGACTTGGTAGGGAGAAGGACACTATCAAGAGTGTTGAATGGAAGAAGGTATTTTCGAATCTTGCATCTAGTAAGGAACGGCTTACTTCACATCTATCAATAGAAATTCTTAGCTGGAGGGTGGTGGTGCACACCTGTAATCCCAGCACTTGGGAGGCAGAGGCAGGCTGATTTCTGAGTTTGAGGCCAGCCTGGTCTACAGAGTGAGTTCCAGGACAGCCAGGACTACACAGAGAAACCCTGTCTCAAAAAAAAAAAAAAAAAAAAAAAAAAAAAAAAGAAAGAAAGAAAGAAAGAAAGAAAAGAAAAGAAAAGAAAAAAAGAAAAATTCTTAGAACTCAACAATGCCAACAAAAAGGCAAACAACCCCATATAACGGGCAAAAAGATTAGGACCCTTTTCTGAAGAAGATTTAAGAGTAGACAAAAATCACATAAACAGATGTTGGTAGTCATTTGGAGGAAATACTAATCGTGACTGTGAAGCCCTCTCCCACACCCACAAAGACAGCACTTAAAAGGGGCCTGAGAGGGTGGACAGAAAATAACAAGAGTGTTGGCCATGATGAAGTATTGGCAGAAGAGAGTTTGCGTCCCTCATATGTAAATGTGTATGCAAATATGCACACAAATGTATATGCAAATGTGTGAATAATTCAGTTGCTGTGTAAAACAAGCTTGGTGATTCACTGTAAAGTTAAACAGAGGATAGCATACAGCCCTGCAATTGCACACCTAAGTACACTCTCTTAAAAACTTGAAGTGGGAGCCGGGCGTGGTGGCGCACGCCTGTAATCCCAGCACTCTGGGAGGCAGAGACAGGCGGATTTCTGAGTTCGAGGCCAGCCTGGTATACAGAGTGAGTTCCAGGACAGCCAGGACTACACACAGAGAAACCTTGTCTCGAAAAACAATAAAAAAAAAAAAAAAAAAAAAAAAAAAAACTTGAAGTGGGGACTCAAACTCATGTATGACAGTGACCAGTCATAGGAGTGCTATTCACAACAACCAAAAGGTAGACACACCCGAACTCCATGTCAATTGATAAATGAATGAGAGAAAAGGCGTCTGTGTAAACCAGGAAATGCTATTTATCCATGAAAAAGAGTGAAGTTTTGAAAAAGCCATAACATAGATCAACCTCAACAACATTATGATAAGCAAACTAAGCCTTATATAAAGTGATATATGATGATTCTCATTTTGTAAATACAAAAAGTAAATTCACTGAGACAGAAGGAATAGTGCCTGCTAAGGGTGTGGGGGATGGGAAGTCAGCAGGTTTCTGATTGGAATGATAAAAATCATTTTGGAAATAGTGAGGAATTATGCAATGTCGTTAGTACAAAATGTCACCAAATTGTTAATTTTAAAGATGATTAAAATGGGGCTGGAGAGATGGCTCAGCGGTTAAGAGCACTGACTGCTCTTCCAGAGGTCCTGAGTTCAATTTTCAGCAACCACATGGTGGCTCACAACTGTTTGTAATGGGATCTGACGCCCTCTTCTGGTGTGTCTGAAGACTGCTACATAAGATATATGTATAAGCATATACATAAAATAAAGAAATAATTTTTTAAAAAATGGTTAAATGGATCCTGGAGAGATGGCTCAGTGGTTAAGACTGCTGGCTGCTCTTCCAGAGGCCTGAGCTTGGTTCTCAGAATTCACACTAGGTGGTTCACCAAGGATTCTGGCCCCCTTTTCTACACACACACATACACACACACACACACACACACACACACACACACACATACACACACATACACAATTTGAAATCTTTTAAATGATTACAATGGCAGACTTCATGGCATATGTATCTTGTCACAGTAAAGGAGAGACTGACTCTGTTTCCATCACAGGCAGGCTTTTACTTCCTCAATCTCAATCACACTCTGTTCTCTCACTCAGCATTTCACTGGCAGGCGCTGTGCGTGGTGACTGATACTACAGGTACCATGTGGCACCTCCACAGGGCCAGGGCAGTTCAGCACTTCTTGACGGTTCCAAAGCTGGAGCTATTCCCAAGGAAGCCATGGCAAAGGCTAGCTTGGACATCTCAGTTAAACAGAGGGACTCACACTGGCTTTGGATTAATTAATTTCCTGGATTAATGTGCTGTTCCTGATGCTTCAAGCTCCACTGTTAGGAGAAGATAGATCTAAAAGCTAGGGTGGGAGGAGCCGTTGGCAGTTTCTCATGAAAACCCTATAAGCTTGGCTTGAAAAGAACTCTTTGATTGCTGGGTGGTGGTGGGGCACGCCTGTAATCCCAGCAGAGGCAGGCGGATTTCTGAGTTCAAGGCTAGCCTGGTCTACAGAGTGAGTTCTAGGACAGCCTGGGCTACACAGAGAAACCCTGTCTCAGAAAAAAACCCAAACAAACAAACAAACAAACAAAACAAAACAAAATTCTTTGATTATTCAGACCAAAAGATAATTCTTGAGACGTGGGTCGTGAAATGACAGTGAGCACTCAGAGTGCTCATCAGTCCTCCAAAGGTGGGGCTGAGGCTGGGGAGGAGGTGAGCTCTCCACAGAGGACGATCGAGGTTCTCAAGGTCTACACTTGCCCGGTCCACCCAGGTCCTGTACGTTGCTGCAGCTCAGTACCATGCATTTGTTTTCCTTCTTTCTCTTTCTGAATGGGAGCTAACACTTAAGTTTGGTTCCTAAAAGTCCTCCCAAGGTCCTGTAGGGATGGAGAACCCTTTACGTCATGTTTACGTCACGGGTGGGGCACCCCATGAGGACAGAGCATGAGACCAGCCCTTCCTCCTCTTTCTTTGACTTTCTAACCACATGTCACTCCTTGGCAATCTCACATCAGGGATGTGTCATAAGCCCCAAGGAGCAGAACTACAAATTGTGCTTTTCTTCCTAAGTTGATTATATCGAGTATCTGTGGCACTGATGGAAACCTGACGAAGATCCCCTACGCAAGCTCCCACAGTCCACGGTGGGTTGCTAGGTTTTCATTTACGATGACGACCAATTAGCAGCATTGTCTGCACGCATGCAGAGCCCGGTCTCTGGCCTCCCAGAGCCTGTGCTTTGCTTTGAATTCAGGAACTACATTGGTGGATGTGTGTTCCGTGTGTGAGAGGAAAGCGTGCATGGGAACGTGATCAGAAGCTCACAGAGGAGTGGCCTACCGAAGAGGTCACTACCCATGGCCCAAATCCATGACCCCTCTGCCCACTACGGGGATGGTGACGATGCTGAACTCCCGGCCACATGTCTTTATAGCAAGCTGGCGCCACAGAAAGTGAGCGGCTGTACAGTTTCCAGGTCCTCATGCTTAAGAAGAGAACATCTCTGCCCGCCTCTTCCCGGCTAGACACAGACAAGGATTTGGCTTTAGGGAATGGTCACAGCCATGGAACTGAAGAAGTCTGGGTTCCCAGCAATGTGGAGAATCTGGGCAGTCAGACCTCCCACACTGGCTTACACGGTGAGAAATACAGTCTTACTTAAGACTGGTTACAGCAAGGAAGTATGTCCTAGTGAACACAGGATGCAGGACTGATAATCAGCAAGAGATCTGAGCAGGATCTGAGGTCACTCACTCATCCCCTCAATACTTCTGAGTATCACGTTTGTGCTCAATCTGAGTTACAAAAGTGACTTCTTTCTTTTATCGGTCTGTCCATCTGTCTGTCTACCTAAATTTATTGCAGTACTCAGGACAACCATGCTCAGGAAATACGGAGCACACCCTTTTCACAGTCATGCTAATCCCCTCTGTCTTGTTCCAGCTTTAGTTACATGGGCTGCCTACACAAGAACTTCTAGAAACTTCAAGAAACTTCCGATATTGAACTTCCAGGAGTTTAGTGTCTAGCAAACTGGAGAGGCGGCTTCATCCGCATTCAAACGTGCAGCCTTTCCTTCCCCTCCTTGGCTGCTGGAAGATTGCTGTCATTATGGATAACTGAGTTCCTGTCCAGGCCAGGAAGTTCATAACTGAGTGTCTACTACCTAGAAAACAAACGGAAGGCCACGGTACCAAACACAGACATTCCGTTAAAGCTAGTCAAAATGTACACAGCCGCACCAGTTGTCATCTTTGAGTTTGGACAATGGGCTTTGTGACTGTGCATGAGCCTAACACACACTTGTAAGTCATGGCCTTTATGAGTAGCAAAAGACCTTGAGAAAACAGGAGGGGCCACAGAACAGAAGGGGAGGTGCGGAGCGGCCAAGGCCGATGGTGGTGCTGGCAAAACGTGAGCTGGAAATGTGGTGGGGCAAATGCAGCGGAAACTCTCCCAAGACCTCACCCTCTGGGATGGCACGAGAGTCTGGAAAGAGGACCAGCAAGCTGTAAAACTTATCTAGGAAAGGAAATGGAAGGGAAGGGAAGAAGGGAAGGGAAGGGAAGGGAAGGGAAGGGAAGGGAAGGGAAGGGAAGGGAAGGGAAGGGAAGGGAAGGGAAGGGAAGGGAAAGGAAGGGAAGGGAAGGAAAAAAGAAAAAGAAAAAAGAGACGTGTCAGTGGGGACTGTAGGGACTTTGGAGAACATAAGAGAGACTGTGGGTTCTTTTCTGTTGTTTGTTTTGTTTTGTTTTGTTTTGTTTTGTTTTGTTTTGTTTTGTTTTGTTTTAGACAGGATCTCACTATATAGCCCTGACTGTCCTGGAACTCACTATAAAGACCAGGCTGGCCTCGAACTCACAGATATCTGCCTCTGCCTCCTGAGAGCTAAGATTAATGGTGTGTACCACTACACTGACACTGTGGAGTTTCAGCTGGATCCTGTTTCTTAAAGGTCTAGTAGCTCTTGTGTAGGAGGGAGCAGCAGATTAGGGATGGAGGGGCGGGGGTTGGAGCAATTCCAGATGCGTTTGAAGAGACACATCTGTCTCTGATGGCTTAGACTTAAGGCACTGAGTCTCCTGGAGCATAATGGTAGAGTGGACAAGCAATGTCCAGATGTAAGAGGTCCCTCCCAGGCTGTGCTTGACCCCTTGGTCCCAGCTCTTCACACTGTTTTGGGAGTCTCTGGAAGCTTTGGGTGTGACTTAGGTAGAAGTGGGTTGACATCTGCTTCTGATTCCTGCCCAGTCTCTCTGATCTGCCCAGAAGCGAGCAGACCCCAGTGCACGCCCAGTATCACAAGCAGGAGTCCCATTGCCACAGAGGAGGAGTCCCTCTTTCCCTGCATTCCTGGGAGCCATGAGCCTAGCAAACCCTTCCTCCTTTTCGGTGCTCTGCCGGGTGTTTGGTTACATTATGGGAAAAGCAACTAATGGAATAACAGAACGTTCCACTGTGAAACTGGAGAATTATAAAGAAGATCAAATGTACGAAAAAATTAAAATAAAGGAGTCAGTAGTGACAAGGGAAAAAATACAGAAAACACAAAAATACAGTTAAACTTGATTGACAAACACAAATTCAGTCTTTGGGTTTTTTTTGTTGTTGTTGTTGTTTTTTGTTTGTTTGTTTTTTGTTTTTTGTTTTGTTTTTTCGAGACAGAGTTTCTCTGTGTAGTCCTGGCTGTCCTGGAACTCACTCTGTAGACCAGGCTGGCCTCAAACTCAGAAATCCGCCTGCCTCTGTCTCCCAAGCGCTGGGATTACAGGTGTGCGCCACCACGCCCGGCCAGTCTTTGTTTTTATTTGTTTGAAATGAGGGAAATGAGGTTACGTGACCTAGGCTGGTCTCGAAATCACAAGCTTCGGGGACCTGAGGCCCTAGCCTCTCTCTCCATTCAGACCCAAACCCAGGGGGCTTAAACAGACCAACAAAACATGCTGTCAGCGATGGGGCTGTGCCTGAGTGGTTAAGAGCGCGTTTTGCTCTTGCAGGGGACATGTGTTCAGTCCCCATCGCCCCACGTGGTGGTTTGCTGACCTCTGTGGGTGCCAGGCATGCATGTGGTACAGACACGGATGCAGGCAAAGCACTCATACACATAAAGTAAAACAAATAAACCTTCTGTAGTGGCTATTCCTGGTTGTCAACTTGACTATATGTGGAATGAACTACAATCTAGAATTGGAAGGCTCACCTATGATCCTAATTTGGAGGCTCAGAGACATAAGTTTCTGACCTGGACTTAGCATGGAGATCTTGAAGCATGGATTCCAGTCAAGGTCATCTGGGATTAAAGGTGTGGAGACATACACCTTTAATCCCAGACTTCAAGTTCATCTGGGATTAAAGGTGTACACCTTTAATCTGAGCTACACCTTCTACTGGAGACATATATATATAAGGACATTGAAAGAAGGAAGACCGATTCTTCCTTGCCGGCTTGCTTCGTGGGACTGAGCAACTGCAAGATCCTTGGACTTCCATCCACAGCTGCTGCTGACTACTGTTGGGGAGTTGGACTACAGACTGTAAGTCATCGACAAATTCCCTAACTACATAGAGACTGCCCATACGATCTGTGACTCTAGAGAACCCAGACTAATACACCTTCCTTACATTTTTAAAAATTAGATTATCACAGGCTGGGAAATGGCGCAGTGGGCAAAGCACTTGCTTTGAAGGTTTGAGGACCCAAGTTTAAATAACCAGACCCCGGTAAGACCTAGATGCTCCGAAAGTGAGATGGCCCCAGACGAGTGTGAGGCAGCTAGCTTGGCCTGCACAGTAGTGAACAGTAAGAGACCCTGCCTCAAACATGGTGGCAGCCAAGGTTGCCCTTTGGCCTCCAAAAGCATGTGGTGTTGAGAGCCTAACTCACTCCATCTTAGCAGTCAGCCCTGTAAGCCTTAAGCTCTTTCTCTCCCTCTCCCTTTCTCAAATAGAATCAAAGACAACAGAAAAGATACTAAGAAACAACTTTAAGAATAAGAAAGACAAGCCGGGCAGTGGTGGCGGTGGCACATGCCTGTAATCCCAGCACTTGGGAGGCAGAGGCAGGCGGATTTCTGAGTTCGAGGCCAGCCTGGTCTACAGAGTGAGTTCCAGGACAGCCAGGGCTATACAGATAAACCCTGTCTCAAAAAACAAACAAACAACAACAACAACAAAAAAAAACAAAGAATAAGAAAGACATTTAGTTCTAGATGAAGGGAGCTTGGAAGGCTCATGGGAGTCATGTGTGACTTATGTGAATATATTCCAAAACCTAGAAGGAATGGAAGACTTTCAAATAATGTAACTTATTTAAAAGTTCACCGAGGAAGACAGGACAAGCCAAGAGTTGAAATGTGGAGTGATGTGGAAATCTTCCCCTTTATACACATGCCGAGCCCAGCTGCTAAACAAAAACCCTATGCTTATGGGGCTAAGGGCAGGGCTTGGGGGCAGAGCTCTTGCCCAGCTCACGCAAGCCGCTGGGTTTGATCTTCAAAACAACTACAAAATGCGCTCACGAAAGTCTTGCCAGTGACTTGGAACAAATATGACGTGTTGAATGAGTGATGTCCTTCACTGTTGTCAGAGGTTCCGTCTGTTAGAGAACACCTGTGAGGGCATGGAGGCGGGACACTACATGTGTGCTGTGACAGCAGGGTGGGAGAGCAGTTACACTTCAAGTCTACACTTCGATCTCCAGGACCCAGAATCCAAGATCGGCCTGTCTACGAGATCTGGAAGGACGTGTTGTGCATACTTTCAGTTCGAGGCCAGCCTGGCCTGCAGAGTGAGTTCCAGGACAGTCAGGGCTACACAGAGAAACCAAAAGAAACAAATCTAGAAGGATGGACAAATGAACTGGGCTATCACAGAGCAGGTGCCAAGGGGGAGGATGGGGGAGAGATGCTGGGGGATGGGGCGCCGGAGGAGAGGGTATGGGCAGAGTTCATGGAAACAAATGTGGACTCCACCCCCGGGATCCTTGTAGGACCACCCACCTTATCAAGCACACATCTGGTAAAATGACCGAGGCTAGAAGACATAAAGACACTTGCCAACTCAATAAGATGACAACACCCCTATTTTAAAAGAAAATGTATCCAAAGCATGTCCAATATCGATGTCAAACACACATACCATCTTTAGTCAGAAGATAAATGGAAGTTAAGATCACAGTGACAGACCACTGCCGAGAACAAGGATGGCTCCCACTTAAAACATGGACATGAGCAGGAACTTGGTTTGGCTGGGAGGGGGCGGGGGGGGGCGGGAATCATGCATCAACAGAGCCCCTGGGCCCTGTGCTGGGAAAGGCAGAGGCCTCCTCTGCTCTGGAAAAGAGCTTGGGAGTCTCTCACTGCTTGCCAAACGGTCACCCATGTACATGCAAAGACTTGCGCTAGAATGTCCACGGGAGCTTTACCCATGACAGCTGAGGCTGGGAACAACCCAGATGCTGACACGGTGGGAAGGGGCAAGGGCCAGCGTGCGGCTGATACAGCAAAGCTCACTGCCAACTGTGAGCCAGACGGTGCTGCTTACAGATGAGGCAGAGCTAAAGAAAGAGGAAACAGACTGGAGATTTCCGGGGACTGGAGCAGCAGGGGGGACTGTCATCGCGATACAGAGGCTCTAGGAGTGATGGAACAAGCCTTTTGTCTTTTGAGATATGGTTCCTCTGTGTAGCCCTGTCTGTTCTGGAACTCGCTCTGTAGACCAGGCTGGCTGCAAACTCAGTAAGATGCCGCTGCCTCTCGAGTGCTGAGATTACAGGTGTGCACTACTGTTGCCCAGCTCAATGGCAGGAGTCTTGATGGTGAAGGTGCTTACGTTTGAGCAAATTCACCAAACTGTACCTAAAAAGATGGCTTTTATGCTTTGGTTTTGAGTTTTTGAGTTGCGGTCTCACTATGGAGCTGAGGCTGGCCTTGAACTCTTGAGCCCCCCTGTCTCCACTTCCCAAGTGTTAGGATTACATGTGGGCATCACTACACCCGGCTCAGAGAAGTGGATTTCATTTTATTAATATTATACATTTAGAAGGAAGAGCAGAGGCTGATGCTAGAGACAGATACAGAGCAGTCTCCTAGGAAGCCTTTTGGGCATCTAGGACCATGGAGGCTGCTGTCCCAGCTCTGATACTAGGATGCCAGGGTAAGGGATGGAGGTCTTCATGCTGGTAAAGGACTCTTTCTAGCTTTCTTCCATGAGCAATCCAGACCTTCAAAACTGATGCCAATTGTTATCAAATAGGGATCTGATGGCAGACCATTCGACAGAACTGCACAGGGTTAGAAGATGAATCCTGCCATTTATACAAGACTTTCTGTTTTTATGGGACCAAAGGCGATCTGCGCCCTAAAAGACCTCTGGACAAGAGAGCCAAGGCTTCCTGGAACTCAGGCTGGCTCTACCGAATGGGGAGTAAATTCCCCGAAAGCAAAGCCCCCAGTAGGAGAAAGCTCCTCTTCTCCTTCATCTGAGGTCTTGGTCCAAACATCTGCTGGTATCTGCCACTCTCGGAGCCCACAGATTGCTCTCTCTGTTTAGGGTTATACTCTTTGTACTCTGTGAGACAGAGCCAGGGTGCAGAATGCTGTGCCTCCTGCAGGTCCAGATCCCCAGGCCCGGCCCATTCTGAGTACCCAGTGCTCAGCAAGGGCTCTGCCAACCAGAGGCTGGCGCAGCCTGGAGATGTGGCCGCAACTGGTCTCTGGTATGACTTGTCTGGTGTCCTGTGACTTTGAACTGCTGTGTCCTTGGCTGTGGTGCTCCTAAGCAGCTCAGTGGAGAAAGGGCATATCTTGGCTTACAGTCCCAGGAGGATACAGCCCTTCATGGTGGAAGACGAGGCAGTAGGCTGGGACTGCATAGACAGAAGCTGGAGGCTGCCCGGTCACATTGTATTCAGGTCCAGGAACCAGGACAAAGTCCACTCCCAGTGACCCACTTCCTTCACGGAAGCTCCACCTCCTAATGGCTCCACAACCTTCCCAAACAGTGCCACCGGCTGGGGACCAGGTGTGCAAACAGAGCCCATGGAGGACATTTCACGTCATACCACAACAAGGTGCTCCCTCAACCCCCAAGATCTGCTCACAGAACCCCTTCTCCTAGCCCAAGATTTGCTTTCTCTGCCAAGATGTCCCCAAGTCAAGACTTTCCTAGACATCCAATCCTCCAGATTCCCGGAAGTCACTCTGCCCACTTCCAAGAGGCTAAAGTTCTCCCACATGGCTTAATGGAGTGGGCTGGGCCTCCCCTAAATGTGTTGAAGAAGCCATCTGTTCTACCTGCTGACCTTCTCCAGACAATCGCAGCCAACGTGGCCTCTTGGACTGCCTGGACGCTCAGGAGTTTTGCAGCCATTAAAAATGTTGTGGAGCCGGGAGGCGGTGGTGCGCGCCTTTAATCAGGAGGCAGAGGCATGTGGATCTCTGAGTTTGAGGACAGCCTGGTCTACACAGTAAGTTCCAGGACCGACAAAGTTACACAAAGAAACCCTGCCTCAGGAAAAAAAAAAAAGTGTGTGTGTGTGTCTGAAAACAACTATCAGGAGTCAGCTTCCATCCTGTAGGCTCTGGGGAATCAAACTCAGGCCATCAGGCTTGTCAGCAAGTTCCTTTCTCTGCCGAGCCATCTCACTGGCTTTGCCATCTCATTGTTTGAGACAAGGTTGCTCACTGGATCTAGAGTTTGCCAACTTGACTAATTTTTTTTTTTTTTTGAGACAGGGTTTCTCTGTATAGCCCTGGCTGTCCTGGAACTCACTCTGTAGACCAGGCTGGCCTCGAACTCAGAAATCCACCTGCCTCTGCCTCCCAAGTGCTGGGATTGCAGGCGTGCGCCACCGCCCGGCTCCAGCTTGGCTAACTTAACTTGTCAGTTAGCCCCAGGCAGCCTCCTGTCTCCAGTTCCCAGCTCTGGGATTTCGGGTGTATGATGATGCTCGGCCTTTATTTGGGTGCTGGTACAGACTGGGGTCCTCAAGGTTTCTCGGCAAGAACTTTACTAACCAAGACATCTGGTTAACCCCCTTTGTAGCCAGTTTGAAAATGTGTTTGGGAGCTAATTTACCGATGGCAGGATTACTCCAGGGTTAAAGTGAGAAAAAGTACAATGCCCACCCAGGAACTATCACCACACACTCTCTAGGTAAACAGGTCACTAAATATTTACACATGACATAAGGCATTTTAAAAATCACCCTCCTAGTTACTTAACACTTGATAGGGTCTATAACGGGCATGTTTGCATGTATGAATAGTCATCTCAGTCACTGCAAATATTTCCGTGGATACCGTGGTGCCTGCTGGCCAGTGGCCCCTCTCTAAGGCTCAGTCAGGATGACCACTCACACCTCACAGATGAGCTCACTGCTGAGACTGCTCTCCACGTGTGACCGGCGCACCCGGAAGACCTGAGTACTTATTCTTTCCTTGAAATGTGGCCAAGAAAGTAAAGTGCCCAGGGGCTAGTTGGGATGTATAATGAAACATTTGTTTATCTGAATAGCAAACCTAACTGGATATCCTAATTTTTTGTTTAGCAAGTCTGGAAGCCCTGGCCTTTGCAGGGGCCCCAGTAACTAGTGGCTGAAGGATTGTAAAAGGCTGGGCCTGACTCACAGGGACTCCTACACCTCTGATAACCACCGCTCACCTCAGGTTCTGACCCAGTGAGTCAGTGCTAGCACAGTCCCGGCAATCTGCCCATGATGACATACTTTTCCTTCAACACGAGGCTCCCTCACTGGCCTCCTCAGTGAAGGAGCACCGAGAATGCTTGGCACACAGAAACCGTCAGATGCCAAGATTGTTTATGAGAGCAGGCCAGGTGGTAGACAGCTGACTCCTGTCTCCGTGGATTCTGCTTCAGAAGGTTTTTCTCCTGTATGCAGGAGCTGGAAGACTCCATAAATCCTGAAGGTATTTCCTACTTCAGAGCCCTCATAGGACAAACAATCGGGAACAATGTTCCTTCCTGCTGAGTCTTCCTCATGCAACCTTCTCAGAAAGGCAGCATTGGACAGGAAGGCTGAGGAGATGCACCCCATTTGTAGTATAGGGAAGACCCGCCCATGGCAGGAGGTCCCTCCTCACACACGCCCAGCGCCGCGGCTCACTGGGCCATGCAGGAGACTTTTGTGTGAAAGGCAAAAGCTGTGACTTAGGACAGGTCTGAGCACAGCCCACCAGGTCCTTTATCCTCAATTCTGTCCTCCATGTGCTTACTTTATATATAAATACAGGAATTTCATTAAAACTCTGTGTGTAAAGTTAGCTTTCCTTATCCTTGCAGGGGATGCATTCCACGACCCTCAGTGGATGCTTGAAGACTTGGGAGAGAAAGGGCCTCATGTATACAATGCTTTTCCTATGATGAACTTGAATTTAGAAATTTGGCAGAGTAAGAGATTAACAGTAATAATTAATAAAAGGGAATAATGGGCTGGAAAGATGGCTCAGCGGTTAAGAACACCAACTGCTCTTCCAGAGGTCCTGAGTTCAAATCCCAGCAACCACATGGTGGCTCAAAACCATCTATAATGAGATCCGATGCCCTCTTCTAGTGTGTCTGAAGACAGCTACAGTATACTCATATGAATAAAATAAGATCTTTTAAAAAAATGAAAGGGAACAATTGTGACAATACTCCATGGTAAGTGTTCTTTTAAAATCCACTGCTCTGCCGTGTCCTGTGAGGAAGGTGCTGCAGTCCCTATATCACGAGACGGGGCGAGTGGACGGAACCATTTGTGCAGTAGCCTAACTGCTTCTTGATGCCTAGTGTCAATCCCAAGGTTGAAATATTTGTCAACCAACCTGATCATGCAGACAGCTTCTGAATGGCTACTGGGCAGGAAGTAAACACACTGTATACTATGTATTACTGTACAGCAGATAGTGGATCCGCTCGACAAAAGTATGATTTACAGAGGCGGGGTGTGAGGTGTTTCATCCAACTACACAGAACAACATACAATTTTAAGCTTATTTTGGGGGGCTGGGGAGATGGCTCAGCACTTAAGAGTACCTATTGCTCTTGCAAAGGATCAGAATTCTGTTCCCAGCACCCACATCGGATGGCTTACAACTCCAGCTCCAGGGGATCCGATTCTAGACTCTGAGGGCATTAGGGCGCATGCATGCACATTCCCAGACACAGATATACATATGCACATAATTAAAAGTAAAAAGTAAATCCTTGAAACTTGTCGTTAGCTTGCTTATGGAGTTTTCTGCACATATTTGGACTGCAGTTAGCCACAGGTAAATGAGAGTGTAAACCGATCAAGCCGGCGGGGGAGTGGCACAGACTCGGCCGTATCTGTTGCTGACAAGAGAATGTTCTCAGATCCAGGGAGCCAATAATTTATAAGGGCAACGGGACCACAGGAGTCAGGGAAAAGCTTGTGGGTTGACGGGGGATCTTAAGATGGGACACAGGACAGTATAAAAGGCAGGATCATGACTTCCTACAGATGTCCCAACCCTTGGGACCTGCAAATATGTCACCTTATGAGGTAGGAAGGTTTGATAGATGTGATTTAGTTCGTGACTTGAGATGAGGTGAACCTGGATTATTTGTTCGGGTCAGTGCTATCGGAAGTGGGCAGGAGAGGCAGAGATTATGCGATGGTCAAGCACAGGTGAGAGAGATGCAGAGGCCATCACTGAACATGGAAGAAGGATGCAGGTGCCCAGGAATGGCTGGGCCCTAGAAGCTTGATGGGGAAGGAAATGGCTTCTTCTATGGTGCCCAGAAGGGGCCGGTCCTAGCAACACCTTCATTTTAACCCTCAGAGATCCATGTTAGGTCCTAGAACTGTAACATAACAAGTGTGTGCTGTTTCAAGCTCTTAAGTTTGTGACTTTGTCCTGGTGGCAACAGGAGACTCCCACTGCACATGGGAGGGCCTATAGGCCCGGCGAGCTCGGTGCCTACATTTCTAGTGTGTCTATCCAGCTGCCCAGAGAGGCTCACGGCCCAGCAGCTGGCCGTTCTGACGGGCAGCTCTCCTTCCTCCTCTCAGCAGCCGGTGGAAGCAAACATCTCTGTTCTAATTAATTAGTCATCAATCGCAGGTCCAGAGAGGCCAAGCAGCAGCCTCTGGACTCAGCCTGGCCTGTCTGCCCGCTGAGGTCCAGACATCACCTCCCTCAGAGACAGACTCATACTGGGGAGTAAGAGAGGAGCACAGATCTGGCCTGTGGCTGCAGAGGACTCTGCTGGGCAGGGGAAGCAAGTCAGTGGCAGAGGCTACAGAGAAGGATGGGTGTGGCTACGCGCAGCCTATGGAATTAAGACCAACAGTCAGGAAGCTGATGGGTCTGGGGGCAGGAAACGTAGTAGTTCATTTAACCCTTCTGTGCCTAGCCTGGCCGAGTCAGGGGCCCCCAAGTACACACTAGACATAGACAAACACACCCTGATGTGTGTGCCTTAGAGACTTGCTCTTTAGGGGCCCCCAAAGGAACCCTGAGAAGGCAGGGCATAGAGGGGAGCTTACAAGGAGAGTTGACCCTGCAGTTCTCTGAAGAGGAGAGGTAGAATAAAATAAAATAAAATAAAATAAAATAAAATAAAATAAAATAAAATAAAATAATAAAATAAAATAAATAAAATAAAATAAAATAATAAAATAAAATAAATAAAATAAAATAAAAATAATAAAATAAAATAAAATAAAATAAAATAAAATAAAATAAAATAAAATAAAATAAAAAAAGAAGGCATGTAGATGTGTATAAGAAAAAGCCCATCTCCCTTCTAGGGAGGACCGAGCGGTTCGGTCGGGGTCCAGACCTCCAATGCCTTTCTTGCAGAGAGTCACTGCCTACCTGGAAGCAGGGAAACACACACGCAGACGCTCCATACTTTCTTTCCCAGTTTGAACAAATCCCGCTTTCCTGTCCCCAGCTACCTGTGCTAGACCCCAGCTTCCTTCCCCCGGGATGGTATGAAGTGGTCCTTGTGCGGCCTACCTCAGCTAAACCAAAGCACCAGTAGCAGGCACATGTGGGACCTGGGTCCTTGCCGGTCCCCGCCTGCACCGTGTGGGCTCTCTAACTCGGGCTGGCTCTGGCTGTTTTTCTCCTAACATCATTAGCTCTGCCAGAAGCAGGCCAGAGGTGGTTTACGCTGACCTTGCCATTTCACACAAAGAGGAGACAAGCCAGGGGGAAAATGTGCCCAAAATGACTGAATCCTGCTCACTCCAGAACGGGAGAGATGGGTGTGCTCTCCGTTCACGGTTCCCCACCGTGTCCAGTCCTCATCTCTTTCCCTGCTCACTGCTCAGCCCAGGGCCGGCGCCGACATCTGGAACTCTGTGGTTGGGAAGGAGACTGCCCTATGCTTCTGATTATGTCGCTGCAACCCTTAAGGCCCCTGTAAAGTGCTTCCTGCTAGGAGGGGAAGGGAAGGGAAAGGGGGAGGGGGAGGGGAAGGAGGAGGAGGAGGAGGAGGAGGAGGAGGAAGCCTTTGGCTCTTGGCAGCTGTTCAGTACATTCTCAAAATCAGGCAGTAGGTTTGACCCCAGAATGCTTCAGACACCCAAATACTTCAATAGGATCTCTGATTCCCCTCCCCCTCCAACCTCAGAGTCTCTCCGCAGATTGTTTCCCAGACCTCTGAACAGCTCCACTGCTGGGTCACAATACCAGTCGAGTAAGTAGAGATCTTTCTGCCCCACAAGCGCCCCCAGCCACATCTTTCTTAAAGATAAAAGCAAATCCGGAGGTCCAGACCCTTACAGGTGGCAGCCAAACCTGTGAGTGTTGGGGACATGCAAACGGATACTTGTAAAATGCCTTGTGAGGTGGATACCTTTTCCTTCTTGGTGGCCTCCATCCTGGCTCTGTCATCCAGCATCTGCCCAGCCACCAGCCCAGGTGAGCTGGGAGCCCTCAGTGTTCAGCACCAGACTTCCAAAGCAGAAATAGCCCGGGCTTCTCCCACAGAGTCACAGCCTGCGCCAGACCTCAGAGAGCGCCGTCCACCTCAGGCTGGTTGAAGCCACAGCTTCTTCTTTTTCATTGTTCTCTTCTGGACTCTTCCCCACCAAGGCCTCCTCAGGCCCAGCGGTCTCCAGGAGGAACCATGTGGTTCCAGGGCAATGTCCTCAGTGTGGAATCACTTTCTTCTAGCTCTGCTGAGCTGTGAGGAACTGGTGGCCTCTAGACAGACTCAGCAGAAAAGGTCTCTCCCTCCGGTGGCTTGGGGATGGCTTTTGAGTAATGAGGCAACAGGTAACTCTGTTTTCTTTCTTCTCTGGGCTCAGCCACAGTCGATGCTTCTGTTCCAACCAGGTGTGGAGTAGATGTCTCCTGTCAGGGCCTCTGTGCTCCTGAGAGGGCCTGTGGTTTCTATGGTGACCATTCTATCATTAGAGCCACCATGCAGAAAACTGGGACTGATGACCAAAGGCCTCTCTACTCCTGTCACCATGGTGACCACTCTGTCACCTTGTCACCTTGTCACTGCCAGCCTGGTAGACATTACCACCTGCTTAGTTCCCAGATCAGCGCCCTGGTGCCTGTCACACTTACTAAGGAGCAGAGCCCTCTATGTCTGAGAACCAAAAGAACAGAAAAGGTGTCTTTGGCTGCCAGCCTGGCCTTGTGCTCTGGAGACGGCTAGGAACCTTCTTGTGGCTTCTCCCTTTCTTTCCCTTTCTCTTGGTCTGAAGCCCAAACTGGAATGGTGGACCTGAACCACGCTGGGACCACACTGCCTGGGAGTCGGTGTGTTTCTAGTGCTATCCCCAGAAGCCTCAGACCAGGGCATAACTGTTGCTGGAATTACTTTTTTTTGTTTTGTTAAAGATTTATTTATGTATCTTATGTATGTGAGTACACTGTCAATCTCTTCAGCCACACCAGAAGAGGGCAGCGGATCCCATTACAGATGGCTGTGAGCCACCATGTGGTTGCTGGGACTTGAACTCGGGACCTCTGAAGAGCAGTCAGTGCTCTTAACCACTAAGCCATTTCTCTCCAGACCCAGTGTCTCTTCTTTCAAAAGTATTCATTAGCATACTTTTATAAATCCATATACAAAATAATGGGTTTTATAATGGCATGTTCATTTAAGTATATCATCTATTTTGACTATAAATACACACACACACACACACAGATATGCACATATGCATGCATGCACACACCTTCTCTTCCCCTCACTTGCTATTCCTCTGGGTTTCTTCTTTTAAGGATTATTTGTCCAATAACTGTGTTACTATTGAACCGTTTCCTACCTATCAGGTGTGGGAAGTATTTTTATATTTCATCTAAAATGTCTAGTAGTCTTTTGTTTGCCAAGTGTGTTGTTTTTCCCAACAAGTTATAACTCAAGTTTCTGCTCAAGCTACAACTTGATAACGAGTGCCTTGCATTATACAGAAGCCATCAATCCACTTTCATGGAGTCTAGTCTATTCTTATCTGAAGGATTAAGGTTTGGTTGGAGAAAGCTTTTTCCTCACCCAAGTTGTAAAATTAAAAATGTTCCTCCACATTTAATTCTAATATTTTATTTTATTTTTAATTTTTATGAAATAAAAGCTAATTACGTCACTTCCCCCTTCTCGCCCCTCTTGCCAGCTTCTTCCAAGTCTCCACCTGCACCTTGCTCCCCTCAAACATGTGGCCTTTTCTTCTTCGTTATCATTACACACACACACACACACACACACACACACACACACATCACCACAGTCTGTTCAGTCGGGTTAGTATTACTTTGTAAATATGATTTCAGGGCTGACCATTTGGTATTGGACAACCAATTGGGGGGCTCATAAAAGGAAGACACAATTTCTCCTCCTCCTCAAATTCCTTAGCTGACTGTAGTTCTTTGATTTTGGGTGAGGCTCTATGAGACTTCCTCCTTCCATGTAAGCATGTCTACTGGTGCTGTTCACGCTCAGGGCTTTTTCAGGCCGCCATCTTGCCACATTCTTGTGGATGAATCTTGCCTATTATTTCTAAGACACACAATCCCACAGCAGTCTTTCCCGCCAAACTTCTCAAACCACCAACTTAACAACACACGCCTGGCCGTCTGAGACTCTGTCTGGAGTATCTGGCCTTCTGATGGCACCCCGCATGCCCTAGCTGCTCTTCTAATACTTCCGACTCTCAGGAATCCTAGGGCAGCTCTCTGTGCACAGTGCGAGACAGGAGCCCTCTGGATGGCCAGCGTTGGTATGGTGAGGTCTGGTCTGGGTCAGCAGGAGAGGCTTTTTGACTAGCTCAGGACTGAGCCAGCTGGGCCATGTGGAAGCCATGGTGCAGTTTCCTCGTGAGGACTTCTGCGCTATGGCTCTGCTGTGGGTGCTGCCAGGCTTGGCTTGGCTCTGAGGGCATTCCTCATTGTCTTGCCTTTCCTATGTATACTTTTGTTCTCAGGTGGGAGCCACACGTGCTGAGGCTGAGGGAAGTCCATGCAGGCTGTGGAGCAGGAGGAAGGCCTGCAGGATCTCCTGCCTGCTTCTCTGTTTTCTCGGAAGCCTTCCTTCTGAACTTCCTGTGTGGTGCTGACCCGGAGCCATCAAGTACAATGGATGAGATAAGCAAGCTGCCTAAATGACCGTGTAGTCCCACTTCAAGTGGCTGGCGTTCGTCCAGTACAGCTCGTCCTCAGCCGGGAAAGGCTGACTCTAGAAAAATATGGCCTCGGGAAAGCCCCATACAGGGAGGGCAGTCTGAAAATACCTGTTCCACTCATTCCAAAAGCTCCTACGTGTTCTCACGTAGCCGATGGCAGACATGACATCTGTGGGAGACCATTTCTATCTTTCCCGTTGCCTAGACAGTCCAGGGGAACCTGGACAACCCAGTGAAGGGGAGACGTGTTTAGTAGGAACGAGGCCCTGGGTTCTATTCCTAGCACCCAGGGATATATTAACTCACCTGAAGCTTCAGAACTGGTCTCAAAGAAATCTGACCACATAGGTAATCCCTTTCAATGCCGTCTTGATTTCTTAGGGGCTCTGCTGTGACACTGGGATAAACACCCTTGTGAGCAGGACAAAGCTTCAGAGGCAGGTAGGTGTTTGCTATATCCACTGGGAAAATTCATAGAACCTGGGTCTTTGGTCACAGACACTGTCATTACAAATATGTTTTCAAAGAGGCTTTTTAAAAATTAGGATCTGGCCGGGCGGTGGTGGTGCATACCTTTAATCCCAGCACGTGGGAGGCAGAGGCAGGCAGATTTCTGAGTTTGAGGCCAGCCTGGTCTACAGAGTGAGTTCTAGGACAGCCAGGGCTATACATAGAAACCCTGTCTCAAAAAAACCAACAACAATAAAAAAAATTAGGATCTGGAGAGATGACTCAATGGTTAAGAGCACTAGCTAGCTGCTCTCACAGAGATTCTAGGTCTGGTTCCCAACACCTACATGGCAACTAATAACCATGTGGAATTCTAATTCCAGGGAATCTAAGAATCTGACACACTCCACTGGCTTCCATGGGTACCATGTGGAATAACACTCAATACATACTAAAAAAATCCCTTAACATTTTATTATAAATATGTACCACCTATACTATTATTGTTGTGTGTTAGTGTGCATGCATGCACATAAATAAGTATGCAGGGAGCTGGCATGTGTGCTATTGTGTGCATGTGCGCATGTGGGACTTGGTTCTCTCCTTCCACCATTGGGTCCTGAGGATCAGACTTAGGTCATCAGTCTTGGCCGCAGATGCCTGTACCCACTGAGCCATCACTCCTGCTCTGCAAAGGGGCTTTGCTTCGACATCTCAGGACTTAGGGGGAGGCTGGACACAGGAGCTCCACCATCCCACACCAGTGATGCTATGCTTGTCTTTTCAATGACTTATTTTTGCAAGCTTTTTTCTTCCCACACTTTTAGGTTTCTTGAACCACTACAAGGACAGAAATTTCTGGACGCCCTTCATCTGCTTCCCTTAAATCTTCTTGACTGCATTTGCTCTGTCTTTGGCATTGTGACGAATAACCTTGGTTGCGAACTTTACCGCATCTGGAATCAACTTAAACACAGGCTGCTGGGCTTTTCTTGAGCAGATTATGTGAAGCAGGAAGACCCCCCCCCCCTTAACACTGGGCAGCGCCTCCTGGTGGTGATTCATATGGAAGGATATGGAAGAAGGAAACTTTGCTTGCTGCTCCCTTGTTTTTGCTCTCCCTGGCTAAGTCATCTACCCTGTCACTGCAGCATTTCTACACCTAAACCAACTTAGGGACTCAAACGTTGGCTGGACACGAATCTCTCCAGGAATCCTCAGACTTTCAGCACCATATTAAGTTTGCTGAGACATCCAGTCTTGTAGTCTGATTCTATTCTTCTCCAGGGTGAGGCAGCCACTGTTGTCCTGCTTATACAGACAGCATCCTGAAGCCAGCCTAACAAATCCTCTCTTAATATATATGCTATCAATTCTGTTCCTTTAGAGAACCCTAATACAGGTTATAATACATATATAATATGTTCATATACATACATGTATAGACACATGAATATATATATTCATAGATAGACATAGATGTAGATATTCCTTACCTACATGTAGGCATGTATGCATATGAACTCTTCAAGAGTAAGTTGTGTACATAATGTTCATCTATTTCTACTCATAAAACCAGAGAATTTTCTAATAAGGCCAGAGCAGTGACTGAAAGCTGGAAATAAGAGTACAGTGCTTTTATCTACTCTACAGACCTTGCTCAGATCTTAGCCTCCCTTTAAAGCTCTGCTTCTAACAGCCTGGAGGGCACCTTCAACCTATCATGAGGCTTTCTTTCTTTTCCCTTTTTGTTATTGAACATAATGATGCAAATAATCACCGTCGTTGTTGTTAAACATCTTCTATGAACGGGCTCGGAATTTGACAGTTTATCTTTTTTTTTTTTTTTTTTTTTTTTTAGCAACATGTCTACAAAAAGGGTATTTTTCGAGTTTAACAGATGTGCGGGTGTGGAACTTTTGCAGTGTGGAAGTACCAGGACCGAATTCAGGCTGGATAACAGCTGGGGAAACGGAGGGGAAGACAGTGTCATTCTCAGTAGATTAACAAGCTCTGCTTGGGGAGTTCGCATATCTCTCGATGAGACTTCCTGGCCAAGGGAGGCTGAGTAGAGCCAAAGAGCAGGAAGAGATGCCAAGAGTGGCTGTAAGGGAGTTTGATAAACATTTTAGTGTTCACGTTGAAGCCCAAGGTTCTCTTGCTATCAATTTCCTTAATCCACATCTCTTTCTGCAAGGTCACTATCCTGGTAATTTTGTACAACTTTGGATAAAGAGACTTTCTTCAGAAACTGCTCTCATCTGCCGCCTGTGGAGCCATGATGTCAGTGCAGGTGAATGGGGCTGGGTGACAGCCTCTGGCCGCCTGGCTTGCCGAACAAGTGCGCTCACGTCAGGGTTTGCTGAGCCTGGCCACAAGCCAGTGACGTTTCTGATTTTTATTATTGCAACGGAAAGGATGGAGGACATTTCTTTTAGTCGTCTGTACTTGGGAAACCCCGGGAAGAGGCCTGGTTAGCCTGTTGCTGTTACATATAGGATGCAACAAAAGTAGAGCGTAGGGACAGCCACGGGTTGCTATTCTAGCAGGATGGGGAAAGAAGAGCGATGGTATGGCACGGCGCTGTCCACCGCCAGCCAGGGTCCGCGCCACAGCCCGGAAGAACATGCGCCAAGGCACTGCCACGCAGGCGGAGACCGAGCCTTCTGGCGCCGGCACCGGCTGACGCGGGGGCGTCCCGCCGCTTAGATACACGTCCGCGCACGCGCGCACTCTGCCTTCCGTCCTCCGACGAGCGTCTGGGGCGACTCGCGACCGGAACCGGAAGTGGGCGCTAAGCTAGGAGGAAGAAGCCGGCCCGGCCCCGTCAGCAGCCGGCCGCGGCTGTTGTGAGGGACTGCGGCCGCGCTCCTGTGAGCGGGTCTGGGGTCCAGCCGGCGGCCCAAAGGTGCGGCGCCATGAAGCTGTACAGCCTCAGTGTCTTTTACAAAAGCGAGGTAAAAGCCGAGCTGCTCAAAGCCGCGTACGACGTGTCTTCCTTTAGTTTCTTCCAGAGGTCCAGGTAAGTGGGCCGGGCCCTGGTGGCTAGACCTGGAGGCCCGCGAGTCGGGGTCGGGTCCTCCTAGGAGGGCGGAGAGTCAAGTCTGCCAAAGAGGGAGCACGGCTTCGACCTCGGGCCGCAGGGTGTGTCTGAGGAGTCATTAGCATCCCTGGTAAAGGGCGCTGCCATCCACAATATTGCCCTGTTGTAGAACGATTGGACCATTGAAAATGGTGCGGGTTGCAGACGCACTACCAAATGCTCAGATCCAGGATATCCAGACTCAGAAATAAGTATTTTGACTACCACCTCGCACGCGGTGATTTAACCAGTGTTTGGTATCTTAACAGCCACCTTTATAGTTCGTCTTTGCCAGTGGTCCTCACCTTCCTTATGCTGCGATCCTTTAATACAGTTCCTCATGTTGCGGTAACCCCCCCAACCATAAAATTATTTTCGTGGCTACTTCATAACTGTAATTTCGCTACTGTTATGCATCGTACTGTAAGTATTTTTGGAGATTGGGGTTTGCCAGAGGTCTTGCAGCCCACAGTTTGAGAGTCGCTGGTCACTTGCGCTTTCCATCAATTCTGTATGAGGTGTATGGTGGTATTTCTTTTATGACTAAAGTCATTGATTCCTCAAGGATTGGGTGTCGGGCACAGCTATAAGTCAAACTAATTTTTCTTTTTAGTGTTTGGGCCTTGATCAGAAAGGTCCACACTGGTATTTTGGCAGGAACTACTAAATTTGTATTGCTTATAGGCGTTTAAAGGATTGTGGGGTGCTTTAATTGTTAAGTTCCACAGATACCTAGTCTTGTGGGAGTAAGCCAAGTGACTCAGACACAAAAAAAGAAGGACCCAACAGGGTAGGACCTGTGGTCATCTTGTCTCAACATCTGAGGGAAATATGTTTGTTCAGGTTGTGTCTTAGATTTTGATGGTTCTAAAGACTTCATATACGTGGAATATACGGTAGTTGTCTTTTTGTGTGCCACTGATTTTACTAAGCCGAATGGCTCGGAGGTTCATCTATGTTTCTACAGATACCAAATTTTTCTCCTTTTTAAAATGTATAGAGGATTGAGTTTTATGTAAACACTACGTTTTGTTTATGCCTCAGTCTGCTGATGGACATGAGTTGCTATGGATTATAGTTATGTGACTAATGCTTGCCAAGGGGTTGGAAGGTAGCTTGAGCTGGAGGAATAGCTCATTCAGGAGACTGCTTGCTGCATGAAGGCCTGCGTTTGATCCCAAATACATTAAAAGAAAAACAAAACAAACAAACAAACAAAACCTCTGGGTGTTGTGGCACATGCTTGTACTTCCAAAGCTAGGGAAACAGAGACAAGATGATGGGCATGGTGACTGGTCCCCTGGGGATCAGGGCATGGTGACTGGACCCCTGGTCAAGCCTACTCTGAGCGCCTAATGGACTTCATCTCAGAAACCAAGGTAGATGGCCCCTGAAGAAAGACTCCATATGTACACATGCAGCTGCACACAGATGGCGCCCACACGGCTGCTCAGATCCAGACGCAGCTTCCAGCTTCCTGCGGAGTGCACTCCCTGAAGGTGGAATTGTTGTGTCATCTTTGGCTCCTTCTGCTCTTCCTGCTACTCTGCCCTGTGCCCTGGCCTTTGTTCTGTGCTTAGTGCTCTTTGTCTCAGACGGAACCTGTGGTGACAACTTGGCTTTGGGTCTCTTCACTTTTCTCTCTTTCTGTCTCTATGGAGGATTCTCAGCTTCAGGGTGCTACTACCTCTTTGACATCCTTACACTATCTAGTGTCAGATGACTAGCAGTGAAGCAAAGAGACACATGTTCCAGTTGAGTGAGACCCCTTATTCTTAATTTTGATGTCACTGTGATTACTAAAGTTTCTGACAGTTAGTGCACTAGTAATAGTCCTAATCACCTGACTATATTCTTGCTCTCGATATCTTTTTAGTTTTATTGCAAAGGCTTTCTTGAGGATTAAAAAAGAAAATTAAAGAATTTTTTTGTGATTACTCACCATGTCAGTCCCTCATGATAATAATAGTATATTATGTGCCAGGTAGTGTTTCAAGTGCTTGTGCATATTAACTCATTTTTAACTATCACATCAGTCTTGATTTTACTATGGAGGTCAGCACAGTAATTTGGGTGACACCTTGAAAGACTTGGGATCTCAGAGTTAGGTCTTCAGATATTGCAGTTAAGAATACTTAACTTCAGCTCTGGATACAGTAGCACACACCATTAGTCCCAGCACTTGGGAGGCAGAAGTAGGTGGATCACTCAGCCTGGTCTGTGTAAGAGTTCCAGAACAGCCAAGGCCACATAGACTGTCCCAAAAACTGAACAACCTTGTACTGATGGCCGTGGCTGCCCTTTATCACTCATCTCCACTTGAAGGTTTCTCGCCTGTCCACTGCTGGACCATCTCCTGAAATTCTTTTATTCTGGTCCCATTCACAGCTTCTTTAGGCCCATGATAGACTGCTATTGCTGCTTCTAAGAGCTATTCCCACTTACTTCCACCTTGACTAAGATGTTTCTTTCTCTTTCCTCCACGGCGGCGTCTAGGGCCTCAGCAGACCCGAGCTAGCTCTCACTGCATTGGTCTGTGGATTCCCAGCCAGGGTGTGTCCTGTGGCTGCAGTACTAACTGGTGTGCTTCTGCCTGACAGAGCAGTGGATCTTATTTATCCTGCTTCTTGGAAATTAGTACAGGAGGTGCTTTCTGCTTTGACACCAGACCCCTGGCAAGTTGTTAAGATTTCAATCACAGTCTTATTTTCTGTGTGTTTGTGTGTGGGCGTGAGTGCATCATGGGATGCTTATGGAGGTCAGAGAAAACCTGTAGGAGTCATTCCTCTTCCTCCACCATGTGGGTTCCAGGGATCAAACTCGGGTTTCCAGGATTGACAGTAGGTGCTTTTATATAAAGAGCTATCTCACTGGACCCCAAATCATGTTTTTGAGCAAAATGTTAAAATAACTGTAGCCTAAAGATTTCTCAGACATACAGAAGTGGGTTGTTTTGGCTGTGGTTTTCTTTCTTTCTTTTCTTTTCTTTTTTTTTTGGTTTGGTTTTTGGTTTTTGTTTGTTTGTTTTGTTTTTGTTTTTGTTATTTGGAGACAGGGTTTCACTGTATAGCCCTGGCTGTCCTGCAACTCACTCTGTAGACCAGGCTGGCCTCGAACTCAGAAATCCGCCTGCCACTGTCTCCCAGAGTGCTGGGATTACAGGTGTGCACCGCCGCCACCGCCACCGCCACCGCCGCCGCCCGGCTCTGACAGGTTTGTTGGTACACAGGTCTGACTTGAATGGTGGTATATAATTCATGTTCAATTACATTTGGTTTTATTACCCTTTCTAAGGTTAGGAGGGAGTGAATTAAACCAAGAGAACCTCAGAGGTCACTTTCCCCTGTGTTGGGTACAGTGTGTCCGAAAGAAGGTTATCAATATGTGTTGTGTTTCCTAGTGTTCAGGAATTCATGACCTTTACAAGTCAACTGATTGTGGAACGCTCAGCGAAAGGCAGCAGAGCTTCTGTCAAAGAACAAGGTAAGAGGACTCACGCCCTTCTGAGTGATGGCCTGGCGTCACACATGCTGCCTGTGCCGTGTGAGTGCTCCCAGGACTGCGCTCTTCTGCTGCCGCGTGTCCTCTCCTCGCTTCTGCTCTTTGTAAAGAGCACTGAGCAGGTGTTGAAGTGCATGCTTCCTGCACACTGATGTGCAGCTGTGTTACACAGCTCACACCCATACACTGCTGCCCCTGCCCCAGCCCGGCAGACTAAGCAGCAATAGGTGCTGATCCTCCTGGTCCATCAGCAGCCTTCACATTCTGCTGTTCCTCCCAGAGTAGAGCCTTCAAGAGACGGTTTCTAGCTAGCACTTGTGAGGTAATTGCTGTGTTCCTTAAGATTTCTTGTTTTCTTTTTCTTCCTTTTTTCTTTTTTTTAGCAGGATTTTCCCTTTATTTCATAATTCAGGTTTTGGATATCAGTTAGAGGTATTTATTTTAGACTCATACATTTTACAGACAATAAAGTCTGTAATTTCATGAAGTTACATGAATTTTTTCAGCATAAACAAAGATAACCTCTCATAAGCAGTGGCCCCAAGATACAGTTCCTGAACTGATGCTAGATCACTGCTCAGCAGTACTGCTGTATATTCTCTGTGAAGAGTTTCTGTCCTGTGACTACCACAGAAGTGAAAAAGACTCGTGACTATTTCTTCTCTTTCCTTCCTGCTGTCTACCCTTCACGGTTTTATCCCTTAAGGACTATTCCTCACACTGGCAAGCTTCTTGGTTTCTATGGAAACTGACTCCATGTTTGGCTCGTTCTTATTTGGGAATGTATATAAAATAAGATGGTAGTTTCTCTCCCACCTCCTCTCTGTTCTTGTTGATCTCTGCTCCTCTCAGACTCTAGGGGCTTATACACTTTTCCTCTTTTGTTTTTCTTTCTGTTTAACATTGGAATCTTCTGGGTCAGATCCGTAAACAAGGGGTTGTTTCTGAAGGTCTCATCCAAGGTCCTTTTGCTTTGGGGATGTGACATGGGGGTCAGCCATGTCATTTCTGAATCCTTTCAAGTTATGAAAATCAACAGTCCTGTGGATTATGATTATTTTCAGGCTTTTCTGCAAACCATTTCCTCTAATCACAGAACAGCTTTAGTGCAATAACACTAAAGACCTCATCCAGGGCTGCCTGGGCTTTCTCTAGACAATTCCTCCTAGCCACCCACCACAGGCTACAGTAGGTCAAACCATGTTGTCTTATTACAGGGGATTGAAGTCCTCAAAAGTCATTTTCTGCTTCAGCTACCCTGATGAGATTAAGAAAGGAGAAGCAGTTTGTCTTGTCTGGTATCCCTCAATTTAGGAACAGCACAGAGCTGGGGAGGGCCATAAATTGCCAAGGCTTATCCAGACCTAGCCTGGGCTAGTGGCAGTGACCTGGAGTTGTTCCTGGGGACATTGTCTTTGGTGTGTTTTTTATCCCTGGCAGTTCATTTTGTTTTTGCTACACACAGAGTATCAGGGAATCTAGGATATTAATTAGTCAGAGCTCTTGGGTGTGGCCCATAGAACTGTGGTAAAGAGCCTTCTCGTTGACCTTCTCAGAGCAGTTGAGTTTCAGAATAGTTTCAGAGTGGCTCTGTTAGAACTAGAAATCAGGAACCAGCATTATGATGCATTGGTAGATTCAAAACAGTTGAAGCCCTGCTCTTATGTGCAATCTCTTATCTGATTGTGTGTGAAATCTCTTATCTCCATAGAGTACCTTTGCCATGTCTATGTCCGGAGTGACAGTCTGGCAGGCGTGGTCATTGCTGACAGCGAATACCCTTCCAGAGTGGCCTTCACCTTGCTGGAGAAGGTGAGTGTTGCTGGACTAGACCAGATGTCAGGTGGGAGGGAAGCGTGGTAGGTGCTGAGCCTGGAGCACGAGGAGTGAGTGCTCTCAGGCCCTGTTTTCACCATACAGTCTTCCTCTACCCAGGCCAGGAGACATACAGGCAGAAATCACTGCCTGTATGTATTTCCTCCTTTGTGCTGACTCTGGCCTTCAAGTAACCTGTGCTCCTGCCACTGGATTACATTACTTCTCCTCTGGAATAGGGCCACTGGTACCAGCCTCTGCCTGTACTTCTGCTGAAGGTTCTGTGTTCTCTTCCTGTTGTTCCTGCAGGCAGTCACTACAGCTTTCTCCCTCGGTCAGTGGCTTCCTGGAGGGAGTGAGTGAGTTAGTTTAGTTAGTTAGTTTGTTTGTTTTAGAGACAGGGTCTTACTGTGTATCCTCGTCTGGCCTGGAACTCATAATGTAGACCAGGTTGGTCTCAAACTCAGAATTTCACTTGTCATTCTCTCCTGCGTACTGAGATTAAAGGCATGTTGCAGCACACCAATTCCTATCCACTCTGTGGAGTTTAGTACCTAGTGACTTCCCATCATAAGCCCTGAGACAGAAAGTGCCCCCCTGTCCTGTTTCTCATACCATTGAAGTGCTTCTAGGCACGTCCAAAGACCCAGCTCACTCTTTCTCTTTTTCTCTTCTTTTTCTTTGCTTTTCAAGACAGGTTTTCTCTGTGTAGCCCTGGCTGTCCTGGAACTCACTGGGTAGACCAGGCTGGCCTCGAACTCAGCCTTTACCTCCTTCTGCCTTCTGAGTGCTGGGATTAAAGGTGTGCACCACCACTGGCCCGCAAGCTCACTTTCTTGAAGTTTGGAAAACTAGGGGGCTAGTGTGAAATGAGGATACTTTTATCATTCCCCCGGTGAAGCTTACCGTACACTGGGCACACTTTGCTTTTGCTTCTAAATTACTTAGATATGTTTTAATCATAAACACTTGAAAAGAGGAACTTGAACCTAGACTGTTCCCTTGCCATTTGATGTCCTTGTACCCATGGGAGCCCAAGGAGCCTCATTTGGGATGAGTGCTGTTGGTGACGGAGCTTCACCAAAGGTGCTGGTGCGCTGGGTGGGAGCTAGGTTGTCTCCTTTGTTTTACAGGTACTAGATGAATTCTCCAAGAAGGTCGATAGAGTAGACTGGCCAGGGGGATCCCCTGCTACAATCGAGTACACAGCCCTGGATGCTCACCTTAGTAGATACCAGGTAAGTTTAAAGAAACATCTAGAGACTGGCCAGAAGCTATGTGATCTGGACAAAGTCAGTAACCATGCTAACTCAAGGCTGATGCACAGCCAAATCATCTGTTTGAAAAACACAGAGAAATATTTTCAGATAGCCCTAGGTTTTGAGTTCTCTGTTCTGTGCTTTTTTTATTGTGAAAATTGGTAGTTTGCTTAGTTCAAGGTTGTTTTTAGGTAACTACTTCAGTCTCAGCCTTGATTTTGGCTCTTTCCTAGAACCCCCGAGAAGCTGATCCCATGAGTAAAGTACAGGCCGAACTGGACGAGACCAAAATCATTCTGGTAAGCAGGAAAGGTGGACGGGAAACGTGAGGACCAGAGCTCAGAAGGCTGTGCACTGGCCAAGCAGAGTCCATTCTCACTCTAATGGAATGCTGGATGCCGCTGTGCCACCGTTATCACTCTCCTGTACACCCCGCCTTAGTCCACAGGGCCCTCTACTTGGACGGGCCCAGCTGGGCACCGGGTGGTCCTAGTAAGCACTCTGTGTGCCAGCGAGCTGCATCCCTAGCCTTCGGCTGACGCTGTGTGCTCTATGAATTGCTCAGCCGTGTGCAGGGGTACAGGACAGGTTGGCTGACCCCTCAGTTGGCACCACTCACACAGATGTACACCTGGCAGTGGCTGTCTGGAACGGAAGTAAGCCAGGCAGCAGGACCACTGCAGAGGGCCTCCACCCGTCGCTGTCCCATTTCCGCAAGGCAGATTGTAGTGCTGACAGACTAAACCTCGTCAGAGGCGAGTGCTTCCTGTCACGGTGCTGTCAGTGAGCATGTACTCTATTGAGTATGTGATATGTGTGTGTGATTCTGAATTTTGAAGGAGTCATTTTTAAATAACAAAAGGAAACTAGTTGAGATTTGGTGTTATTTAATATAGAATATCCAAATATCTTTCCACCATATCTTTAGTATAAAAAAGTATATATAGTGTTGCCTTTTATAATTTTTTATTTTATGTGTAAGGGTGATTTTGTGTGCATGTTATATCCGGGCATTGCACAGATACAGTGCCCTTAGATGCCAGAAGGCATTGGATCCCCTGGAACTGGAGTTAGAGATGATCATGAACTGATGATTGTGAACTGTGTTAGAGATGATGTGGGTGCTGGGATTGAACCCAGGACTTCCGAGAAAGCTGGCATTACTGCCATCTCTCCTGTCCTACTAATAAAGTGTTCTGCATGTTGAGCCTGAATCTCTGAAATGTGTCATGTTTGCACTTGAAGCACATACTAGGACTTGTCTCACCTCAAGTGCTTGGTAGCTCTGTGGCCCTGAGTCAGATGACACAGCGTTCTCACTGTTCTGTGGATGCTGAGACATAGCTATGAACTGTATGACTCCAAACAGCAGCCATGTGTCTTCATTGGAGGCGAGGGGCTTGATAGTGAAGTTCGAGTCGGGCAGATTCCTTCTGGGGCCTTGTGACTGATGTCTGTTCCAGGCCTTTCTCTGGTTTCTGGGAGTTGCTGGCAGTTCTGTTTCTCAGTTTCTCCTGTGTCATCACATGGCCTTCTCTCTGTGTCTGCATCTCTGGTTTTGTGAAGATGCTAGTTATGTAGTTAGGGCCACCCTAATCCACCATCACTGCTTCTTAAACTGATGACACTTGCAAAGACCTTATTTCCAAGTCCGGTTTCATTCAGAGGTTCTGGGTGGGGGTGAATCTTGGACAGCCATTGTCCATTCTAGTGTGATCATAGAGCACTCAGATATGTCTGTCACACAGAAACCTCTCTGCAGATGTGTGCTTATAGTACACAAGTGTAATACAAACATGCTTTGTGTGAGCTTTCCTAGAGCGGTGCTTATCTCAGTCTATGCTGGGAAAAAGACTGGGAAAGCCACCAGGTTCTGTGCTATCGACTTGGAGTATCTTGTGGGATTGGGTCCCAGTGCTTGTTGTGTCTGTTGGGTAGGGGCCCATTAAACTTCTATAAGGACCTGCTGTCAGCTGATGCTTACTACACAGAGCCAAGAGTTTTCTCTCTCTCTCTCTCTCTCTTTCCCAGCATAACACCATGGAGTCTTTGTTAGAGCGTGGCGAGAAGCTTGATGACCTGGTGTCCAAATCCGAAGTACTGGGAACACAGTCGAAAGCCTTCTATAAGACTGTGAGTAGCTGTGCTGGCCCTTCTGGGCATCCCTTCCCACAATGCCACTGCTGCTTGTTTCTCTGACACTCTTTATTAGGGCTGGCTCTTTATTTAATCAAGATCAGATCTGGGTACCACTCCTTGGGATACGAAACCTAAAGCAAGTGTTTCAGCTCCAGCCAGGAGTAGCATACACTCGGGCATTCTGCTGCTTGACTAAGGCTAGGCCTTGCTGGTTTCAGAGATACCACCCACTTCCCATATTGGTTCCAGCTTTGTTCACCAGGGTTTTCCTGATTCCTCTGTTGGGAGAACAGTTGGGCATAAGTCCTTAAGATACCAGCAGTTCTGTAGCCGGGCGTGGTGGCGCACGCCTGTAATCCCAGCACTTGGGAGGCAGAGGCAGGCAGATTTCTGAGTTCGAGGCCACCCTGGTCTACAGAGTGAGTTCCAGGACAGCCAGGGCTACACAAAGAAACCCTGTCTCGAAAAGCCAAAAAAAAAAAAAAAGAAAGAAAGAAAGAAAGAAAGAAAGAAAGAAAGAAAGAAAAAAGAAAAAAGATACCAGCAGTTCACATCTCTGAGGTGGTTCTTAGTTCTCTAATCCATTTTCCCTCCATTGGCAGGGTACCTCCTGCTGACTGCCTGCTTCTCTTCAGGCATTACTTAAATTTCCAATTGTGAACATTTCTGTTGTTTTGTTTAATGTATATGGGTATTTTACCTCATGTATGTTTATACACCATACTGCCCACAGAGGCTAGAAGAGGACATAGAATTCCATGAAACTGGAGTTAGAAGTGGTTATGAACTGCCACCTGGGTGCTGGGTTCTGAACCCTGGTCCTCAGGAACAGCCAGTGCTCTCAACTGCTGAGCCATCTCCTCAGCCCCAACATTGTGTTTTTGGCCCATTGTGGGACACTAGTAGAGATAAGTCTGCCTATGCGTATTTATGTTGAGTTGCAATATTGGAGGAAGATGACCAGGTGGGGTTAGAAGGGTGGCCTTTGACCAAAAAGCAAGAAGAGGTTCAATAGTAGCCCCTGCAAACATGAGCAGGAGCCATGCTTCTTCTCTGGAAGACTGCCAGGGCAGTCAGATAGCACCGCTGAAATATTCTGTCAATCCACTTTCCATTATTGCTTTTTTGCTTATACGTGGTATGATTGTAGGAACTATATTATTGAAAATATTAATGGGGTGTGATAAAAAAAAAAAAAAAAACATAAGGCGCCCACCCCAGCAGTGGAAGCAATGTCAGGCCACGAGGGCAGCTCCCTTTGAAGCCCTGAGGGCCTTCCCTCTGGTTGGCTTTGCTTTCTCTCTCTGATTGCTCTGTTCCCCATACCCCCAGCTCCTCAGCACCCTTTGGACTCCAGCCCTCCTTGCACTCTTCAGCCTTTTTTTTTTTTTCTTTGAAGGCCCGGAAACAAAACTCATGCTGTGCAATCATGTGACGTAGCCCACAGAGGCAGGCGCTGGATCGTCATGTCACATCAGCCCCTGGAGACAAGTGATGTCCTAGAAGAGGATCTGGAGCCAGGCAGCCTGGCTGCTTTTATTTTGAAGTTCCCAAGAGGAATGGAGGGATGATTTAAGGGTGGGAACATTGAAGTTTGTACGTGTGGTTGTGACTTTGGGAAAGAATTTGAGGTCCTCAAAGATGTAATGTTGGGAAAACGAAACCATAAACTCTAAGTGGCTCTTATAGGTGCTGAAGGGCTTATTCTCAGCTAACCCTGGAAAGCTCTATGGGAGGGAATCTTTTTTCCTGGTCCTTGGTATGACGTAGGATTTCATTTGTGCATTAACAATATTATCTCTCCAGTGAATGGGGTGGGGGGAGGGTCTGGGGTCAGGGCTCCAGTAGGCAGAGTTTGAACATGCCAACATTCTACTAGTTTGTACTGTGGGGGCTGGGAGAAGGTCACTATAGCCAGTAAAAGGCAGTGGTCACTGGGCAGTGGTTATGTTTAGCTTGCCTGTCTGGTAGGACTGTCATCTGGCTGGGACAGGACCCATCCTAAGTACCTTCATCCAGTACCACAAAGATGACTTGCGGGAGGTCCTTAGAATGGGCTACGATGGGCAGGCTGTGTTAGGAGCAGTTTCATCAGCTAGCAGATCGAGTGAGGGCTAGGGCTGCTCTGGTGTTGGGAGGGTCAGCTGGGAATGTCCATCTTTGGGGAAGAAGCAGACACAGGTGCCTTCCGCTGTCCAGTATGGAAGAATACTTACTTAGACTTGCAGTTGGACTTTGAACATCAAGATCAAATTAGTGGGTGCTGTCGTCTCTCAAAGCTGGTTTTATTTGTCTCTATGTCCTCACGATTGTTTTGGCAACTGCCTGGAGCTTGCATGTCGGGACAAGTCATTCCTGTGGGTACCAGGACAAGTGCCAGCAGCCTGAATATTTCCAGTGCCCACCTGTGGTCTGTCCAGTTCTGACCTACAAGCTCCTTCCCAATCAGACAGCTGCAGGGTAGAAGATGCTGAGGGGTTAGTCTGAGCTGGTACCACTGCCAGCACAGCCTACATGGTGAACCCAGAATGTGCCAGGTTCCACATCACCTCTTCATGTTCTGCTGTGCACAAACTATATCCGAGAGGTCCTGTCTCCTCACAAGCCACTGCTGGGATGCTGGCCTGTGACTTTTGAGCCAGAGTTGTCTCATTCTGATGATCCCTGCCCTGAGCCTGCTGAGCTGCCCTCAGAGTGCCCATATGGGGAGGGGAATATCTACTGTGGCTTCCAGAATCCCCACTAGTTGGTGTACCTGTCTGTTTTTCTGCATACTGCTAGCCAAAGGGCTCAGGCTTCCGCTGGAGTGGCCTGCCCATGTACTTTTCCCACTGCCACAGACCTCTCCAACCCAGGGCCCCCGGACAGCAGATCCAGAGTGCTGCTGGCACTTGAGGTGTAATAAATGGCCTGGGGTGCTGCCTCTTTGTCTTGTTTCTCTGGGTGTACTGGGGAGGAGTAGAGGTGGGTGGCAGTAGTTTGTGGGAGAAGGTAACCTTTGCCTACATAGGGCTGTCCTATAGGGTCTCACTTGCCCTGCAGTGGGAGAGTTGTCGTGTTTCCCATTTCCCCATTATATTCTAATGCTAAATCACTTGGCAAGAGTGTATTTTAATAATGCCTAATTTCTCTATGTTCTGTTTGAAGATTTCTGTCCAAATAAAACTGTCTTTTGAAATTCAGTGCTGCCTTGTGTTTACTTTTAGCTTCAGGGAAACCTTTGTCCCCAACTCAGCCCGTGAGGGGTGGGACACCACCAGGTACTTTGTCCCTGTGGATACTAGGATCCTGTTCTCAGTAGACCTCCAGACCTTTCTGGTAGGAATGTTATTTCTCTTTTGAGCAGGTGAGGGAGCTCTAGTCTTGCTGTCTCAGAGCCCAGTTTTCCGCACATGGAAACACTTGCCTGGGTGAGCTGCCTCTTAGCCTGTACAAGGTCCTGGGGAGGAGGCTTTGTTTTGCCCAAGTTTCCTGTTAGTGCAGGCTGGCTGCAAACCACCTAGCTTTCCACCAACCTTGGGAAACTGCTGAGGGTTTGGGGGGACTCCTTACTCCTGAGGGGCACAGACAACTTGTGAGGGTCAGCATGAGACTATTCAAATCTGGAGGATGGTTTTCAGTTTGAAATGGACTCAGTGGCTAGCAATTAGTGGTCTGGGGCCTCTGCCGCCTCTGCTTCAGCAGGTCAGTTAGGCCTTGCAGCTTGTCTTTGGTGTCCCTGTCATCAGAGACCCTTCTGCCTGGCTGGGGTTAGCAGCCCTGGATCCAGGGTGCTACCTTTTCCTGATGTGTGGACCTGAAAGTGTTCAGAGTAACCTGAGCCTTCTTGGAGTGACCGATGCCTGAGGAGCTTTGTTCAAAGGAAATGCTGTTCAAAAAGGAGGAATGAAATGTTCCTTAAAGAGTGTCCCTCGGCCGGGCGGTGGCGGCACACGCCTGTAATCCCAGCACTTGGGAGGCAGAGGCAGGCGGATTTCTGAGTTCGAAGCCAGCCTGGTCTACAGAGTGAGTTCCAGGACAGCCAGGACTACACAGAGAAACCCTGTCTCAAAAAAACCTAAAAAAAAGAAAGTGTCCCTCTTGCCTTAGTGTTCAGCCCCGTACCAGATGGCTAACCCTGGGTACTGCCCCTGAAAACTGCTGCCTGCCTTGCTGTCCAGCACCCACACAAAGGCTTCAGGAATAATGCATGCTGGAGGCTCAGGCTCTGCAGCATGTTGCCTTCCTGAGGGAGGCCTGGCCTGGAAACACTCCTCTGATTACAGCTGATAGGTAGCTGGAACCCTAGCTTGAGGCCCGTTGCTGCTGCGCCTGTGGGCACTGGCCTAGATTTTTTTTTTTTTTTTTTTTTTTTTTGTATTAGCTCTTGAGACTTACCTACCGCCTGCTTGCCTATGTACCTGAGAGCACTTCCCCTGGTGTAGCCCACAGAGACTATTAGATAGGCAACAGTGGCCTCCTTACAAAGTGAAGATGCTTACAGATGCTTAAGAGAGGCAGTTGGGAGCGTTGACCAGTTCTGGACTCCTTGGGCCTCCCTACTAAGAGTGGATAGGGCTGTGGACATAGGGGCTCATCTTTGCAGACTTTTGAGCAAAGACTGAAAACAGGACAGACAGCACATTCCTGGGAAAGATTTGCCCCATGGGGAAAAACTTGGGTTAGAGCCTCTCCGCAGCCAGGACAGCCTTGGCCCACCGGACCCAGCACCGGGCTGTCTTGGTCCTGGCTCTTGGAGTCCCTTTGATCTCAGACAGGAACTTCTGGTTGAGCCTCTCTGTGAAGCCTCTTGATTCTCCCTATGGTGGTGACCTGAAGTAAATGCTGTCCTGTGCTGTATGCCTGCATAACGTGGGCACACAGCAGTGTCTAGGAAAGTAAATATATCAAATAGGAAGGTTGCAAAAGGGGCTCAAGAGGATGCTTGAGTATTGGACCTGGGGCTCTCTCTGGTGCAATGGATGCCCTTTCTGAAGGCCACCCTTCTGTTACTAGGATGATGGACAAGGACAGGCCTTTGGGGAGAAGAGAAAGCTATGCCCTACTGATCACCCCGAAGGGGCTTAGGTCCCCATGTCCTACCCCTCACCATTAGGGGAGGGTCCTATGCCACCTCTGGCCTGGGGTACAGGCAGGTATGTGTTCTGTGGCTGAGGATTGGCAGGGTCCCAGCATAAAGCACTCAGCTGTACTAGAAGCAATTTTGTCCTTTTTTTTTTTATTTGCAGTTTCCCGAGACAGAACAAAATAAGAATAAGTTTTGTACACCTACAAGGCTCAGAAAGAAAAGACAATGGAACTCAGCAAAAAGAGAGAAGAGAGGAGGGCCACCAGTACTGCAGGCAGTGACACACTACAGCACCGGCCACGGTCGACACCACCGCCTGCGAACACCTAGCCGGCAGAGCAGGGGTGTCCTGCTCTTTAGAGGGTCATGCAAAAGAATTGTCCCCCAGAAAAAAAATCCCCAAATTATCCCAGACAGGCAGCTTTGTGGAGATAACAAGGTGGGTGGGAGAGGAAAGGAGACCCCAGGATGCCAGGGTGGCAGGCCATAGGGCCTCACGCTGCCCGTGGCAAGCCCCTGCCACTGTTCCGTGGCCTTGGGCCACTCAGTGGAGCCTGGCAGATGTTTACCCTGTGTCCATGGGTAGGGGCAGCTGTCCCGGGCACAGTGTGGACAGAAGGTGGCATCCACTGAGTGTCTGTAGGTGGACAGTCCCCTTGGAGTTTAGGATCCTGTATCCCATCCCCCACCGTGCCCCTCCCTTGACTTGATTTGTAGTAAAAGATAAAGAAAATCCTGGTTGAAAATGACGTGAATTTCAAGTGGGCAACGTTGGGGTGGAGGCCTGTGGACCTCTGCAGTCACAGCCTCTGCCCACCCCCACCCACCCCGCCTTCCTACCCATCTCCCTAGCCTGACTTGTGACTTCTCCAGCCTTGATGATTCCTTCTGTCACCAAGGGCCAGGGCCACCCACAATGAGTCCAGGCAGCCGGCACCTAGGAGCACCACTAGGCCCTGGAGGCGGCACACTGTCCTAATGCCCTCCCTCCACCCACTGGTATCCAGGCCCCACACTCATATATCTCTGCCCCAGCCTGCCTTCTCTCTCAGCTGTGTCTCTGGCCTACCTGGAAGGGCCTCTCGCAATACAGCCCTAACCAATTTTGGCCTTCCATGTGCCTCTAGGTGGCACTGCTCGGGCTTCTTCTCTGGGCCCAGGTTAGGAGAGCACACAGATTCCATCCAACACTCACTCATATGGACCTGCACTGCCCAGAAGCCTAAAACCCAACTTCTGGCCCCTTGTTACCACATTCTGCAACATTTCCAAATCTCGAGCACTCAGACTTCAAGCTCAGTGGACAAGCACCCTGGACGCGGCCTGGCCGGCCCCCAGCATCCATCCGTCCAGTACCTCAGGTCCTCCATCTTCACCAGGGTCTGCCGCCAGCTTCAGAGAGGAGCTGCCCAGGCCGGGGGTGGGCCACTGTGGCTCAGCTGCTGGTAGCAGGGAAGGGACAAGTACCCCGACAGGAAGGAGGCCACTCTCCGCCCAGTCCTCTCTTCATAGCTACGTGGGTAGCACGGCAGCCAGGGTGCCCTCTTAACCAACCCCTGCCAGGCAAGAGGCCTGGAGGCAACGTCCACACCTCCGCAGCTCGCTCCCCAGAGAACCGGAGCCGAGAGCCCAGGGTCTTTTCTGATGACCTTGAGGACAAGCTTCTACACGCTCCGTGGGGCAAAGGCTGGTCCCTGGCTAGAGGAGCACCCTCCCAGCCCTTCACGGGATGAGGGACGGGTAGGGGAAAGCAGGAGCAGCAGTAACTCTCAGGCACAACTAGCAGGAAAGGAGGCAGCCCCCAGCCCTTCCCAAGACACCCGACGCCACAACAGCCAGGTGAGCATGGGGCCCATGCACGGGAGGGAGGATGCAGGCGCCCGAGGGGTGGGGGAGTGCGGTACCTACAGACTAACACGGTCGGCATGGGCACATTCACGCCCTGAGGGTCCCCAAAGCCAGGAGCGCGACAGACACGTGTGGAGCTTTGGTGGGGGGTGGCCCCACAGATGCCAGATTTTTACAGCTTTTCCCTTTCTTTAGGTTTTTTGTTTGTTTGCTTGCTTGTTTTCCATTGCATCCGATGCCAATATTTTGTTTGTTTGCGTGTGGTTGTCGTTGTCGTCATCTTATTTTTAAAAACAAATCACATCTGGTCTTGTTTTTCTGCAGACACAGGCACCAGGGGAGGGGACGAGGCAGACACAAACATGCGACAGGCAGGCCGTGCGCCCGAGGGCGACTGGGCTCCAAACACCAACTCTGTCCGGTGAAACCAGGCGCAGCTCTGAAACGGGGGAGGGGGGGCAGTCACCTTCCTCAGCACAACAGGCCACCCTAACCACCCAAGCCCCTGCTATTTGGAAAAGGTCCTGGCAGGAATCCAGTAAGTTAATGTCCTCTCTGGAAGGAGCCCGCCAGGAGAGGCTACCTGCACCATTTCCTAGGCTTAGGCTGCCTTCGCCATAGGTTAATACAGGTCGCGTTCAGGGCCCACCCTGACCAGGACTCCATCCTCACCCATGGGGCACCCCACGCGGTGCTGGTACTCACCTCACTGCAGTGGGGCCACTGGGGCGCCCGAGCAGTGGAAATGTACATTCTGCCACTTGCCGTCCCGGCGGTGCCACACGCGGGTCTCCTCGGACTGGCTGGTACGGGGTCTGCCCTGGCCATCGATGTACTGTGTCAGGCGGATGTAGGCGATGCACGCCGCGTCCTCGCCGATGACGTGCACGTGCGGGTTCAGGATGGTGGTGTGGATTGGCTTGCTGTTCTTGGCCAGCACTGTGGACGGGCGAGCGGGCGGGGCTGAGCCGACAGCACCGGTGCACGCACCCCCCGCCCCGCGATCCCTCCCTCGCAGGGGCGGCCACAGCCTTCCCGCTGTCGGAGGGGTGAAGGGACCCTATCCCGATGGCGGCTCCCCTCGTGCCCATCCCAGCCTCTCCACTCACGGTTCTCGAAGTAGAATCTGTGGAAATCCATCCCTTCGACCAGGTTGCCCAGAGCTTCAGGCTCAAATGAGGTCAGGCCTGGGTCACAGATTTTCCTGGGGGGCAAACCCAAGTGAGGAGGGGCCCCATCCTCCATGCTGGCCCTCCACAACCCCCCACCCCGACCCCCCCGGAGACTCACGCATAGGCCTCAAAGTCGCCATTGTTGACGGCCTCGATGAGCTGCTCTGTGGTCTTGATGATTTCCTGCTTCCGGGCTGCGGGGAGAAAACAGGGACGACCACTAGGCACCCCCACTTCCGGCGGAGCCCAGGGGAGGGCCTTGGAAGCTCGGGAGCTGCAGGCGGTGTCCACCTAGCTGTTCCCACTCTGGCCCAGGTCTGTCCTCTCCAGAAAGGACTTCGGGGCTCTGGCACCCGTACCCAAATTGTCCCCATCACGCTGGTCCCTCCTGGGCCTCCAATGGCTTCCTCCTTTCCACATGCAATAGCTGTTTGTCAAATAAAATGTTCATAAGAAGCAAATACCCTATTCTGATTAGAAAATGTCTACAAACTACGGATGGGGGGGGTCTTCCCACAATCCATCCCGCTGCTGGGCTCCCATCCAGCCTCTCCCCTGCCCTGCTCAGCTTCAGCTCCCGACAGTGCCTTGTTCACTTACAGGCCCCTCCTTCCAACAGCTCTCAGAGGAGGAGGGCCATCCTCAGAAGGTGTGGCCAGTGGCTTAGGGGTTCTTGGGTGAGGAGGGGTGGGAGTCGGGGCATCTTATGAGCAAAGGACAAGATTGCCTGGGACTCTTCAGGAAGACCAAGTTATCTATCCACTCTCTGAGGCTGCCCAGCCTAGCCCTGGGCTACGTGCTGCCCTCACAAAACCCACCCTGAGTGCCTGCACCCCTCGGGATCATTGCTTCGGATCATAGCTCTTGGCTTCGAGCTGAACTTTTTGTTTTAATCATGAAAAATTTAAAACATGAAGGCCCAGAGACTAACTCTGCAGCAGGGCTTCTAGGACCAGTGACATGTGGGTGTCCACCCCATCAGGTGCCCTGGGGAGCCCACACACACCACGCACATGCCTGCACCAGGATATCGGCATCTCCTGGTGACTATATGAGCCGTGGTTACTCTGGTGTCTTAGACACTGACAGCAGATATTGCTGGGTGTCAAGGGGTGGGGGGACCTTGGGTGCACTTTATATGGAATCCACAGCACCGTGTGTTTGTGTGCATGCGGTGCGTGAGTGTGGGTGGGTATTTGTGTGCATATGAAAAGGCACACATGAGTGTCAATATGAGTATCATGGAGGTGTGGGCACATACACATGCACACACATTTGTGTGTGAGATGCATGTGTCCTCGTGTTGTGTATGTGCATGCTGTGTGAACATGTGTAGGTGTGTGTGTGTGTGTGTGTACCCATGGAATTCCCCTGGCTTGGAAAAGCCCCCTCTCCTAACCCAGCTCCCCTCCTGCTATCTTGATTCAGTTCCTTCCCTACTCTTGAGTCTAAATCATGTCAGCATTTGAACTCAGGGTAAGGTCATCACCACTGCCCACCCTGGGATGCTAGCTCTAGGTGGCGGGCGAGCTATGAGCTCCGGAGGCCTGTGTTTCCTGTTCCTCTTCCCCGCTCTGGGAGAGTGCCAAGGCGCTGTCCCAAGCTTGCACCATCTCTTCCTGTCTTTACCTTTTGGTTCCCAGGGCAGCCTCGGACCCCTCATGCCCCAAAGCAGGACCTGCGCTTCCTGGCACCCGTCACTCCTGGCACCCACACCCTGACACACTGGTCCTTCAGGTGCTGCCTCAGGCTTCTGGCTTCTACTCTTGCAGGCAGCTCCTTCCCCAGGACCAAGGGAGGTGCCCTCTGCACCCCACACTCCCCAAGTACCTCCGGGGGCCTGTTACTCTCCTAGTCTAAGTAGACTCAGCCGCCCCGCCCCTCCACAGGAGTCCCTCAGCACATAGCAGAAGTGGCTGGAAGTAAGTTAACAGCACCGTTTGGATTCAAGCATGCTACGATTCCACCTTTCACTGTGGGAAGTGGACTGATTTTCTGTTTAAAGAAGTCAGGTAGTTTTCAAACAAACAGTAGTTAAAATGTGGGTGCTCAATGTTAAAAAAACTAAGAGACTATCCATGGCCACAGCACCAGTCAGAGGTGTCAACTGCACTAGAGTTCAGGAACAGTGTTCTTGTGAGAGCCACTGGCCCATTTGACAGCTAGGAACACTGAAGCTGCCAGGAATGAGAGCTGGATACCTCCTGACCTGCAGATTGGCTGCTGCCGGCCCCCGTGGGAATCAAGCATGAAAGAGGGGTCAAGAGTCCCTGCACTCAGGGACAGCTCTCGTGGAGAAGCCCGGGACCAGGGACAAGCTGCCCATTCATTCCCTGTATGTCCAAGAAGAAGCCAAAGAAGTGGGCGGGGTTTTTGCTGGGGTGCAGAGTGGAAAAATTACTTAGACCACAGCTCTCCTGTGGGAAGCCCAAGCAGCCTAGAGAGGCTGAGAGTATCTGGGTGGGACCAGAGAAGGTTTTGTGTCCCTCCCACCGGCCCAAAGCCCCCCAACCTCACAGCTGTCTGGCAGGGCAGCTGACTAAGGGATCAGCCAGGATCAGCCGGAATCCTGTGTAATCCCTGATTAGGAAGCAGGGGTGGGGGTGGGGGTGTGCAAAGAGAACAGGATGGGGAGAGGCTTGAGCATAACAAAACCTATAAACTTTTGGTGGGTTGTAACCTTCCAAAAAGAGACCCAATACCCTCTGACAGCACCCACAGTTCCTTACATTTTACCCAAAGTCTTAGCTTTCCTTCCACCCAGCCTCTCACCACCATCCAGTCATTCTTGAAGCCCCCTCCTGCAGGACCTCTTTCCCTAGTCAAGCTCAGCACAGACCCTGAGGGCAGATCAGTGTCACAGCCTCTGAAGTAAAGTGGTCACTTGCTGTTCCCCACACACCTGGCCCAGGACCCTGCCTAGGAGCCGCCATCTGCTCACTGCACAGACCCCTCGGGCAGATCATGTCCCCCAACATAAGCAGTGTGCCCCTTGAGATGGGATGAGAGCGCACCCAGGCAGGGCAGGTGCTGCCAGAAGCTGTCTGCAGCCGCCAGTGGCGAGCACCCCATCCGGCGTTGTAAGCACCGGCTGCTATAGACCCCCGCCCCCGGCCCCCTTCCCTACCTAGCTGGCTCCTCACGCCTCAACTCTGATTCCCTCTGCTGACCGTGGAATGCTCTAGGGGACTCCAGAAGCTGCCCCTCACACAGCACGAATCTGTTATTCCCCAACAACAACAACACCCTGCCAAGAGTGGATGTCCATCTTTGTGGGCCACTGTGACCTCTTCTCTGCTCTGGTCGCCTGCAGCACCCCCCCTCCCCCCGACTCCAGCCTAACAGGCGTAGGTGACAGGGGTAGGTGCCCCATGCCCACCTCTCTCAGTTACTTACCCAGCCCCTGCCCTGCCATGCCGAGGCCCTGGCCCAGCCTCCTCTCTGCAGGCATCTCAGCACCACCCCCAGCCCCGTGTCTCCCCAGAGGCGGGGTGAGCCGTGGCTGCAGCCCTGGATGTCATCCATCCCTGTAAGTGATACTGGCGGGGACAGTCGGCAGACAGCCTGAAGAGCCACCTGCCTGTGCTGTCCTCCCTACCTCGGCCTTAGCCCTGGCTGCCCCGCCCCCAGAATCCAGCATGGCGGCCAGCATCTTGTCCCGGAAGGTCTACTCTCGGCCTTTCTCTTCAGGCTCCTCCGTCACTGGTGGGTGCCTGCTCACCACTCTCTCCTGTCAGAATGTGGTGGCTGGCCACATGGTCGCCAGGGCCCCACGAGCTTTCCCCCATACTGAGCTCACACACAAACACACATTTCATGGCCATAAGGTGCCTTTACTGAAGCCCACTGCTTTCTTCTCGTATTTTGACACGATTTCCTGACAGAAGCCATGACCCTCCTCTCTCTCCACAAGCTGGTTACTCCCAAAGTCAGGCTGACCAGGCACCACGATGGGGGCTTGCCCCTCTGTGGAGCTGTCAGGGCCACTTAAAATGCTACTTACATGGGGTGGGCAAGGGGCCAGGGAGAGTCGGAGATGGGCAGGGTGGGGGGCCCACTGGTGGGAGGCCCTCAGCTTCTGGGGTCCCTGAGCCCCTTCTCACTGAGTTGAGGATGTCAGAGATCCTGGGGGCTGGGGCAGAACAGACAGACATGAACACAGGTGGGAAGGCCGTGCAGGGAAGAACGCTTCAGACGGAGAGCCAAGCGGAGAGTGGGGGCGGCCAGAGGGGGTGTGGAGCACCAGGAGACACAGGGACGGGGGGCAGGGCGGCCAGAGGGGTGTGTGGGGACATACATGTTGGGGGAGGAGGCACCGGGAACACAGATGCTTTTGTCTGTTCTAGTGTGCTGAGCTGGAAGCGCCCAGGGCACAGGATGCCCCAGAGAAGCCAGAGGCCATCACTGCAAATGGCTGACCGTTGAGAAGGTCTCGACAGGTAGGTAGAGGGCTGGATGAGGGGGGGGGCTTGGATGGAAGCACTGTGGCCCATGTGGGCGGCCCAGGCCAGCGGGAGGCCAGTCTTCGCTTCTCCTGACCGTCTCCTAACTATCTGACCCCGGGTGGGGTTCCCAGCCTGGGACCATCTTTGACCTCCCCTGCCTCACGTGGTGAGATGAATGGCGTTCAGGGATAGGGTGTGTAGGGAGCGGAGGGCTGCCCTGGAGATAGGCTCTGAGGTCCCGTGACCAGGGCAGGGTAGGGTGTGAGGGACTAGTAAGGCTAGAAAAGTCTTGGCACTGATGGGTTAAGGGCTCCACCCTATGACCCGGGGGTGGGCCCGAGATGAGGTGAGGTTAGCCGCGTGCAGGGAAGGAGTAGAGGGTCTGAGATGAGTCAGAGGCACTGAGCCCAAAAGGGGCTGTCAGGTAGCCGCATATGCCTTGAATAGGGCCACCCATCAGGCGCCCTGTCCGGGGAGCTTGGCCGTGCATGGCAGGTGCAGAAAGCCGAGCGCTGGCCATTCTCAGCGAGCCCTTGGCAGCAGGGGCAGCAAGCCTGGGGCTGCTACTTACACGGGGTGGGCAGGGGGCCTAGGAGACCCGGAGACAAGCAGGGCGGGGGCCCCACTGATAGGGGTCCCTCGGCTTCTGGGGTTCCACAGCCCCTTCTCACTGAGTTCAGGATGTCAGAGATCCTGGGGGCTGGGGTGGAACAGACAGACATGAACACAAGGCAGACAAACATACGAGGAGACAACAGAGTCGACAGGACGGGGGAGGGGAGTCCCTGCTCTTACCACAGGGAATCTGGGACCTGGCTTTCTATTTGGTGCCAGGCCCAGCAGCAAGAAGCCTCCAGGGATAGAGGGAGGACTGAGTGGACCCCCCCCCCCGAGGCCTAGAGGTCATAGCCAAATCCATCAGGGACTGTCTAGTGGCCGTGAGCAGGAAAGTAGGCCAGGACGGCATCCTCACAGAGCTGGACAAAGGCAGCCGTGGGGACCCGAGTCTGGGGGCTGTGTGAGGACGGAGCTGAGGCCAACAGCCCAGGCCTGTCCGACCCTCGGCTCTGGAATGGCCTCTCAGAGGCTTGCCAGGCCCTTCAAAGTTATCCCCACAGCAGCGGGGCCCAGGCTACTTACACGGGGTTGGGAGGGGGCTAATGGGAACTGGAGATGGACAGGACAGGGGGCCCTCGGCTTCTGGGGCTCCCGAGCCCCTCCTCACCAAGCTCAAGACATCAGGGACCCTGGGGGCTGAGGCAGAACAGAAGCAAGCAGAAGATGGTGGACACCAAGACACAAGGTGGCAGAAAGAGCCAAGAGGCAAGGGCAGTGGGGAAGGTTACAGGTGGAGGACCCCAGGCCACTGCTGGGGACCTAGGGGACAGAGGTGAGGGGGTCACTCTTGGGGCACCCCAAGGCAGGCGTTAGGAGGGTTCGTTTTGTGGGTCCACGCCAGGCCCTGCAAACATTAGCTAGGATTTTGGAGTGCTTCTCACTGAGCGTGGTGGGTTGAGCTCCACCCTGGCTCTGTCAGAGCCCTGGTACATGGCCGAGGTAAGAGTGCCCCTCACTCCCGAGGCTTCCCCTACCCTGGCTCCTGCCTTTACCCCCAGTCTCGCCTGCTGCTTCTGTCCCCTGACAAGCCTGAGACCCAGCCATCTCCCTTATAGCTCAGTGTTTTCCTGGCCAGCTCAGGGCCAGAATCTTTGACAGGGCGGTATGGGTGGTGTCCATGGTGCTGACTCCGGTGCCTGCTTCAGCTTGTAGGGGAGTGCACTCCCTTAAGTTCAAGGACCAACGTCCTGTGCTAATTTCTACTCTGGAGTGTGGAGGAATCTTAGAGACAGCATCGCGGCTGGGGAGGAGCAAATGGGTGAGCTCTGTTTGATTCTGGGGGCCACCCTACGGGCAGCGTGGGGCTACACGGACAGCTTGACGCTGTCAGACCTCATCCCAGAGAGGCAGAGGAAGAGGGAGAGGCTAGGAGGCCCCACTCACTGACAGCAAGTGGTCGGTGAGCTGTGAACACACATCACTGGCAGGGCTTGGGGCGTGGTACCGAAGTCCACCTTAGCAGGGAGCTGCTGAGTCATCAAGGGAAACAACTCAAGCTGGACAGAACCAAAGCTTAGGCACTGTACGAGAAGCACAGCACCCTGATCTGATTTCACCCTTGTACTTCACACCCTGTGAGAACTGAGTCCCTGGCTCCAGAACGGAGAACAGTGGTTCCTCATGTGCACTAGGCCTGAGATACCCCAGCCGGACGGCCTGAACATTCCTTGACTCACACCAGGCAGGCCCTGACATCAGGTCCTGGAGCACTGGAGCATTAGAACAGAGAGGCTGGCTGCACACGGCCCACCCACTACCAACATGCCCAGGCCAGGCCTCTGTGAAGGTACCTTTGGCGTCTTCATCCTCTATGGTTGTGTTGGTGCTGTCGGAAGATTCCTGAGGAGACAGAGAGATGGGGAGGGGGGGTCAAGATGGGCCAAGGACAGGCGGGACACCTCCAGCGGTGAAGCCAGCCTGGGTTCCAGGTGGGACCGAAGCCTGGCGACTCCTGAGGATTTCAGGAGACAGACCCTCCCAGAAGGAAATCCTCGGGGCAGTGACTGGAGAACGCTCTAGCCATGCGTCCTCAGGAAGGCTCCCCTCTCTGGAGGCCACCACTGTCTCTAACAGCGAGGGCCTCAGCCTCACCTTCCCTCAGAGACACTCGGCCCACGGCCCACGACGAGAGAGCAGGCCTTTTGAAATCCCGAGATGGGAAAACAAGGGACTTGACCGACTTTTAGAGATGGAAGGCCCTGAGACTTGGGAGTGGACAGACATGCTTAGCAGCTTTTAGGTGAGGGATTCTTTCCCCAGAAGAGAAGATACCCCAGATGCCACTGCCCCTCCTGAGCCTGGAGCTCCATCCTCCACCACCTTCAAGTGGAAGAGGGGCCTCCTGCCGGCATGTCCCCAGAAAGTCAAAGAAAGCTCACGGTGCTTGGTATGAACAGACTCAACTTGGCTCTGGGCCAACAGAGGGCTTTCAGATGCAAGGTCAGGCCTCACCCTGGTCCAGAAGCTTGACTAACAGTCCGTCAGAGGGGAATATTACCTCACCTGACATGAGGGACCCAAGGGTCCCAGCCACCGAGGTGGGAAGAAATCAGATATTTGGCATTTAGAACTGCGGACATATATAGCTGTCCTCGATCCCTGGCGTGGAGAAGGGCCAGGTGCAGGGTCTAGCCAAAGGAAGTTGGGGTACCCGCCGCATCCCCGCTCACTCGCTGTCCTGTAGCCGGTCCCAGCACCGGCCCCCCCCCTCCTCACAGCACGCCAGCCCCTCCCGGCCCCAGGTGAAGATGCCGATGTGATGAGGGAGCAGATGGCAGAGCGGAGAGGAGCAGGAAGCGCTGGGGCCACACCAGGGGGTGGGGGTGGAGAACAGCCTAGGAGCACAGGCTCCTGGGAAGCAGGCCCGGGGCCCAGGGTCTGCAGCAGGAGGCCCTCCTGAAGCCTGCTGTGAGCCACCGGCCACGTGGTGACTCTGCGAGCTCCCTTTCCGGGAGTCCCTGTGTCCTGCCGTGGCCTCGGGCGGGTACAGGCAGGCTTGCAGGCTCTGCCCTGCCATTGGGGTCACGACACATCTGCTCTCTATCATTGGCACAAACGCTTCTCCCAGGTCGCCGTCCACACCCTCCTCCTGGGCCCGTACCTCCTGCCCAAGGAAAGGGTGAGGAGTGAGCGTGGCAGTACCTTAATCCCGTCCACGGGGTTATGGATAACGGTGGTTTGAGGCTCCTATAGAGGGCGGCAGACAGAGGAAGGAAAGAGAGAGAGGGAGAGTGAGAAAGAAGGAAGCAGAGGGGCAGCCGGGGAGCCAGAGGAGCGGGCAGCCGCCAGGGTCTGCCCAGAGAGGGTGGAGAGCAGAGGGACAGGGATGGAGGCAGAGGCGGTCAGCAGGATGGCCCGGTAGGGATGGAGGCAGCGGTGATCAGCGATGGCCCTGCGTGAGTGTAGAGTAGGCCCAGCAGGTCTGCCCAGGCCAGAGGCCAGGAAAGATGGAGCTCGCAGGGCCTGAGAGAAACTGAAGGTGTGTGTGGGTCCTGTGTCAGGCATTCTCCCCACCTCCTGCCCCAGCGTGGGAGTGGGCACAGGACTGGAGATGTTGTGGGGGTTCGGGTGGCATGTGGGATGGACTGGGCCAAGGTGGGGCTGGCTGTGAGGCCGGCGTGAGTCACCCCGGCGCACCAGGTGAGCTGAAGCCTGGCATCCTCCCGCCAAAGCCCTACTGCTCTGAGCAGCTCTCCGACTCTAGCCAGGAGGGATCTCTTCGGTGCTCCCCGATTTGACAGAGGTTTCCTAAGGGGGACACCTGCATAGGACCCGTGGGGCAACCCAAGCATGCTACCAGCTGACTCCTAAGACCACAGTTCAGAAGGCTGATGCCCGAGACGACAACTCCACGTCCCTGGGAAGACCAGCTGAGAGGCTCACCAGAACAAAAGTCACCCAGGGCGAGAAGGCCAGAGACGGCCTAGGACCGTCTCAAGGAACAAGGAAGAATATAGTAGGGGTATCTCGGGCAACTTAGCCCTCCTTGGCAGGGGCTCCCCAGCTTCCCTCTCTGTACTCCACAGACCAACACAGTATATGGCTCTGACGAATGTAGTCACAGGTGGGCAGGCCGTCAGCCACACACCTCCCCAGTACACCACCGCAGCCTCGCTGGGCCCCATTACACTCAGGATGCAATGCTCCAGGGTACACTATCTGACGAGCCCAGCCTGGGGCCCTCTAAGATGGGTTGGCTCCTGTACAAGAAGAGGTCCTTGCTGAGGACAGGGATCCCCAGCAGGCTGCTGGCCTCTCTCTGTGGCATCCAGACTGCTTCTTGTTAGAGTTTCTTAAGGTAAGATGGTCCAGAAGTCATCAAACTGGGAAGTCATATCTCTCTCCAGCACCTGGGCTCCTGGGGGTCCCAGGGAAGGGTTCACCAAGCACTTTTATTTCTGACTGATCTGGGGTGCCCTGACAGTGACCTCTCCTCTTGGCATCTCCCCGCCCCAGTTCCATTCTGTCTCCATGTGGGACTGGTTTGGTCAGAGACAGGAGTCTCACCAGACCCTGCCTTGCAGGGCCTCTGTGACAGTGAGATGAGGTGGGGGGCAGGGCTCAGTACCAGGGCAGCAGGAGGGAGGGATCCTTTGGGGCTGGTGATGGCCGAGCTGTTTTTGGTGCTGTTTGTCTGGGGCTGTGGAGAGAAGGATAAAGAGCTGTTAGGGAAGAAAGGGTACCCTCCCTGCTCAAGCATCTGTCGGGCCACGGTGAAGCTAGAACCTTGCGGTCAGTGGCCGAGCTGCAGGTTCTGGTCCCCTCCCCGGCACCCCACAAAGGGCCTGGCTGGCGCCTCACCTTGACTCCATCTGCTTTCTTGTTGAGTAAACTCTTGGCTGCTGCATTGGGAAGGAAGGAGGGATCGTGAGTTTCCAGGGTCGAAGGTCACAGTTGCTCCCACCCCTCCCCCACCCCTTCCCTTTCTTCAAGAGTAAAGCCCAGGACCTGAGGGCCAACAGCCTGAGGCCTGGGGCAGGTGTGGCCTTGGCACCTGGCCTGGCCCTTGCAGCAGCAGAACCTCCAGGATTGCTGAGCCAAGCTGCCCCGGGAGCCTCATCCAGGACCGCCCTGTCCCCGCTCCCCCCGCACACACACCCCAGCATCTTCAGTGGTTCAGGAGCTCCTTGTAAGGCACATAGGAGCCTCCTTGTTCTGTGCCTAGAACTCCTGAAAGGCTGGCAGGATGCTCGGCCCCCCTCCCCCTATTCCCCGGACGGCGCCAGGTCGGGATTGGAAGGTATCAGGATGCAAAGGGGAAGACATGCTCAACCTGGCCCTGCCCTCTGAACCCCTGTGTCCCCACTAGGACGCTGAGCCAAAGCTGGCTGTCATTCCAAAGGGCTTAGCCCAGCCCCCACCCGTCCGCCTGATGGCCAACAAGCTTCTGCACCAGGGCCACACCACTTGGCCTCCCTGTCCTCCCCTTGAATGGCCCCAGCAGTCATGGGACTTCTTGGTGGCCGTGACGGGGCCACCACCAACCTCTTTGCCCACGAGCCCTGGCAGACACCTGGGCCCGGGAAATGGAACCCTTGGTTCCAGCACTCCCTTCGGAGATCAGGACGGTCGGTCCCGCCTTTGCCCCAGAACTCGCACCCGCTAGAGCAGAGCTTAGAGTTTTAATTACAGAATTAAAACAATAAAAATAGAGAGCGAGGAAAGAGAAAGTCAGCTTACCTTACAGAAAAGGAAAGGTGAGGAGAGGAGGAAGGAGTGAGGGAGGAAGAGAGGAAGAGAGAGAAAACAAGATTTGTGTTGGTTCACAAAGGCCCCACGCAGGGCAGCCAAGCCAGCCTGTCCCCGAGAAGAGCCGAGTGGTCATTCAGTCAACACAGCAGGTTAGAGGCAGTCACAGCTGGCACAGCACGGGAGCATGGTACACAGTCCCTTGCCCCCAAAGCCCTTACCCACACATCCCGTGCGGCTAGACACTTGCTGATCACAGCTGCCCTCAGGCTCTCCTGCCTACCAGCGGGGGACCCGCGCTGCCTATAGGAGGCGTGGCGGGGATGTGGGGAAGCATATTTAGTCCTGGGCCTGTCCATGGTCAAACACGGGTTTGTCATAGCAGCAATGTCACTGGTATGCTCAGACATGCAAACGTGTAGGCCACATTCTTCTTAAGGAAGAACTCTGAAGGGTTCTGTGTGCTCGAAGCTCTGAGGGTGGTCCTTTCAGAGCCCAGACCTGGGCCCCACTGCTCCCGGCTGCCTCCCTCCCTCCCTAGCCTGTTTGAGCCTCTTACCACCACCAGGCTCTGTATGCTGGGACATGGGGACACGGCACATACTGTCTTGGAACCCGCTGTGGTGGGCACTGCTTCCCTGGCAGCTTTCTCCCATCCTGATTCTGGTGCTTGTCTCGAAATTTGTTACAAGCAGGTCTCTCTGAAGTGAGGCTGCCCGTCACATGTCATCTGTAGACTTGGGGCTCCCTAGACCTTTACAATCCCAAGGTAGCCCCAAGGGGCGTTCCTCAGGCTACACATGCTGACTTCCCATATCTCTACAGTGGACTTTGAAACGCCTCTGATATCGGGCTAGACCCTCCCTGTCGTTAGCTGGCATGGCCCTCCCCCTTGTCTACAGCTCTCCCTCCTCCATCTTCCCATGTGGCTCATCCCCGGAGACTTGCACTACCCCAGCAGCATGGCCTTCCTTGGCATGGGTACTTGGCCTGATGAACCTGATACCTACTCTCTACCGACACTTGGGCCTGACACAGCTGGGAGATGTGTCCCTCCCTGGGGCCCAGAGAAGTGGGCCTGGCCTGTCTTCAGGATACTTGTTATGACTTTCTGGGCAGCAGGAGAAGAGGAACATTTCTAGGAAGTGGAAACTTCAACAGGTTCAACAGGGCATCTGCAGAAGGTCCTACCCCTAGCGGATCATACAGCCAACCCAGCGTGTCCCCCCGCTGGAACCCAGTGAGGGCCAACATTGGTCTGAGATTCAGTAGTGGTGTGTCGGTATCCCTTAGACACCCTGGGAGGGTTCTCACAAGGAAAGACAGACACACTGGAAGGGCTAGGCCTGCTGAGATCCCAGGGCTCTCTTTGATCTTAAAAGGGTTCCATTGAAGTCCCCAAGTCTATCAAAATCACAGTTCTGAGCTGTGCTGCTGGGGGGTGGTATCTGAGGGAAGAGGACACGGTTTATCTGGGGGCGAACTCGCTGCTACCAAGCATGCTATAGCACACCCGGACCCCCATGAGCCATGGCTGTGGCTCAGGCCTAGCAAACCAGGCAGACATCACTGTCATTTCAGCGTTTCCTGTCCTTCTCCCCGAGGGCACGCTAGGCACAGCATCGGTGCACGGCCCAGCCTCCTTGGTTGCATGGGCTTGGGCCATATGCTTCCTGGAGGCTGGCTTTCTCCAGCTCTCATATCTTGGATTAACTATAGTTCCCTGCAGCCAGGAACCTGCATACTCTACCCACATAGGAGGGGCCACTTCTGTGGTATCCGTGTCTCAAGTCAAAAGGATTTAGAAGATGCAGCCGGAGCCAAAAGTAGACCAAATAGCCGTGGGGTTCCAGATACCTAGAGCTGGGGCTCTTCAGACCTGTGCCTCCAACTCAGGAGGGCATTTTCCATTTCTAGGCCTCAGGCCAAGCAATTACCTCTAAACCTCAGCCAGCCTGACAGTCACAAGGCACTTTATTGAGAATATCTGCTCAATGGGGGAGGGGTGGTGGAAGCCAAAGTGCAGTGCGTCCGACACCAGGGTCTTCCTGCTGTCAAGGTACCCTGCCACACTGGCGTGTCGGACAGAATCACGGAGAAGGAAGACCCCCAACATGTGCCCTTCGTGTGTGGTTGGGCTGTGCCGACCTAGGAGTAAGTAGACGGGACCTTCGGCTCTGCCTCTCCCTCTGTCTAGTCGCTATGGGCAGCCATGCTGAGCTTTGATGACATGCACTGACCTCCCTCCAGGACAGAGTGACCCTCAGCAACTGGGGCGGAGCCACAACATGCAGGCAGCCTCATGCAAGGTTGTCCTCGCTCCCTTGCAGGCAGGCGAGCATTGCAGCAGACGTCGTGGGCGGAGCATGGCTCAGAGGTGACCTGCCTCACGCCACTGGCCCCTGGCCATCCGGCCGCCCTGGCAGCCACTAGCTTTATCTTTAAAAAAAAAAAAAAATCTAGCCCCTCATGGGCTTCAAAAAGGCTATACAATATGGGAGCATCTACACGGGGCCCTGTGGGCAGGGCAGACCTGCCTAGGGTATCCTAAACATTCCCCAGGAGAAGGACCCTCTCGTTGGCAAAGCATGGCTTGGCCCTGGCGGTGTAGTGAGGGGGATGCAGACGGGCATGTGGAGAGGGCGGGACCTCATCGGGCTGTGAAACCCGTGCTCCCACCTCGGCTGGGACTCAAGGCCATGGAGAAACCGGAGCTTGTCTTGAGCCTCTATGCTCGGTGTCTGCTCGAACCTCGCCCTAGCTAGCACTCGGTGTGGACGGTGGCCGTGGAGCCCATGGTGAGGGCTCTGGGTCACTCAGCCATCAGAGGGTCCCACACTATCAACGGGACAGATCGACAGAGGCTACTTCCCCGCCCCCCCCCCCGGGGAGTGTGGGACCAAGTAAGAAGGTTCTTCAGAAAGAACCCTTCAATTCCAGACACTGACAGCACCCCACTTTCACTCTGGGAAACTGTAGCACAGACCACCAGGCCCTTGGGCTCTACAGCTCCTTGGGACATCCCTGTGCCCCAAACCCTGATCCAAAGGCTTCCCTTCCAGGACTGAGAGCCTCCAGCAATAGGCTTAGTGGCTTCCTGTGAGATCAGGCTCATTCTGAATTGGGTCTCCAGACTTCCAGAGGCCAGGACCCAGGGTCTCAGGCATATGTGTCTGGGGTTTGATGTGACCTTTCTCTTACAGATGATGAGAAAAGAGTAGAGGGCATCCTTATTGCCCAGGGTGGGGCTTCTGCTGGGATGTGACAGGAGCAGGGCTCCCAGGGGGGCTGCCAGCCTCTGGGGAGGCTCTGGGGGCCTAGCCAGTGGCCGCGTGCAGCAGGGGGGCTGCATGCCAACAGGAGGGATGGGCAGGAGCGGGTGGACACTGGGCAAGACACAGCTACCTTGTTCCACCAGCCCCATGGTGGTGCCGGAGGCCGCGGTGGACATTGTGGCCGGAGCGGTGGTCTGTCTGCCCACTGTTAGCACCAGGTTAGAGACGAGGGGGTGGGGGAGGGGGCGGACACAGACGTGGGGAAGGGCGAGGTGAGGAAAGAGAAGAGACAAAGGAAGCAGAAGAAGATTAGAGTTAAAGTTTAGGTGGGGGATGGCTCCAGAGTCCCTTTCTCAGGAGAGTGAAACAAGATTGGGCCGATGGACACTGAAAAGCATTTGCCTCCTTTCTCCTTAGAACACCCCAGTGGGGCTTCTTGTGCCCTGTGGGGCATGCGGGGCACACAGCAGACAGGACGGTCCCATTAGTGTTGGTGTGACTGTGTGCCCATTCCCGGCAGTACAGCATCACAGCAAAGTAACAGGAGGCAGGGTGCCAGATGCGGACAGACAAGGAGAGACGACCACTGAACGCTCGCACAGAGTGTCGGACGACGAAGACGCCACAGACATAGCTGTCCGGGCACTGGGGTCAACACTGCCCCCACCCCCCAGGTGGGCCCCACGGGTCTCTAACAGACCCTTGAGACTCCATCCTCCCATCACCCACCCGAACAACCGGGGCAGGCGGCCCGTCCAGAACTTACAAGTCACCCCGTACGCAGACCTCGATCTCACGCCCACCCCCCACTTCAGCTGTCTCCCACACACAACACGATGCTCAGAGTACTGAGGACAAGGAGGCCACAGGGCTGCCCAACAGATGCTTGGACGGATACAGGTGGCAGGCCAGGTGTTGGCAGCACAGACACTGGGGTGTCAAAGTGAGGGACACAGACCCAACGACACGGAGGAGGCAGGACTGGGGCAGAGCAGACCTCAGTAGCTACCCAACGAGAAAAGCCAAAAGGCCTTCTGGGCAGAGGATCTTAGAGGACAAAAGCTGCGCCCCCGCCAGCCTGGAGGAAAGGGGCCGAGGGCCGGTGACGAAGGACGGGGCTTTCTGTAGAACGAGCGTGGCACTCAGACACCGTCTTCCCTGGAGAAGAATGTCTCACCTGAGAAATTCCGTGTGGCCAGCATAGTGGTGAGGATGGCTCCCTAAGAAGAAACAGAGCCGGGGCCACCCCGTTAGTGTCTGTCTCGGGCCCCCAGCTTACAAGCTCAGCCCCCAAGAGAAGGAAGAGTTCCAGAGCCTCGAGCAGTTGCACCGAGGCAAGTCACAGGCCCATAGTTAAAGCTCACACTACCCACAAAGCACTGCGGCAAGACGCCTGAGAAGTGGGCGTGGCCGGGAAGGCCCGCCTCCATGATAGCTAGCACAGCGGTTCTTCACCTTCCTAAATGCTGCGACACCTTAGTACAATTCCTCATGCCGTGGTGACCCTCAACCATAAAGCTACCTCGTTACTACTTCATATCTGTAGTCTTGCTACTGTTGTGTTATGAAGGACACGCAGGATACCTGATATTGTGACCCACAAAGGGGTCTCGACCCACAAGCTGAAGAGCATTCCTTTAACAGGCCCAGGGCTGTCAGGGCTGTCTTCGGGGCTTTGGGGGACGCTTAGTCAAGCAACGGCTCTCAGGTCTAACCCTGTGCTTGACTGGACAGCAACGATCAGGATCAGCCCCGTCCACCTGCCTCCCTAACCTGCTGGGCCCACCGGGACCCTCCTTCTGCTCTGCCTTTACCAAAGCTGCTCTGGGCTAGTACACCTTTGGCCCTCGGGATGCTGAAGTGACCGGCTCTGCACCCAGGGCCAAGCTCGATCCTCCGAGCTGTTCCAGCATCTGGAATCCTCTGATCTGGACTTGTGAACGGGCATGTGGGGGTTTCTCCTGCTACCTCTCCTGCAGGTCCCACCGACACCCCTATTTCCAGCAGGGGCCCCACAGGACGCAGGGATGGGGACTGAGCCCTGCCACGGGGCCCACTAGGGCGAAGGGGCGGGGACCGAGCCCTGCCACGGGGCCCATCAGGATGCAGGGGCGGGGACCGAGCCCTGCCACGGGGCCCACCAGGATGCAGGGGCGGACCGAGCCCCGCCTACCTTGAGTTTCCTCCTTGCATTGAACTTCTTCAGACATTCCACAGTCTCCTGCCTGTGCATCATAGAGGCCACCGTGGAGCGTTGCTGTTGGGAGAAGGAAGTCGCAGGGCAGTGAGGATCTTTCGAAGTATCAGCCTTGTCCCCAGAGGGGAAAGCCAAGGAGGCTTGGGAGAAAGGTTCAGGGTGGTGGTGGCACTCTAGGGCCAGCCTCGATGATGACAATGAGAGATCACTCGTTCCCACCTACTGTCCCCAACTGATTTCCAAGATCAAGTCGTGTCCTTCACAGACCAAGAGAGTGGCCAGACACAAGGAACAGAAGCCCAGGGCCATCTTGGGGGTCTTGGATATGCCCACCAGGAACTGGCCCCGAGCGGTTGCTAAGGATGACTTACGCAGACCCATGGGTGCTTCAGGGCCTCATGGGCCGTGATACGCTTGGCGGGGTTGATGGTCAGCATCTGGTTGATGAGGTTTTTGGCTTCAGGAGTTACGGTGTCCCACTCAGGGGATGGGAACTACAGAAGGAAGTGGGGCACAGGGCAAGGCTGAAGCCCCTGCCCCGGGCAGAGGCCGTGGAGAGGAGGGGAGACCCAGGGCGTGGCAGTCCCCACCCTCCACATGGGCGCCCACTCACATCATAGGCCCCAGCCTTGATCTGCTGGTACAGCTTGTGCTGGTCCTCATCCCAGAAAGGTGGGTAGCCCACCAGCAGGATGTACAGGATCACCCCTGTGGATGGGGAGATGAGCAGCATAGCCCTGGGGGGCCCCAGGGTCAGTCCTCTGTCCCCTTGTGCCCCTCCACCATGGGGAGGGTGGCCCAGACAGCCTCTTAGCCCTGCTCTGTCTCCACCCTCTCCCTAGGGAGCCTGGCCAGCCTCCTCTGCTGTATCCCCACCAGAAAGAGAAGGGCCACCTCGCCCTGTGGTCTGACAGTCCCTGGTCCCTGTATCCTGGGCATCGACCTATAATGAGCACAGGCAGACAAACATAATGGCCTGGGGCACATTGGTAACCGCAGTCACGGCGCCTGAGGTCCCTGCTAAGGCAGCCGGAAGGCAGGTAGGACACACATACTTGACTCAGGGCAGAGTAAGCACCCTGCAGGGCGGAGAGAATGATCCCGGAAACACTAGCACGGGCTCACCAGGCCACCCAGCCACCTCTCACACACAGGCCTTACCACATGCCCAGATGTCCACGGGTTTGCCATATGCCTCCTTCCGAAGGACCTCAGGAGACAGGTAGCCTGGCGTGCCCGCAAATCCTATCAAAGGGGAAGGGACCGTGAAGGGCCATGAGGAGCTGCCAGCACCCTCTGCCCGCCCCCGGACACTCACCAAACCACGCCTGCTGGTCTCCCTGAACCTCGATGGCCAGGCCGAAGTCTGCCAGTTTCACTGCGGCTCCTTTGCATTTGCTGGCCAGAAGTAGGTTCTCGGGCTACAGGGAGAGAGCGTTCACACCACGAGCAGTTGTGAGGGGCGGGGCACAAAACAGAGAAGTTGGCAGGTTGCTGGACTGTCCTAGACCTATAGCTGGATTCGTCTCTGGGGACAAGGCTGGTAGCCCGTCATTCAGAGGGACGTTGGCTCTCAGTTTGAACGTGGATACCCTGCTTCCTAAAGTGGGAACAGAATCTCCAGCTCGCCCTCACAGACAACACAACTGTTCAGCGTGGGGCTGCAGGGCTGCCCCCCTGGAGAGGCCAGTCTCACCCCTGTCCTCTCTGACAGGGTGGAAAGTTCAGGCGCTTGGGCAATGGTCTTCACAGGACATGGTGGAGCACCCATGTCCCACCCAGCTCCAGTCAGCACTACTACACGGGACAGAAAGTTGTCTGCATCCACAAGTGGGAGACGCATCCTCGTGGACAGTCGTTCTTGGCTCAGCTGGAGGGATATTTGTTTTGTCCTGAGGACGTGGCCAGCGAGGCTGCTGTCTCTGGGTTGTCAGGGCCCGAGAGGCCCCTCTGCAATTTGCTTTCCCTGGCCTTTCTGTCTGTCTAACCACAGCAGCCTGGGCAGCTCTGGGCAGCTCTGGGCAGCACTCAGCACTGAGCTGGAAGTTCCGGCCTCTGACCACCAGGGGGCTCCTCAGCTCTCGGCACAGGGGCACCTCACTCCTGGGATCACACCGCAGCCAAACCACAGACCGCCCCAGCCTGCTTTTGATATTCATCTCAGAGACTGTATGTGGTTTAATGTGACTCCTGGAACCAAAGTATGCACGCCCACCTACCCACAAAAATGTGGGCTTCCTGAAGTGGGCCAGACTGGAGCTTCGCAAGGGCTCTAGCTGTGAGTGTGAAGTAAGCCCGCCCAAGGCTACAGATCTCCTAGAACTGCCTCCGCTCTGGTGATAGGCTGAGTTCACGCTCAGCCTTGTCCATTTCTATTTTGCCATTGAGAGTATGGCGGTGGGGTGGGGGTGGGGGGGCCCAGGCTCTATGCTCCTACATTGAAAATGTGTCAATCATATGGGAACTCTAGAAGGTGCAAGGCAAGAAAGTCTGGGACCTCGGGAGAGGCAGCAGTCGGGCCCTAGAGGCTGAGCTGCACTCTGGCTCCTCCACAACCACCACAGTGAGACCCGGGCTACACAGGCTCCCTCCTGCCTCGTCTTGACTGGGTAGCTTCAACCTAGCACTGTGTCTTCTGTGGGTCTGCCTCATCAAGACGATGGGATCTTGTTTGCCCAGACCTGGAGCCGTGAGGGAACACACATTCCCCTGCCTTAGCCTCAGCGTTAACGCTACAAGCGGAGTGCCCGCACCTCATATAATCAGTGACATATCCACCCCCACCCCACCCCCATCTCAGGGCTCTTGAGCATGGCTGACCCAGATAAGACAGCAGGATGCTCAAGGAAGCACGGACATGATGCTTGGTGAGATGGGGGGGGGGGCATCCTGGGCCTACTCTGTGTGGCCCCCTTCCCAGAACAGCTGCAAAGACTGGTCCCCAGTCTCTGGCTTAAAGAGTGACCACCCCAGTTAGCACTGAAGCTCACGGGAAGGTCTGCCTTAAAGACATTCAGGCCAGGACTGGCATCTACAGTGTCCCCAAACCTGGCCGTAGAAAAGGAGAGGTTACAGGCAAGAAGGGCGCGGGGAGGTGTCTTTAGATGGCTCAGAGTTGTTAGTTTTCTTCTCAGGAGGCAGGGTCTCATGTAGACTTGGCTGCCCTCAATGTTATGTAACCGAGGCTAACCTTGAACCTCTGAGCCTCTTGCCTCAATTTCCCAGGCACTGGAATTAAAGGGATGAGCCATCGCATGGAGCTACAGATTTTCTTTTGAACAGAACCTGGAGCCCAGAGTCTGGCTGTGGGCATCATAGAATTGCAAAGAGAGATCCGAGAGGAGTCAGCCAAGCCGGTCTATTCCTGCTCTCCCCACCCTGCCCAGAGTCACCCGTGTCCTCAGCCTCAGGAGCTCCATCTTGACAGGGGACTAGAAATTGAGAATCTGAGTCTACCTCTGTTAACCCGACAGTTCTAGACGTGATCGAGGCTCTGAGTTGTAAGTGTGCAGCTCCATGTCACATATGTGCACACATGCATGCACACACCCAGCTATTTATATATGCATGCACTCATGCCTCTATGTACACACGTGTGCACATGGCCCTGCCCAGACACAGGCACACATGCACTCACACGCCTTCATGCAAGCATAGAGTATGCACACACACCTTCCACACCGCACCTCCCTCATGATCCACACCTCCTTTCACACGGTTGGTAGGTGTGGGTGACAACCTGTCACAGAGCAGGGGAGAAACTCACCTTGAGGTCTCTGTGCACGACCCCCATTTGGTGACAATGGAGAACAGCCTCCAGGATCTGCTGGATGCAGTGACTGTGGCAAAGGCAGGCAAGTTAGTTGAGTGGTTCTGTGGCGGGGGTGGGGGGGTGGGGGTTGGGGGGTTGGGGGAGCAGCAACAGGAGGCATGGGGGAGGCAGGAGTACTGGGGCTCAATCCCCAGCCTGGGGGGAGCAGGAAGAGCAGCAGAAGGAGATGCTGGCCACCAGGGAGCCCTTCCTCGGCCCCAAGGTCAGCGGTTCTAGTCCTCACTCTGTCCCTGCTGCTGGGCCCGGGTGTGCTTAGACATCAGACCCAGATCCACTGCAATAACTCTGAAGGGAAACGCTCTGGCTGCTGGCTTACCTCTCTAAAGACTGAGTTAGGCTAAACAGACCCTAAGCAGTGGGCAGAGACGTCAGCTCTCAGTGAGCCCTGTGGGCAGGCGTGGGGAAACAAGGCAAGAAAGGGGGGAAGCCTGGGGGCTGGGCATGTGATGAGCCTGCCTGCCTTGAAGGGGCTGCGTGGCATTACTGCACGTTTCTTCATCTCAACAGACACTGCGCCTGGGTGTCCAGCAGCCCAGCCTTATCCACAAAGACATCTATTGGGCGGGGTGCCTCGCTAGCCAGGGGACAGCTTGAGCACAGGAGTGCCCTCTGTTCCTAGTTAGTGACATCTATTGGTGGCAGTCTCGGACCCTCCACACACACGAGGCTCAGGGCCACCAGCCCCATGGATGCAGAGGCCCTGTAGCCTGGGCTCGGCCCCGGGAGCCCCTGGAGCCAGGAACAAGTCTCATGGGACCTCACCCTAGGGACAGTGGTGTGACCCAAGGCTGGCTTCCCTGGGGTATGGAAACCACCCTTCTCAAACAGCAGCCCCAGCCCCCAGTCTGGCCACACGTGGACTTGACCCACCCAGCATTGTGAACTGTATTCGAGTTTTCTCCCCCACGAAGCTCATCCTTGACATCTGATGGATACGAACCTGAGGTTTGTTGAGTTCAGAAAGAATCGTGTCCAACATGTGGCAGGGTGTCCACCCTCCCAAAATGTCACCACCCTCGCCTGTAGGGGGGCCTTGAGACCCCTTCTTCCCAGCTTTCTCCCAGGGTCCATCTTGGCCCCTCTCTGTGTCTGCTGTCTCTGGAGGGGCCGTGTCACCATAAGAAACTGCCATTTCTCATGACATCCTATTCTGACTGGCACCATACCTTATCTCTGCTTTCTTTCTTGTCCACAAGAGAGTCAAGCACTTGTCTTGTGATGCCCAGTCCCATGTGGGCTAGGGGTGCAATGAGTTCATGGCAAGGCCTGTAGGACTGGGCACAGAACGTCCCCCAAGTGAGCAGAGCTCAGTCTCCCCACAGGCCAAGCACACACACACACACCGGAACCACGGCGGCACAGCTCTAAGTTCAAAATACTTCCCCCAGCCCTGCCGAGTGTCTAGCAGTACACCCTGTCCCACTCTCCCGTCCCCCAGGCATCCTTCCTGGTGGTGCTGGGCCCCAGAAAAGCCTCTTTTGGTGCCCAGAGGTCTAGCCCATGCTGCTGGGCTAGTGACCTTCCCTTTCTGGTATAGGCCGGTTCTCACGCAGGTGAAAGCCCCTGTCGGCTGTCACAGCCACCCTGAGAGGGTCACTAGGACTACGGAATAAGCTGGTGGGCAAGCTTAGAAGAACATGGCGCCAAGCTATGGGAGGGACAGTGACAAAGGTGACCCAGCCAGAGAATGGCGGCTCAGGGAACTCTCTTTAGGGACTTTTCCTCACGCTGCTCTGGTCCATGCTACCTTGATCACCGGGAAGTCAATTCTTTCTTAGTGTCTTAGCTTGGAAGTCGTTCTGTGGCCTGCGTCACTGTCAAGCAGCGTCGTGGACACTGGCTAGGTTCTGGACATGGTTCTCGACTTGGGACCTGGTCAGCAGCACCGTAGCTAGGACTACAGGTGCACGCTGCTGTGCCCGGCTTCTAAGACTTCCAAGAATAGGTCTGTGTTCCAAACTTTGTTTTCCTTGCTTCGTAAAAGGACTTGGTCACCTCTAAGTTTCCTTCACAAGCTCCAAACTAAATACCCCGCATCTCTCTAAAAGGGACTCCCCAGCTTCCTTGGATAGAAATGGGTTGGAAAAGCCCCTGCTGTCTGCCCTCCTGCTCGGGGCATCGGGAATCTGCTTCCGCTGTCTGGCCAGATGGTGCCAGTCCATCTCTCTGGTGCTTTCTCTCAACTTGAGCGCGAAATTTTACTGTAGTCAGTGTTGGGATCCACCCTGGGGTGGGTCAACGGCTGTGGGGTAACAGTCCACTGGGGTAACCTCATCAGACACCTCCTTAGGCACCAACGCATAAAGGTCCCACCCACCGACCGTGGGGATCTGAGTCCCGGCTGTGTGTTCTCCCTCCCCAGTGCGGGGACAGACCCCTTGAGAAAGAGGCCTGGGCCACACAGTAACTGCCCTTAGGTCCAGGGGCTGTCATACGAGTGGGGTGTGGCCTCTTCATGGAGATTCCTTGTGTGCTGTCCCCACTCCTCCAACTCAGGCTGCCACCCTTCCTCACGGTCTAACTACTGAGTACACACCTCCCTTGGATTCCCAAATACGGGAGGAACACAGCCCATGCCTTCTTGGCCAGGGATAGGCCCAGGAAACCTTAACTACTTGAGACACTCTCTACATAGCTTTTCCCTGGGAAGCAGCAGGGACTCCTGTGCTGAGAAGGCTTGGAGGTGCCTGGAGGGTCTTGATAGAGGCCAGGCACTTTGGAGCCACCAGAGGGCGCTGTGGACCTTTCAGAGATAGACTGAAGCTGGAGCCATTGTGTGACCCTGGATGGATTCCAGGCCTGGGTTTTTGAGGTGAGCTCTGACCCCAAGGGTAGAAGTAGTCCCCTGGGTTGGAGGACAAAGCTTACAGGGAACCCCACACCACATGGGGTTAGAGAAATAGAGGAGGGCCAAGGGCTGGAAGGATTTGGTAAGGAGGGAAGGATTATCAGACACACCCTCTCTCCCCTTTGCAGGTTACTTGGAAGGGGCGTGGCTTCCCAGCTTAGTGACCCACCCATTTCCCCCACCTATCATTTTAGGTCAGGAAAAGGGGCTCCCTTTCTCTTTCTGCTTCTCTCTCTCTCTTTTTTTTTTTTTTTTTTTTTTTGAGGGGGGAGGGTTCTAGACAGGGTTTCTCTGTGTAGCCCTGGCTGTCCTGGAACTCACTCTGTAGACCAGGCTGGCCTCAAACTCAGAAATCCACCTGCCTCTGCCTCCCAAGTGCTGGGATTAAAGGTGTGCACCACCACCGCCCAGCTCTTTCTGCTTCTCTTATAAGTAGAATATAAGGAAAAAAATGTATTTTCCTCCAGCCCACAGGGACTGACCTTTTCTAAGATGTTTTGCAAAACACAATGTTTTTCCAAAGGGAGTCTCTGAAAGGACTCAGTGCCCCTCGTTTCCTGAGACTGAGAGTTGGGGACACAGGCTTGTCCTACCCTGTCCTTCTCTGAAGCTCGGCCTCTGCTGCCTGGCTCCATGGGGAAGACCTAAGAGGCCACGACGAGCCAGGATGTTCCCGGCTTCCCACAGGGACTCGGGGCCTGCAGTGAAAAGCAAGACTTCCTGCTGGGGCAGAACCCAGTCACATAAAGCTCATGTAAATAATATTCATTTTTCTCAGTTAGATATGTAATGCATATTCATTAAAGACGAGCTTGAAAATAGACAAGATAGAAAATTTAAAGCCACCGATAACTCGATTCCTTGGAAAGGACCCCATGTGCCCTCCTGATCCCGCCTTTAAATGCACATCCATCTCCGTGGCCAAGCAGTGGTGGACAGGGCCCACAGCAGGGAGTGACCATCACAGCTACCCCTGAGCCAAGACACAGTCAGGGTAGCACCTGCTCTGAGCCCCAGGAGCCCTTCCGGGAACACCCCCTCCTAGCCTCAGCCTTCAGCCTGGTCCCCAGCACGCATGTCATCAACAGGCCTCTCTGGCCATTGTCCTTCACTGGAGAGAGAGACTATGCAAATATTCGTGAAGATCTAGACCCGGACGGAATCCTGGTACCTCCATCCACCCGCACACCAGAGACGCATGGATCCAGGGTTCAGTCCTCGGGTTGGCATCCTGGCTGGGAGGACAAACCGCCCCTTCGCCCCGAACTAAGGTTTCACGACCCTGGCCTTTTCCCGTTGTCCTGGAGTGGGGTGGGCACGTGTTCAGGAGCTTTTTGGGGAGAACCAGCGGTAGCTTTCCTAGCAGCGTCAGTACGATGTGCTCAGGCTGGGCGGGGCCCATGTCTGGGAGGACAGTATGGAGGGGACTGGTCCCTGGCTTGTCTTTCTTAGGACACCACATTGTGACTGTGGATGGGAGTCCAAGAGAAAAGCGGGGTGGCGCCAGGGCTCCTCCCCTTTACATTCCGAGAAGAGAGCCTCTCCATGTGCAGGCCGGGCTGCCCCCAACTTGGCCCACCTCTGTGCTGACACTATTACTCAGCTGACCTCTGCGGGGCCATGGAAATGACAGTGACACACAGGACAAATGTGGGCTGCAGAAGGGGTGGGCGTGGCGCTAAATGAGGAGCGGTTAGGAAAGGGAGCACGGCGTGGAGCTCGGCACCCACCTGGCGTCAGCCTCGCTGTAGTACTCTCTTGCCACGATGTCTTCAAAGAGCTCCCCACCAGTGACCCTACGAGGAAAGCACATGGTCCTGGATCCTGGAGATCCTCGTCACCCTGATAGCCCATCACCATCACCACCATTACTTATCACCACCACCACCGTGACCACTGTCACACCACCACTGCCACTACAGTCAGCACTGTCACTGCCACCATGACCACCACAGTCATCACCATCACTGTCACCATGACCACCACAGTCATCACCATCACAGTCACCATGACCACCACAGTCATCACCATCACTGTCACCATGACCACCACAGTCATCACCATCACTGTCACCATGACCACCACAGTCATCACCATCACAGTCACCATGACCACCACAGTCATCACCATCACTGTCACCATGACCACCACAGTCATCACCATCACTGTCACCATGACCACCACAGTCATCACCATCACTGTCACCATGACCACCACAGTCATCACCATCACTGTCACCATGACCACCACAGTCATCACCATCACTGTCACCATGACCACCACAGTCATCACCATCACCATGACCACCATAGTCATCACCATCACCATGACCACCATAGTCATCACCATCACTGTCACCATGACCACCATAGTCATCACCATCACCATGACCACCACAGTCATCATCATCACTGTCACCATGACCACCACACTCATCACCATCACAGTCACCATGACCACCACAGTCATCACCATCACAGTCACCATGACCACCACAGTCATCACCATCACAGTCACCATGACCACCACAATCATCGCCATCACCGTCACCAGGACTGCCACAGTCATCACCATCACTGTCACCATGACCACCATAGTCATCACCATCACTGTCACCATGACCACCACAGTCATCACCATCACAGTCACCATGACCACCACAGTCATCACCATCACCATGACCACCACAATCATCGCCATCACCGTCACCAGGACTGCCACAGTCATCACCATCATTGTCACCATGACCACCACAGTCATCACCATCACCATTACCATGACCATCACAGTCATCGCCATCACCATCACCATGACCACCAGTCATCGCCATCACTGATACCACCTCCTCCATCACAGCTTTCACATCATCTTCATTATATCACCATGACCACCACCATCACTGCCACTGCCACCAATGCTACAGTCACTGTCACCATTGTCATCGCTGCTATCATCTCACCGCCATTGCTACCACCACCATCACCTCCATCCTTGCACCACCCCCGCCCCCAGAGTGACAACTTATCAAGGGCGTACTCGTCCACCCCTGGTGGTATTGAATGCTTTCTTCTTCACACCTGTTCCCCGAGAAAACTGAGTTTCTTACACCTAAGTGGGCTCCCCGCAGCAGGCAGCACACGAATCCCATGTGCCAGGGCTTCCCAGGGTTACGCCCAGCTTTGTGACCCTTAACCCTAGGTCTGAGACTCTCTGGCTTCCCCTAGTCAGCGTCCTGCTGCCTCGGGCCAGATCTGAGGCATCACACAGTGGATTTAGTGCCGGGCTCTGGCCTCCATGGTGGGCTGAGGTCTTGAGAGACTTGAATTCGTATCCCTAGGAGATGATAGACAACGTAGGCAGTGTACTCTAACCACACACCCTCCTGTCCTTGGTCTCTGACTCCATCCATCAAATGCCCATGGTAAAGCAGAAATAGCAACTCTGTGAATGTGTGGTTTACACATGTGGACCAGGAGAGTCAGACCCAGCAGCAGCCCATGTAAGGGGCTGTTTTCCCAGTGCTATGTGATTGATAGTTTGAGTCTCAGCACCAAAGAAAATTCTTGAGCCAGGCTTTGAAAACTCAAATCTGGGTGGAGAAAATGGCGTAAGGCCAGTGTATCTCAGTGCGGAGCTGTAGTTCGAAGGATGCCCTTGGAGGTGCTAGACCTGTGCCAGGGCCAGGCTCCCTGAGTGTGTTCAGGCACTTGCACGTTGGTGTGTGGATACCAGGGTCATCTCTTGGACCGAGTCACTGGGCTGGGAGTTGGGCCTCTACTGAGCTGGCTGCCGTGGAAGATGTGTGCTCACTGGTGGGAGCCCTGTTCTGTAACTTCCATGCTTGGGCCTGGTGTGTATCTGACACCTCCTAAAACCTGCAGAACTCCCAACTGACAAGGCCTTGAGGCCTGCTGGGGGGCCATCAAACGGCCTCAGAACCTGCAGCCCTGGAGGCTCTGGAGGGATGGGAGGAGGATGTCTAGGCTGTCCAGCCCCACTTCCTCAGTCTCTCCCTGCAGCTGCCTGCCCGGCATGTGTTGGGAGGTCTGAGAGAGAAATGCGTCACACAGACACACACCCATCCCTCCCCCACCCACTCCCTTTCCTTCTCAGCTCCTGAGACAAGTTCAGCAAGCCACCGGCCACCAGGGTCCCTGGGCACGGCCACCCTCAGCACACGGGCCTCTGTTTCTTGAGAAGAGAGGCCAGAAAAGTGATTCTGGGCACACAGGGGGAAAGTGAGCCTGCCCCGCCTCAGGCCGTGGGACTGGCGTCTCGGCACAGATTCAGTCAGACTGCAGCCCGTTATCTAGCGGATCATTCTAGGCAGGGTCTTGTGGGACACACGGGGTAGCTGAGAAGTAAACAAATTCCATGCAGGGGCAGCCCAGCTCCTCACCACAAGATGCTACGAGGCCGAGAACACTAAGGCCTGCACGCCCAAGGCCTGGACATGGGTCAGGCTGTCTGAGGCGGGAAGAGCTGAGAGGTGGCCCTAGGAAGGCTCCTCCTGTTCCCATTCGGCCTGTTGCTCAAGGGCAGCCAGAGGGCATGAGGTAACCATGGTAACGGTACCAGAGCCAGGCTTCCCTGGCTGTGCAGTCTGGAGGCCACCAGGACAGGCCACAGCCCCTGGGCCCCCACCCAGCCCAGGGTCCTGAAGCAGCCCTGATTCACAGACAGCTAAATATAGTGCTGCTTAGCAGGGCCTGTCAGGAGTAAGGGGGGTGAGATCATCGCTTCTAAATCCGGCAGGAAGTGAGAGGCGGAGTTGGCCCCGAACGCCTTCTCACTCAGCTACTGCGCACACACTCATGCAAACACACTCACACATGTGCGTGCGCGCGCGCGGACACAGACACACAGACACACACACACACACACAGGCCTGTATCTCCAAAACACACCCAATCACACTTAGAAAATAGACATGCATGTACGCTCATGGACCTTACACATGCGTGCACACACACCCTTCCACCCACACTTATAAACATGCATGCTCACATCAGCTAGCTGTACCCCCCAACCCAGCATGGCAGGCCTCAGGAGGGAGGAGGGTGAGTGGGTGCTCTCCATGGTCTTCCCTCCACTGGCCCGACCTATCAGCTTTCTGCATGGAGGAAGTCCTGGGTATGTCAGGCTCAGACTGGGTAAAAACCTGTGCGCAGCCAGATCAGCTCTGGCTGGGCTGGATGTGGCTGGGAACGAGGTGACCCCTGCAGAGGCACAGTTGGGGAGTGTCCCGTGTGGGGACATGCCTGCTCCTGAATCTGAGGAGGCTGTGGGCCCCATGCTGGGAGTGAACAGGGGAATGGTCCTTGGATCAGGCACTTACAGATCGAAGACCAGGTAGTGGAAGCCCTCTTCCGAGATGCTGTCATGGAGACGTACTGCAGGGACAAAAAAGTCATGAGGAGCGGGCGGTAGCCCAGGATATTCCCTACTGCCCACCTCCACCCTGCCAGGGCCCACCCAGCACCAGGGCTGCAAGCCTGGGGGAGGGAACTCCTCTCTGTCGCCCACAAGGTCTCCCCCAAGATTAGGATTTTCCTGGGGCTGGCTTTGAAGTGCTGCAGGCTGAGCATGAGGGAGCACTACAGAGCCCCGAGGGAGCACCACAGAGCCCCGAGGGAGCACCACAGAGCCCCGAGGGAGTACCACAGAGCCCCGAGGGAGCACCATGCGGCTCTAGGGAGCACCTTGCTCTTCCACTACCAAGGGGAAACACAGCAAAGGCTCATTGCTGAGCCCGTAATAGGAGCCACATCCTATTACGGAAGAGGTTTCTGCGGGAAACCTATAGACTGTCTTCAGCAGGACAGGGCCTCCATTCAGAAGGATTACCAGGCGAGGTATCTTTCAGAGGCTCAGACCTTGACTTCTGTCTCCTTTTGGCCAGTGGGAACGAACAGTCTCCCTCTCACTGGCCCTATTACCACACCAGTTGCTAAGCTTGCATTCAGTCCTGCCTGGGCTGGGCTGGGGCTGATAGGCTCAGAGGCACGTGGGACTCACACGCTGGTGGCCATGGCGGGAGAGAGCTGCCAGGTCTCGGCTCGGGGCCGCGCTCTGCACCAAGCAGTAAGGATTTTCTAGGGATGAGTCACTCTGGGCCTGCTCTCCCACATGCAGATCCTGCCCTTCTCTAGAACAGCAGCAGTGCATGATGGGACTGCTCTGAACCCTTGCTCACCAACCACCCCTCCCGGCTGCAGAAACAGGCGCTGCAGGAGCAGCGAGGCAGCTGAGGGCACATAGCCCACAGAGGGTGAGGCTGTGGGAGCCGGGTCCAGCTCCAGCGAGTGCCCTGTACTAGCGCTGGCCCCGGTGCTCTTGGGATCTTAAGTTCTCGCTGTATTCCACCACCCAAGACTGGGCCACGAGGCCGGAGAGTGAAGAGCAGCCACCTTCTCCCTGGTCCCACAGGACTCCAGGACCTCAGGCAGAAACAGCCCACACAGCTCCTGCTCCTGGCACCCTCCCCTCTGTCCTAGTTTCTAGCTGGATGCCGGCACCCCCCCCCCCTTCCTGGCACCAGTCTACCCAGCACCATCCTGATAGTATCCTTATGCCTAGGAACTCTGATCTGTCCCAGTCCCCCTCTCAGTTCCAGACGCCTTAACCCCATGATGCATGTCACCTCATGTGTACCTTTTGCACACCAGGCCCCAGGCCCTCCATGGGGATAGGAAACAGGACATCTGCTACGGCCACCAAAGTAGCCGTGTGAACTGGGAGGGATGCCCCACTTACCTGAGCCCAGTCTGCGACTCTGTAAAATGGAAGAACCCCCTGTGTGCAGGGTGCTGTAATTGCGTTCCTATGTGAAGCTGTGTGTGAGCCCTGAGCCACAGCCCTGTGCCTGTCACCGTTGTCACTGTGGTATTACAAACACCACATGACTGAGGCTCAGAGTCAGGCGGTGGCCTAGAAGCAGCCACCCCGGACACGGGTCCTCACAGTTCCCCTCCATTTCCCAGCTCTAAGCTCAGTAGCATGGCTTCCCCCATGTTCCCCAGCCACACCCTGGACCCACACCCTGGACCCACACACCACTCTCTGGCTATCAGATCTCCTTAGTGAGGACAAATCTGTTCTACTTGGCCCACTGGACTCTCTGTTTCTACCTGGGCCTCCACTCTGTCCGAGCTGAGCCATGTCTCCCTGAGTCAAGGTGAGCCCCTGGTGCCCGCTGGCAGCTCCTTCTAGGACCTGCCAGCAAAGTCCCTCAGGCTGAGGCAGAGCGCATTCTTCCGGCTCCTTCCTAGGGGGGGGCCAATCAGGGTGGCCTGCCTGAGGTGGCCTAGCTGCCTCCCCTCTGGGACATGCCACTCTGAGCTGAGGAGGGTCCCAGCAGTCCCAGGGGACCGTCTTCCTTCTGTCCCTGAAGGCAGCGTTCTAAGAAGGCCCTGCTGGTCCTTGGAGTTGCCCCATTGTCCCTAGGGTCTCCAGGAAAGACTGCTGGGGGCTGCCTGTCCTCAGCCACCTACCTGGAGACCAGAGAGACTTGACCGAAGAGCTATGTCCCGTCTCCTATCTAAGACTCAGTTTCCCCCTGCAGAAGGAACGAGTGGGCTCTGTTTGTGTGGAATTAAGGTAGTAGGTACGTGGACACCATTTTTAAAACAGGTGCTTATTGTAATAGCTTCAGAGAAACCTTAACCAGCACATTGGACTTGCAAGTTCACAGAAAAGGCTAAGGAAAACGTGACAGAATTGAGACAAAATCTATCTAAGTAAATGGCACGTCGTGGGCTGGCACACAGAGGCGGTGACCTCTGTATAAGGTGGGTAGGTCCACCACAGCTTCTTGCCAGGCCACAGGAGGACCTCGGTCAGGTGGCAAGTGGCAGACCTCACCCAGGGTCAACCTACCCACCGGAGTCTCCCGGGGGAGAGGAATTCAGGGACACAGCTGTGTCCCTCTTCCTGTGCAGCTGTGGGACTTCCAGCTGCTGGGGACCCCTTCCCTTCTGCTCAGCAAGGCTCAGGAGCCCCGACCCCCAAGCCAAGGTAGGGTTGTAGCTTCTGAGGGCAAAGAAATTTGGAGCACCCAAACATTAGAAGTTTTTTGAGGGGGGCCCTTCTGCTGTAGGTCAAGCATGTGATGTGGAGAGCAGGCTAGCTCTCAGAAGTCCTGCCTGGAGCTTTTGCAAGTGACCCAAGGCAACCTGGATTGCCTCTGCTGGCACACACACACACAGAAGGCAGGCATTTATAAACACGCTGAATAATGAATTCTGGAGCTCCCCCGGGGACGTTGCTGAGCTCAGAGACATATCCAGGTGAGGCATACACTGTCTGTGCTCCAGGGTCACACAGATGCTAACTTGATAGTCACAACCTAGTCTGGAAGCCCCTTCACCTGGGAGCCCTGTGTTGGGTGGCACAGGAGCCAAGGTCACATAAGTTCTGTTCATTCACCATCTCCCAGACAACCCAGAATGACTTGGGCCTCTTCCCAAGACGGGTATCTAGGCAAAGCTTCTTGCTATTGCAAGTGACCCAAATCAGATCCCCCCCTCTCTCCCTCTCCACTGCAAAGGCTGGACCCCAACCACGGGTGATGAACCTGCCCGGCACTCTCCTTCACTCTGAAGGAGACTGATCCCCCCCCCCCCCTAGAGCAAACACTTGGCCAAGCCCTGTCTAGACGCTAGGGATCTGGCATTTGGGAGCTGAGGGATTGATTTTATGGCTGGTCCTAGGTAAGGTCATAAGCCTCGCTCACAATGAGATAGCTCAGCAGGTAGGAACCAGGCCTCCAACCTCAGGGGCTCATGATGGTGACTGCAGAATGCATCCTAAACCTGCAGTGCATTTCCTCCATGGGAGCTGACTGCCCTGGCCATGGGCTTCAAATAGAGTATATAGGACAGACACTATGCAAACTAGATCATCAGAGGGCACATGGTTCCTCAAACAGTTAAACGGCGTTCGCTTGTGAGCAAAGCGGCCCCAGACACATACTCAGCAGACTGAAGGCAGGGACTCACACCTGTGTGCCCCATCACAGCAGCACCAGTCACCATGGCCAAGAGGTGGGAGTAGCCCCGAGTGTCCATCAAAAGATGGGTGGACAAATGAAATATCACTCAGCCTTCAAAAGGAAGAAATTCTAGATGGGTGTGGTGATGCTTGCTTTTAATTTCAGCACCTGGGAGGCAGAGGGTTCTGAGTTCAAGGCCAGCCTAGTCTACAGAGAGAGCTCTGTAGGATACATAGAGAAACCCTGTCTCAAGAAGAAGAATACAGAAAAAAAGAGAAAGAAGGAAGAAGGTGACGGGGAAAGGGAAGAAGAGGAGGAAGAGGAAGAAAAGGAAGAAGAGGAAGAAGAAGAAGAAGAAGAAGAAGAAGAAGAAGAAGAAGAAGAAGAAGAAGAAGAAGAAGAAGAAGAAGAAGAAGAATCCGTAGAATAAGCCAGTTGTGGAAGGACAGACCATGTATGTCTCAGCTCCATTTCTATAGGGCTTTGAGATTGGTTAGTCATAGACACAGAAGCAAAATGTTCAGTCCAGGGACAGGGGGAGGAGAGTGGGGAGTTGTTTAGTGAGGGTAGAGCTGATGGGAAAGAGGAAAATGGTTTGGCTATAGACAGTGAGCCCACTGCACTGTAGATATATTCAATGCCAGAGAACTGTGCACCTACATGGGGGATATGTCGTATATTTCTTTATAGTAACTTTGAAAGGCACTATGTCCTTCATTTTCTGTTTCTCTGTCTCCGTTTCTCATACCTGTCTCTATTTCTCTGTTTTGTCTCTGCATGTTATGTTTGGAAGTGTCCCCCAAAGGCCCATATGTCAAAGGCTTGATTCAGCACATGGCACCATTGAGAGATGGATTATTTAAGGGGTGTGTCCTGGTGAAAGGGAGTTAGATCAGTGGGGACCCACCCTCTCTTCCTCTGCTCCCCAACTGCCACCTGTGAGGTGAACAGGCCCCTCCAACAGCTGCTCCTACCAAAGGCCCAAAACAACCAGGCCAGGAGATCGTGGCCTGTTACTTATTTTGCATGTGTGTGCATGAGTATGGACTTTGTCCATGTGTGTATGATGTTCACACATGTGGGTGCACATGTATGGGTGTGGGTGCACGTGGAGGTCAGAGGTTGGCACGGGATGTCTTCCTCAGTTACTCACAGCCGTATTGAACCCAGAATGCACTGCTTTATCCAGCCAGCTTGCTCTGGCCGTGGCCTGTCCCCTCCTCCTGAGCACTGGGCTCGTAGGCTGGCCCCAGGCCTGCTTGGCATCCACGTGGTGCTGGGGATCAGAGCCTCGGGCTCCTGTGACAGACACGCACTTTGTCCACCGCGCCAACTCCCCAGTCCCTGGACCGACCTCTCCGTAACAATGAGCTAAGACATGCTCCTCCTTACTTGTTGATTAACTCATAGCAAGGGACACTAGCACTGTCTGTCTGTCTGTCTGTCTGTCTGTCTCTGTCTCTCTGTGTCATCATTGGCTTTGGAGGGCCCTATTACCATTTACAACGATGCTTACATGGCTCTGGGGAGAAACTTACGGAGAGGAACTGAGATCACAGAAGGAGCCATCTTGGAAATGGATTCCAAGGCTCCAGTCAAGGCCTGGATAGACACAGCCCAGGCATCCTCACCACTGCCCCAGGTGAGGCCAGCACATCAGACCTGCAGTTGGGGGGGAGTCTGGGTCGCCCAGGAGGGCCCTGTTCCTGATACTGCTTTGGAATCCTTTTTTAAATTATTAATTTTTAAAATGAAATCCTTTAAAAAATTATTTCTGAGTGTTTTGCCTGCAGGTATCTATGTGTGTCAAGTATTTACCTGGTGCTCACAGAGGCCAAAAAGGGCATCAGATCCCCCTGGAGCTGGATCCCCCTGTAGTAGTTATGCACTGCTACAGAGGTGTTGGGAATCCAACTCAGGTCCTCTGCAGATCAGCAAGTGCTCTTAACCACTGAGCCATCTCTCTTTCCAGCCCTGATGTGACATTCTTAATAACTTTTAAACAGGGACACACATCGACACTTTGCAGAGGGTCCCACGAGTCTGTAAGGCCTGCCGGCCAGCTCAGTTAGTTACTCTAAAGAACACAGACGACCCAGGCTGGTTGGCGAAGACGTTGAGGTTGTTTGTTCTGCAGCACAGATGGCTACCACACCTGTGGAACCACTCTATGAAAAGGGGGTATTTGTGTCCCCTTCCACCAGTAAAGTCTGCTCACAGCGTCTGAGTGGGACTTAATTCCGGCCTCCAAAAAGAAGGAACTTGGCAAAGAAGTTGACACTGCTTCCGCTAGGGGGAGTTTTTATTTTGTGAGTCATCTCAGCTCATCCGAGACAGGAAGAAGCATCTCCACCATCATGGGGGAGAGAGGGGTCCCTCCCCTCCTCAGTCTGCCACAGGCTGCTTCTGGACTGAACTCCCACCAGGAGCTACCTCTCCACTGTCCCCCAGCACTCGCTAATGGTCCCAGGGTGGCCTGTGGACGGCTTTCTGTGTAGGGCCTGAGGTGAGCAGAGTAAGAGCAGGCTAGGGGCAACCCTAGTCGTCCCCTCTCCTCCTCAGAGAGGCTCTGCATCTTCAGAGACGGTCTCCAGGAGCCTCACAGTCTCTGGTCTGTCTTCTGGGATATTCTGGTTTGGGGTCCTAACCTGACTGAAATGGAGCTGCTTCAGCACTTCTAATGGACCCCTTCCCGAGTCCACACAGGAAGTCGGAGCCAAGTCACTGCTTGGAATCCACTGGGAACCACATCAGGCTCCTGGGAGCCATCTTCTTGAAGAACTAAACAAAATAACCTAAAACACACCTGGGCATCCACTCACCCAAATAAGGCAATTCATGAAAACACGGGCAGAAGGAGTTACAGTTCGTGGGTGTGGCCTAGTTGGGAGTAGGTAAGCAAGGGCTTAGAGGCACTGGTGGAGCTGAGTTGGGGTGCCATCTCCTATGATCTCCAAGAAGAAGTGCAGTAGTGAGGTGTCAGGCTCTTGGCACTCAACTGCAGGCACCCAGTGGCACAGTCTACCAGTCCTATAGACACTGTTGAGATCCAGATTCCTGGGCCTATCCAGACTTCCTAAGTCAGCTCTCCAAGGCAGGCCCGGGCACCTGCCTATCAAGAAGATACGCTCTATGCTGGGTGCAGTGGTGCACACTTTTAATCCTAACACCTGGAAGACAGAGGCAGGTAGACCTCTATGAGTTCAAGGACAGCCTCGCCTACCTAGCAAGTTCAGGGCCAGCCAAGACTACATAGTGAGATACTGTCTTGAAAAACAAAAGCGACGGTGGAGCTCTGAAACTGAGAGATCAGGATCCACCAACTGGTGGCTAAGACCCAGCCTCAGACATGAAGGAGATATCTTGCCCCACTCCGCTGTCAGCCTGGGGCAGTGGCCAGCCGAGGCTCTCCAGCACGTGGGAGCTGGAGAGCAGCAGAAACACCCACATCTCCTAAGCAGATAACCTTGTCTCTATCTCAGCTCCTGCTCTGGAAAGGGATGTAGAAGCCAGGCTCCCAATCCAATCACTCCACGCAGTCCCTGGGGATCCCTTTAAAACAGACTCCTGGACCGTGTCCTGGCAAGACTGAAACTTTGGAGGGAAGAGGCCAGGAATCCCCTGATAAATCTCAGTGCCTCTGAGGTCTGCAGTCCTGACTCTGCAGCCACACCGGAGGGTTGTTCCCCAGAATGGGTAAGAACTGAGCTCCTAGACTCTCCCTCGGTTCTAGAGGGAGGAACAGGCGCTCCGGTGGTTACGTGCATAGCAAGAGTCTTAGCTGCCTTGGCTGCCGGGGGAAAGGGCTGAGTAACCGGGGACGCCTGAGCCAACTCTCCAGGTCAGCACGACCTTGGTCCCTGCAGCTCCTTGAACATTTGTCTGGGCTTTCGGAAGACGCCTGACTGGCAGGGCAGCTGTGCCTTCTGGGGACCAAGGCTTGGAAGGGGAGTCAGGATCCTGTGACTAGCCTGTCTTGGCTCTCATCTATGCTAATGGGCAGATGGGACTGACAGGCTTTTGTTGGATCCCCCACTTCCTACTGGCTGGGCCAACAGCCCTGACTCCGGACACTCACAGCACCCGTGAAGTTTGGGCAGCCCACCCACCGGTCCCCGGTTCTGAGTTCTAAGCACCTCTGTGGGCATTCTCAAACCACCCGCTCTCCTGTCCCCGGGCGCTCACCGATGTTGGAATGCTTCAGCAGGCGACAGATCCGAGCCTCTCTCTCCAGTTTCTGGTGATCTGGCAAGAGAAAAGGGCAAAGTGTCACCTCGTGTCTGAGCAGCTGAGGACTCACGGCTGCCACCTTGGAATGGGTCCCCTATGTGTGGGGCAGCAACCAAACAATAGGCTATCCGGGGACGATTTGATAACACGAGGAGGCCACCGGCTGCCTGGCCTCTGGAGCACACACCTGGCTGGCTGTGAGGAGGAGGAAGGCTGTGGGTACCTAGGGCCATACACAACCAGCGCCTGCGACAGAGACAGAGACAAACATGGAGGCAGCGAGAGCTTCCAACAGTGCAAAGAACGGGAAGTCTGTTAGTGGCCCACTGACTGAATTCTTCTAATGCCACTTCTGGGCAGTAGTGGGGTCTGTACCAATGTGTCTTCCAGGTGGCAGCAAGCACGTGTCCTCAGAGGCCAGAGGTCACTGTGCTTCCCTGACCCAGCAGGCATGGGATCTGGCTCCAAGATATCCAGCCACAGCACATCCGGACCCTGAGTTCTCAGAGGGGCTGGTGAGCAGTTCGCTTGCTGAATACCCACCGTCTCCTGCCAGGGCCAGCAGTCCCGACTGCTCCCCCCTGCCAGCCCTTCCCTGAGGCCCCCGAAGATGCAGCAACTTAGGATGTAGAGTTTTTATATTCAAAAAAAAAAAAAAAAAAAAAAAGGTGCCAGGGAAGCTTTTAAAAGCTGATGGCTATAGCAGTAGAATACCTCACCCCTAAGAGCCCCCCCCCCGTGTAGAATGGGGCGCTGCCCCTGGCCACAGCCAGAGTGGAAGCAGCTTGCAGCTCTCAGCCAGCTCGGCACCGGCTTCCCAACTAGTGCTGCTGCTGCGCATGGGTGAAGAGAGATGCAGAGGGGGAGGGGGAGGGGGAGGGGAGGGGGAGGGGAGGGGGAGGGAGATGGGGGGCAGAGAGAGAGAACAACAAAACAAAAAGCAGGCTTTTCAGCACTAAGGACAGCAGCTGCCTCCGTGCCAAGCCTGGGGGCGGCTAGGGAGGGGTGGAACCCGGCATTCAGAACCCCTACCTCTTGATGAGTGCTGAGCCCCTCCCAGAATGTCGAGCCCATAATGAATGTGCCAATCCAAACCTCAGAGGGGTGCCTTCCTCACCAAGGGAACTCCCTAGGACCAACAGAAAAGGAAGACTGCAGGCACCCAGTTCAAAAGGCAGTCGAGGGGTGTGCAAGTTTGGGTCTCTGGCTCCCTGTACGGGGGGGGGGGGGGGGGGTGGCGCGAATTGTCCTCCTGCGGGAAGGCAGGCCTGGCTGACTCCCTGTGGTCAGATGCCTGAGGTGGGCAGTGTGGTCTAGGATACAGACCACCATGGAAACACAATTGCACCCAGAAGGCATTCCTATCTCCCCAGAGGCGGGCCTCACCCCACTGTGTCACCAGAAGCCCTGGTCTCCCAACACCTTCAAGATCACCCACCCCAGCAAACACTGGGCTCCCCCTACAAAATATACTCAAGCCCTCTACGAGGTGCCGGCTGAAGGGGCAGGTGCAGCTGGGGGTGTGGGGGAGCATCCCGTGTGTGTGTGTGTGTGTGTGTGTGTGTGTGTGTGTGTCTGTGTCTGTGTCTGTGTGTCTGTGTGTCTGTGTCTGTCTGTCTGTCTGTCTGCCTGTCCGGAAGCTCAGAGACAGCTCCTGGGGGCTCATCATGTGTTAGGAACTCAAATGAGATGGGAATTCACACCCCAAATAAGAAAAGGGCGCATAGGGGGCTGCATATAAGCTGGCTTGTTTACTTTGGCAGTGGCACACGTGTGCGCGCGCACATACACAGCACACACCTGCCAACCCAGGGGGCTGGTTAAGGAAGCGCAGGCAAAGGATGAGCTATTTTCTCCTCCTTGACGAGGAACACCCCTCAGATAGAATACAGCATTCATCTACACTCCCATAAAAGTACTTATCAGAAAATAACAAAACAAAAAATACCCAACACGATTTTACTCAATTTTTTTTTACTAAAGCGGAGCCTGCAATTACCCACCCGCCTGCCTGAATTCTAATGATAGTGCAGTGTCCCGAGATGCCACCCCCGGGGATGCCGGGGCCTGGAAGCTTTTCTAGGTGATTCTGCCATGACCTCAGTGTGCAGGCCCAGCTTGCCAGGTTGTCTACTCTGCCAGACACACACCTCAGGCGTCCCCTGAGCATGTGTGGGGGACCTCACCAGCAAGGTCCAGGCCATCGGGGGCCCTGAGAAGAGAGGCAGCCCCAGCAGAGCCTGCACACCCATGCTGGGTGACTCGCGCAGGGTGAGGCAGCCCACTCCCCCCACACAGGATGTCCCCTGCACCGTGGAGCAGGGGACCCAGGTCAGCCTCCAAGGCAAGGCCTTTTCTCCGTGCTCAAGGGCTGTGACAAAGGCTTGGCCTGCACCCTCTGCAGCCCGAAGCTTCCACATGCTGAAGAATCTGTGTCCTCTCACACATGCTGCTGTGCGTGCGCGGAAGTATAAGCAATGCAGCCAAGGGCCCTCCTCCCGCACCCCATGGGCCCCCCCCCCGAAAACCACTGTAAGACCCCAGACCATCTGAAACACACACTTGCAGAATCTGGGCCAAGGCAAACTGGTACTGTCCCTGGGTAGGAGAGTATCAGTCAGGGTTTGTATTCCTGCACAAATATCATGACTAAGAAGCAAGTTGGGGAGGAAAGGGTTCATTCAGCTTACACTTCCACACAGCTGCTCATCACCAAAGGAAGTCAGGACTGGAACTCAAGCAGGTCAGGAAGCAGTGGCCATGGAGGGATGTTCCTTACTGGCTTGCTTCCTCTGGCTTGCACAGGTTTCTTTCTTTCTTTCTTTCTTTCTTTCTTTCTTTCTTTCTTTCTTTCTTTCTTTCTTTTTCTTTTTTTTTTTTTTTTTTGGTTTTTGGTTTTTTCAAGACAGGGTTTCTCTGTGTAGTCCTGGCTTTCCTGGAACTCACTCTGTAGACCAGGCTGGCCTCGAACTCAGAAATCCGCCTGCCTCTGCCTCCCAAGTGCAGGGATTACAGGCGTGTGCCACCACGCCCGGCCACAGCTTGCTTTCTTACAGAACCCAGGACCACCAGCCCAGAGATGGTACCACCCAAAAGGGGCCCTCCCCACCTTGATCACTAATTGAGAAAATGCCTCACAGCTGGATCTCATGGAGGCATTTCCTCAAGGGAGGCTCCTTTCTCTGTGATAACTCCAGCCTGTGTCAAGTTGGCACACAACCAGCCAGGACAGAGTCAAGCTGCCTTTCAGGCCCAGGGAATATTTCTTTCCTCCACAGGTTCTGGGTACTTGTGTGACTCTCTAGGGATTCGGGGAGCAAAATGGGAGCATTCTATGTTACTACCCAGGTGACAGAGCTAGTGTCCATCCCCCTGCAGATGACAGGAGCAGGGCCTGCCCCAAGGTGCTGGCAGTTAGACCACAGCATGTGACATGTCCTTCCGAAGCATCTGCCACACGACAGGGACCATCTGTGAGGGTTACAGGTGATAACCTGTTTAATTCCAAAAATGCCCGAGAGGCAGAGGTAGCAAGCGGGGGGCTGGGGACAGGAGGAATGGCCCACCTTTGATCCCAAAGACACTCTGGGTGTGGTTCCAGGGACTTCCAGCAACTAGAAGCCAGGGCAGCAGGCCTCATAGGGACAAGTTGAAGTGACATTTTGTAGTCAGTCTCTGCAAGTGACTCTCATTTCCTGTCCCCTTTTCTAGAGATAAGAAGGCAGAGATTATCTGCCCACTCCAATTACCTTCCCCTCCCCCAGTGTGCCACCCTCATGCCCCCCACCTGCTCCCTGGCAGAGGTGACTCATAGCCGGGCGGTTGGGGTGGCAAGGAAGAGGAGCCAGCAAGCAGGGGACAGGAGGGCGTGGGTGGCTCCCAGCTCTGCCAGCTGCAGGCTGTCATGGGAGGACACTGGGTGGGACAGAGGAGGGGCAAGAGGCAGAAGATGAGAGGCCCAATTTCACGGGAGGGTTCCCTTCTCTCACTTCCTGTGGTCCTGGGCGTCTGCAGTTCTGGCACCTGGAGCTCATGTGCGACTGTACAGGTGTGAGCCCCGCATGCAGTATGGCTTGGGATAAGTGAACACTCCTCTGTGGGCCCTCATTTGCATGATGGGAACAATGACAGTGTCTGGTGCCAGAGGACCGTGCTTGACTGAACTCTGAAGTGTGTAGAGGGCACACTTGCCCCTTGCCTGCGGCAGGCAGGGTTCAGGGGGCTTCCCTACTCATCGGTGGGCATTTCCCCTCACCCCAGGGAGGTTGCCAGGGATCACCGAGAGCCTCTCTGCTCCGGAGGGAGACTCAGGACCTCTGAGGGGCCTTCAGGGATATGCACTGGATCCAAGTAGGAAAGGCCTAGGGGACATGGACCCTGCTAGTGGGGACAGAAGCGTCCCTGTTCAAACCACCCTTGCTCGAGTACGTGGGAGGCTGGGAAAGGGCTGGCCATGGCTTCCTGGGCTCTGCTTCTTCAGGTTAAATCAGCTGCCAGGAGCATGCGCCTAAAGCCAGCATCACCGGCTGAGGCAGATGTCAGTCGGCCTGTGCTGCCTGGGGTGGCTGTAGCGATACTGGATGGGGGACAGTTGGAAGTTCCTGATGCCAGGGCATATCCCAGGAGTCTGTCCCTCCCCAGTGAGTGGCAATGGGACCCTGATTACCAATAAGGCTTCGCCTGAGTATCCGGGGAAACTGCAGATACTTACAAGGCCCAGTGGGGGGGGGGGGAGGGGCGTGTCTCAGTCTCTCCCCACTCAGGGGGTAGCAAAGATGCCACACCCACCATCACTGGCCCTGTTCAAAAGCAGCAAAGGCCACCACTGTCTTTGTCTTCAGCAGGGGGAAAGACTGTTCCACGGGAACTGGCTCAGCCTGCTCTCTTTCTCAGCCACATACGTCCTGCACGGCCTGGGAGTCAGCCATCTTAAGTCTCAGAGAGCTCAGAACCGCCGCCTCACACACCAGCCAGTGCTCCAGCCCGGCGCAGTCTGGGAACCACACACTTCAACCCCAGATCCCACCCAGATGGTGAGCATCAGGATTTCACACTCCCAAGGGCCATGCGTGCTAAGGAATCCAACGGCCATTTCTTTGTGCAGTGAGCTACCAGCCTGGATGTGGGGTGTCCTGCTGGCTGCAGCTTCACCAGCACCCTGCAGACCTGGGTGGCTACCGGAAGAGACGGACAAGTGAGTTCAAATCTAAGGACCGGTGCAAGTTAGCCGGAAAAGACGGACAAGTGAGTTCAAATCTAAGGACCGGTGCAAGTTAGCCCAGGGCCAGTAGGGAGGCCTCGGGGCTCCAATCTTGGATTTGTTCAAAGACAAGGAGCTGACTGGGTGGGGAGTGGTTTGTGAAGGGAGAATGCCACCCCGATGGAATCCAGCCTGAGCAGAGCTTTGCCCACATGGCCCAGGCTATGGAGATAAACCAGCCCAGGCCCTCCCTGGTCAGCCCAGGCTATGCAGGCTTGCAGTGGGGTCTGCCTACCCAGTCTTGGGGCACAGCTGGTGTGGAAGCTGGGAGTGGATCAGGGACAGAGACTAACTCTTCCTTATGAGGGACAAGTGGCTCTTGTGGGTGAGCCCTGCAAAGCCCTCTGGGAAAGGCTTCTGTGTGCGCAACACTGGCTTCGGGCAGACCAGGGAGGGCTCCCGGATTCCTTCCCGTAGGAGTTTTCCAAGGGTGCTCACAAGGGCATCATGAGAGTTAGCAAGCACCCGACAGTGGACGTGACAGTGAGATGGGCCCTGAAGGAGGACAAGGGCTCCTGCTTAATCCCTAGGACCAGAGATGGCGGAGACTTCCAGTCAGGCCCACACTCTGAAGCTGAAGGCCAGAGAAGTGGAGAGAGGTGGCTCTCGCTGTGACTTTCTGCGCATGTTTTGTTTTAAGCAAGCATCAAGGCAGCCAGCGATTAACCTGACAGCATCAGCCAGCGGCCACCACGAGGAGAGGCGCACGCGCATGTGTCCCACAGCTGCCTGCCACTCCTCTGGCCTCGAGAAAGGAAGCAGGGCTCCCAAGGGACCCTGACCACCTGCGTGCAGCATACAGTTGTCCCTAAGAATCGCCACCCACACCAGAGTTGGAGAGCCTCTGAACTATTTCCCAATTAGTCAATGCTGGTTGGCGTTCTGGGGTCTGGGCGTGTGGGCTACAGTGTAGTCACCTTGGGGCCGCATGGTAAGGACGCCATCTTCCCTCCACACGGTCCACTTGCCCTTCAGCGGATGTTCCACTCCCAGGGCCCTCTTCAGAAATGAGAACCTTCCGTGCACACGTGGGTGGGTGCAGCTCTGCTTCAAAGCAGAGATGTTACCTGGCAGTCCTGCTCTCTCGGTGCTAAGCCGACAGCCGAAGCAAGGTTGTGGGGTAAGGCCGAAAATTGGGGTCAGTGCTGTGCACTGCCATAACAGAGAAACTAGGGAAGTCCTCACGTGCTCAGCCATGTGTCCCCCCCACCCCCACCCCCACCCCGTACCCAGCTCAATCTCTGGGGATAGGACAGTGACTCTCTCCATCTCCACCCCTCACCAGGAGAGGGCACAACTCTTGTTCATTCTCGCAAGCCACAGAATTATGCAAACATTTCCCCTGCGGGCGGGCGCCTGGGTCACGGATCCTGGCTATCACACAGCCTGCCTCCCCCAGGCCTGCTGATTCACGGTGCTCCGAGAGCAGCCTCGGGGACCTGCATGCATGCTCTTCCTCGGTCTCTGAGAGCTCGTGATTGCAGCTTTTGGGTCATCTCATCTGACCAGCGTCAGCTATTGTGCTGGTCACACCCATTGCCCCGGGACAGGACTCTTACATCCCCGGCAGGGAACAAGAAGGGATGAAAGAGAGGGGCCTAGACTCAGGGTGTCAGCTTTGTCAGCTGTTGACCAGTCACTGTCCTTGGTTTGAACAGTTGTCCCCTCTCCCAGCTCTGGGGCCATCAGCCTCTCCCTGGGGTGATGTCTCCCTACACACAGGTCCCAGAGCAGCCCACCTCTTCAGATACCATCGAAACGTCTGCCAGGGTGGGTGGGTGAGCTGCGGCTCTGTGCTAGAGACAAGCATTATGTCCGCGTGGTCATGGGACAAAGGGCAAAAGCTTTCGGAGTCAGCGGCCTCGAGAGTACAAGACTCACTCACTGTGGCCCTACACGTTAAGTCACAGGCCACCTCAAGGCTTCGGGCTACACTCCTACCACAGTTCCCGGGCACGGTGGCCTGCGCCTAACCTCTGCCTCCCAACTGTACCCACATCCTTCTGGCCCTTTCCAGAGACCGCATCCCAGACTGGACACCTAGGACCGACTCTAGCCCGAGACCTATTCTCACGAGGCTAGGTAGCACTTCTGGCTACTAAAGACATATGGGGGAGGGGGGAAAACCTAGCAGATGAGCTCGCATCGCTCCCGCCCACTTAACAGAACGCACACTATTCACTGCTGCTCTGGGCGCTGCCCGGAGCCAGCCACACAAACCACACAAACCACACAGAGAGAGTCCTATCATGTTCTTGTAGCCAAAGAGGCCTGATGTGCAAGCATCTCCTGTCAGCTGAGGCCAGTCATGGGAGCACAAGGAAAGGAACTGGTCTCAAAAGAAGTTCCATCTACTTGGGTGTCTGTATCCCTGGCAAACACCCTCTCCTCGTGAGAAGCTGAGCCTGCTGGGTCTCCAGCCTCCCTCCGAGCTGCAAGCAGCATCGGCCACTTCACACCAGGGCCGCAGCTCCCCTAGGTGACACTAAGAGGCAGAAGCACCCTGTGGCCCAGGGTGCCTGGCCTCTGGGGACCGAGGCTCCTGCAGAAGGGGTGGGGGGATGTCTTCTGGAGTGTGTCCCCTCTGAAGCTGGCCCTCATGCGGAGTCTAGGGAATGTCCACCTAGCCAGCACTACAGCACCACGCCCAGCCCTTTCCAGGCCCTGCTGCTCCATAGGTGGCTTGGGACTTGCCCTCCCATCCATCCATGTCACTACGCCACCAGCTTGGTACCCCAGCTCAGTCTGCATGATTCTCTCCTCAAACCCTTTCAAGTCCACTTCTTTTTAAAGTTCTAAATCGCTGGGCAATGGTGGCACACACCTGTAATCCCAGCACTTGGGAGGCAGAGGCAGGCAGATTTCTGAGTTCGAGGCCAACCTGGTCTACAGAGTGAGTTCCAGGACAGCCAGCCAGGACAACACAGAGAAACCCTGTGCATGTGTGTTCCTGGTGCTCGGAGAAGCCAGAAGAGGGTATCGGATCCCCTGGAGCTGGAATTACTGATGGAATTATGAGCCACCAGGCAGTTAGAATCAAATCCAGGTCCTCTGGAAGAGCAGCCAGTGATGATGATCTTAACCTCGTAATTGGCTCTCCAGGTCTATCTGTCAGTTTGTTACCACCAGTGCAGCCATGGGACATCCCTCTCCCTACTGGGGTCCAAAGTCAAAGCAAGGAGAGATGAGCTGCTGAGAACTGTGCTGAGAACCAGGCCTCGAGTGGGTCCACAGTGTGGGCCTTGGGCCCCTTGGACCCCGAGTGTGCATTCACCAGCGGGTGGCAGGTGTTGGGCAGGACTCCTCCAGGTTTGAGGGATGTTAGAGCTGGAAAAGCCAGGCTACCCTAAGCCAATTTCACCCATTTTACAGAAGGCTGAGGCAGGAGGGCACAGAACCCAGCTCCCAGCAACTCCCTTCCCACGGGCTATCTTCAGGAACCTCTCCTGATGCCCACCAGCTGATGAGGTTCAAATCCCCAGCCTTAGCCCCGCAAGAAGGTGACACCCTGTGTGGGAACCGCATGACTAATGACCCTAGGAGAGCCGGATCATGGAGAGAGAGGCCTTCCCTGGTAACCAAGGGCCAGGATGAAGACGATCACATCTCCTTCATTTTCCTCAACCCCGGGGGTGGGCACTGTGCACAGCACGGACTAGGGGGCTCCAAAGCACACCCCTTGGCAGGCACTTCCAATCACACTGATCCCAGCCTTTGGGATTGTTCACACCAGCAGTCTGACCCCGGTCTTTGTGACTCTTCACACCAGCGGCCACACCCCAAAGCCAGTCATCCTGAAGTGGCCCCATTTTACAGGCGTGGGCACGAAGGGCCACCTGGTTCTCCACTTCAGATTCTTCTCTGGGTCTAGATGTGAGAAGCTTAGACTAAACCAACTGAGTTTATGAACTGCCCTCCACAGCCTTGTTCACGCTACCAGAACAAACAAACACGGGATGCCCAGGTAAGTTTAAATTTCAGACAGATGTCAAAAATATGTTTAGTATAAGAGTGTAATACAGGGCATAATTACACTTAATCCTCTGTTTATACTAACATAACTAAAACGGTTTATCTGTTAAAAGATAAAAACTATTAGATGAGAAATCTGGCAACTCAGTCTGGATCCCGCATTCAGGGTGGCTGACCCTGAGGACGAGGACTCCCCTGTCCAGGGTTCTTCACCTGTCCCCCACACCCCAGAAGCCCAAGTCCAGTGGACAGAGCAGAACAGTTATGGGCAGACCCTGGCATGGGAGAAGGAGTAGTCCCCAAGGGAAGACCACACACCAGGCCCCTAGGAGCCATCCCGGGACTCCCACTGACGGGCAGACGGGCTGCCTGGGGAGCTGGGCAGGAAGGAGGGGAGGGTCTCCAGGAGGAGAGGGCACTGCCTGAAGCGAGGCTCGAGCCGCCGAGCACTGCAGAGGCTCGTCTCTATTAACCCAGTTCTGTGGACTCTGCATGTGCATCCCTTGGGTAGGGGGTGTTTGGGGTTGTGGGTAGCGAGGCCAAGGGAGGTGCGTGGCCAGCTACAGCAGGCACGCTGCATGGGCACCCTAGGCCCACGCACATCGCAGGCAGGTTTCTGAAAAGATGTAGACCCTCCCTCCAGCTGCACCCCAGGACCCTGAGGCATCAGGACTGCTTCTCCCCGTCGGCTTCAGGCAGGGTGTGTCTCCTAATGCAGAAGATGCCACATGAGCCGTTGGGAAGCCAGGTGCCAGGCATGCCGCTGGGGCTAGCTGGGCGTGGGCTTGAGGGCCAAAGGGGCTTGCTGGGCGTGGCTCCTCCTCTGTGAGAGCAGCCCACACGTGATGGCAGGCCTGTCAGTGACATGAGCCCCGACCTGGGACATCGATCCCCACTGTGAGCCCGCTGCCTGCCCCCGCTGGGTCCTTCTACCCACCAGCTGTGGGTCTGAGATCTCTCAGCTTCTGTAAGACTGTCGCCTCCTCTGTACCTCGTAAGTCTGAGTTGTCTTAAGGGTGTGGGGGAGAGTCTCTCCACAGTGATGGGGACCGTGATGACTTCCCGCAGCAGAACGAGGAGCAGGCTCTCCGTCCACACCTTCCTCCCACGGACCGTCACTAACTAGGCGTGACCTTTGCACAGACTTCTCTAGCTACAGCTTACCTCCACACAGGGTGTCCATAGGGACAACAGATCCACCCCCAAAGGAGCAGCTGTTTCGTGTGACAGTGGGGGCAGGGAGTAACCACAAACAATGTTTCTAAGACTCCTGGGCATAATGATCTCTCTACCTCAGTCAATTAATTTTCCCTTAACTGCTTTTGTTAAGAGTAGTTTAATAATCTCTAATTATTCAGTGCATTCACAGACTGAATACCTCACAATTCTCTATTTAATTAAGTATTAAATTTTAAAATCTGAGAGTTGCGGCCTTTGGCACAGGGCGTGTGACTCTGAGTACTTGTCATTTACTGGGAGGTCTCATCTCTTCTGGATTCGGTACCAACTTCCTCCTCCTTGAAGCAGATTGAAGGACCAGATCTGCCTCCCTCTGGGAGCACTGGATGTGGTGCTCCCACAGTCTTGGGGGGCGTCTGAGGAAAAGCAAAATCCCCATCTCTTCACTGAGCCTGAATTATGAATGTATATGAAAGTGGCAGGCAGGCGGCTAGAAATCTCCCAGGGTTTGGGGGTCCAAACCCCTTTCTCCCTACTTCAAGAAACCGGAACCCAGCATATAGGAAGGGCAGAGATGCCACAGGGAGCCATGATGGTGGCTAGGCTCCAGGCTGGGCGCTGGGAGACTGCAAGGTGAGCCAGTGACCCGGGGCCTGCAGGGCTCAGCCAGCGGATCAGGGACAGCTGCACAGAGAAGAGGTCAGTGTCCATGCGAAGGCCGGAGAGCCGGAGGACCACTGCCACCTGGCCAGGCAAAGGGGCAGTGCAGAGGGGCAGTGGGGAGGGGCCACAGGCTTGGCCACACCCAGGCAGCCAGCACATTTCTCTGAGTAGGCAATTTTATTTTCATTTTCACTTGGGGAAACTGCGGTGCAGGGAGAATTCATGCCAGGCATCCCCTCAAAAAGGAGCTGGTTACCCACCCGGAAGCTGACAGCTCACCTGATTCCCTCTCCCTCAGCCCTTTTATAGGGTGCAAGAGGCATGGGGACCGAAGGGAGGCGGCTGGGGCAGCAGGGACACAGGACGGAGACACGCAGGCCAAGATGAAGCCAGGGTTCTGTCTGCCAACCAGAGCCGGGAAGGAATATCCACAGTGCCACCTCCTGGGCATCACTGGCCTCCCAGAACTGTCCCCAGGGCCCCTCGTGAGGTAGACTGTAGACATAGGGAGACAGAGGCAAAGCCCACAGCGGTCAAGGCCAGGCCAGCTCTGGGCTATTGCTTGCACTCAGGTTTGATCCAGGGTCAGTAGGGCAAGCTTCCTTGTGGGACTCCCTGCTGGCCAAGATCCTGGGGCCAAACCACGGTCACTGCGGCATGGCCTTGCTGGGTCCACCAGCTGTGACAAGGCATCCACTCAGAGCCACTGCCCCGAACATGGCTGAATGTCAAAGATGACCCAACTACACGTCCTGTGGCCACCCTGTGGCAACCAGGCACACGGTAGAAACGGGGCCGAGCATGTGAAGACAGCCAGCAGAGCTCGGTTTCCATGCCCGGGACACACGCCGAAGCACCCTGGGCAGGATGGTAAACAGTCTGGGGTCCGGGGCGCAGACAGGCAAGACCAGCCAAGCTGGTGCTTGACAAGGTTTGGCATTTCTATGTTTAAAGTTCATCATAAAAAAGATGTTCAAGAAGAGGCCACGGGCTGGGCAGTGGGAGACCCTCTGTAGAAGACGAAGAAGTCAGGGTCATCCTGCCCTCCTGAGAGCAGACCACAGCAGAGCAGCCCTACAATGCAGGGGTGTGGGGGTGCTGTTTGCTGATGTTCATAATTTCAGACCCACTCTGTGCTGCTGCTCCGCCATCCGCCATCAGCCCAGCTGGCAGAAAATATGAACTGCAGGCAGGGAACGGGCTGTGATAAGGTCTCTCTCTCTCTCTCTCTCTCTCTCTCTCTCTCTCTCTCTCACACACACACACACACACACACATACACAACTAACAACTCATTTCAGCACACTGGCAGGTAAGGTGGTCCTGGGCAGGGTGAGAAAAAGAAGACAGACCACACTGGGGGGGGGGGGCTTCAGATTTCCACCCCAATCGCCCCCAACCGGTGAAGCAGTTTGAGAATATAAACGGAGGGGCGGCTGATTAATTCCAGGGAGGCTGCCAAATTCTATGGGAAAGCACCCAGACAAGCCTCCGCTTGTGCCTAACAAACATCTACTCACCCCACAATTCTTGGCCAATGCGACTTGGGGAGTGACTTTATGACCTCCGTCTCTGGCCCCTCCCAGCATGTGGGGGTGAATCTGTAGGATGAGTAAGGGTCTGTCTAGACACCTTGGGGTCTTGTATGGGCCCACAGGTAAGATTAAATGTGAAAGGGGGGTATAAAAAGCTAGCAGGGAAGAGGAGACCTGAAATGGGGGGGGGGGCAGCTACAAGGCGACTAGCGGTGAGCAGGAGGCACAGGTTCTCCAGCTCTGAGGAAAGGAGCCCATCGGGGCTGGGGAGATGGCTCAGCGGTTAAGAGCACCCACTGCTCTTCTGAAGGTCCTGAGTTCAAACCCAGCAACCACATGGTGGCTCACAACCATCTGTAATGAGACCTGAAGCCCCCTTCTGGTGTATCTGAAGACAGCTACAGTGTACTCATATAGAAGGAAGGAAGGAAGGAAGGAAGGAAGGAAGGAAGGAAGGAAGGAAGGAAGGAGCAGTCCTGTGAGGTCATACAGCTGCAGAGGTCCACTAGCTGAGACAGAGCTTGAACCTTACATCTGTGTTGCCTTGGGATGGGCCCAAGGTCAAGATCAGTAGGGCTTGTGAGGCCTGAAGGAGGGCCGAGGAGTGACCAGGAGTGACTACTACCGTCCAGTGGGGGACGGAGAGGCAAGAGGAGACACGGAGCATTCTGGATTCTGGTTGCTTTAGTTACACATCTTAGGTTACACAGTTAAATCGACGGGGAGGGCGGAGTGTTTGCCATAACGCATGCAGCTTTCACTGAGCAGCTGGCTGGGCCAGGGCTCCAGCGGGTCTGCATGGCCAGGAGCTAGCGCAGAGCTGGAGGGAGAGCAGTCTTGGTTTGAGAGAACGCCCGAAACGGTGGGGAGCAACCTGTCTCCCAGACACCCCTGGGTGCCAGGCAGCCCTTGTGGCAGCGAGAGACAGGTGGGACAAAATACCAGTGTGACAAACGCTGGAGCCGTCCGGGCATGGTGGCGACGCCAGGAAGTGAGGCTGACACAGAAGGCGCTCAGGCGCCTCCTGCGTACACGAGGCCCGAGTGCCGCCCGCCTTTCAATGCCAGGAGTGCTTCACACCTGTGTGCAAACCGACACTGACGGCGGCAGGGAGCACGCGGCATCCTGAGTTTTGGCCCGGTGCACACCGCAAGTCATCTGTGGGTGTTACCACCATCAGTGTGATACACGCAGACAAACGCAGACACATGTGCATTCATACCGCGGAGAGACACAGAGAGCGCACGCCCCGAATGTACTCTGAACCGTGGACCTCGTCTCCTTTGCGCTCCCTCACAGGAGGGAGTGTGGAGGCTTCGGGGACATCGCTTGGGGACACACAGGAAACTGACCTCACACTGGGCCTGGGCTCGCTTTGAGCAAGGAGAGCTCCACGCGCGTTCTGTGTCTTGTCAGAGAAGAACCAAGCTCCCGGCCCCGGATCCTGAATCACAGTTCAGCACAGAAGGAAGGCCCATCCACAGCAGGTGACCCACATCTAGCCCGTGAAGAATTTCAGAAGCCACCCAAGCCCCTCCCACCCAAGCCCCTCCCACCCAAGCCCCTCCCACCCAGAGAGATGTGGATAAAGGCAGGCTGGTACAGAGCACCCAAGTTCTTGAAGACTCCCATCTTAGGTTCAGAGACTGCTTCCGAGAGGAAATGCACGTAAGAGCCCCAGGGGTCTGGTATACAGCAGATGCTCAAACATGCTTACACATATGTTGATAAGTTGCAGGAGTGGCGTCAGCTCTGCGACCTGTGCGTTGCCAGATTATAAACTGTAGACCCTATAGTCAGCAAAGCAGTTCATACCCTCACCATACCCAATGAATGAGACCCTGCCTCCGTCCTAACTCAGTCCCGAGGCATCTCCCAGTCAGGATGGGAGTGGTCAGGGCTCCGTGGCCCTCTGCTAGCTCAGAATTTAGTCTGGAAGCTCACTCAGGCCGCACAGTCTGAGAACGGGAGGAGGAGGAGGAAGAGGAGGAGGAAGAGGAGGAAGTTTGGGGAGGAGAGGGGTGACGTGGCAATGTATCGCACATTGGCAGCCCCCCACCTGCCACCCCCAAGGCCTCAGCAGGCCTTCAGCCCACACTGCTTGGGGACTCGATGCAGACCCATGACCCCCACTCACATCTGGACCCCTCCCCAGGACATCACCACAGAGTGGCCTCTGATAACCACCTTGTGTGAAATGATATGCCCTGCCCCCGTGCAGGCCCTGCCTGTCTGTCTGGACGGCCCGCCCAGCCAGCACCATTACACCTGTAAGCCTGCAGAGGCTTCCTTGGGACAGGCAAGGGCCTTCCCTGCTCAGAAGACTCAGTTAAGAGACCGTCTGAGGTACCCTGGGTGAGCCAGGGTCAGACCTCACTAACACGCATGCGGACAGCAGCCCTGCCATCGGCTACCCACTGCTTTTCCTTGGCCATAATTTTTAGGGAAATATCACGTAGTCTCAGCATGAGAACAGAGACCCTGCAGGCTTGGGGAGGAGAAGAGGCGACATGGGAACCCAGAAAGGCGACATGGAAACCCCCAAATCAGAGATTGAAAGTTGTGATGTGTCTGAGGGTAAACTACCCCCATGTCCACTCAGCCAGACCCATCTAGAAGGCATTGGCATCCCTGATCCCTCACCACAGTCCCGAAAGGCTGAGACAGCACCCCTGCACCCCCCACCCTCCCACTCCCCACAAACCCCTGCCGTGTCCTACCTCTGGCCGACAGCTTCTTGGTATTAATGATCTTGGCTGCGTACTCATGGCCGGTACAGAGCTTGACACAGCGTCGGACCACAGAGAAAGCCCCCCTGGAAAGGACGTCGGGCAGGAGACAGACACAGGGAGAGAAAGAGAGAGAGAACCAATTAGTCTCCAAAGACACTTAGAACCTAGCCTCTGCCAGGCCTTAGGCACATGGCCAGTGACCAAAGGAAGCCTATGGCCTCCCACACAGCTCCTGGCCACCCTACTTGGCACCAGCAGGACAGGGCCAGACAAACACTCTTGTGGGGACTCTGAAAAGGAGTAGCAGCTTTGAGAGGGTCCCCCCTCAATCCCTGTGTAACACCCATGTCAATCGGTCAGCTGGAATGAGAGACATCTTCAAGTTCCTAATCCCCAGGCATATTCCACCACGGGGTCAGGCCGGGCTGGAAGGGACGCATACTGGTAATTGGTGCAGCTGGACACAGGGCCTCGTGGAAGGTTTCACAGGGAGAAACGTTACATAGCTTCACCGCAAAACCAGAGGCAGAGACCCCTGGGATATACAACCATCCCCATGTCACTGAAGAGGCCACAGGGGTCCAGGGTGGGTCACAGTAAGAAAGGGCTGGAACTCAAGGGTGTGACTTCAAGTGACAGCGGGATCACGAGGGGTTCTGAACGCCGCCCACAAGGCCAAGTCACAGAGACCGGAGCCGAGGGGAGAGGAGGCCAAACCAGGCCAAACACTCCCTGGTCTGGTTCCTTAACATCTATCACGGCACCCCTAAAGCAGTTCAGATCACCACAGCTCAGACACTAACTGCCATTGTTTCTTTTTGGAATGAGCCTTCGTTAAAGAAAAATACTATTTGCTTTCCTAGAAAACAAAAACAAAAAGTAACTGCCCCCCTCTGACTGGCCTCTGACGGCTCAGGCCATTAAGACCGACGGTCACACTCCTCAGCCACTGAGCTCAGGGGCTCCGATCCTTGTGTCAGCCCGGCTGCTGTGACCCTGTGGACGGGGTCAGGCCTGCTCAGGGGCGGGGGCGGCAAGCACGGCATGTGTTTAATCTGTAGCTTCTTGTTCCATTTTTCCACTTATGTGCGGGTTACAGTCTCAAAATATCCCTTTGTACGGAAAATGTAAAGAAAGAGTTATTGGTGTTTCCCCGCCTCCTCCTCCTCCGGGTTTTCTTCCTTTTTGATTTTTGGCCACATTAGACAGAACCAGAGCCCCGTGCGCTGTAGGGAAGTGCTCTACCTCTGGACCGGTCTCTACCTGGCTTGTTCTTCACAGCCACTGTGTCTGGAGTGGCTTCCTCCAGCCTGTCACTTCCTGGTCACACAGCTTGGTGTACATCCGGTTTCCCCATGGATACAGCAGAGCCGCCTCAGTTTCCCATGGATATAGGGGAGCAGCCTCAGTTTCCCCAAGGATATAGTGGAGCAGCCTCAGTTTCCCCAAGGATATAGTGGAGCAGCCTCAGTTTCCCCAAGGATATAGTGGAGCGGCCTCAGTTTCCCCATGGATGTAGCAGAGCGGCCTCAGTTTCCCCATTTATGTAGCAGAGGGGCCTCAGTTTCCCCATTTATGTAGCAGAGCGGCCTCAGTTTCCCCAAGGATATAGCAGAGCAGCCTCAGTTTCCCCAAGGATATAGCGGAGCGGCCTCAGTTTCCCCATGGATGTAGCGGAGCGGCCTCAGTTTCCCCATGGATGTAGCGGAGCGGCCTCAGTTTCCCCATGGATGTAGCAGAGCGGCCTCAGTTTCCCATGGATATAACAGAGCGGCCTCAGTTTCCCATGGATATAACAAAGCGGCCTCAGTTTCCCATGGATGTAACAAAGCAGCCTCAGTTTCCCCATGGATGTAGCAGAGCAGCAGGGCCTCACAGGGTGGTTGTGTGACTCCCTGTCCCAATCAGCTCCCTATGCTGTGAGGATTCACCTCCCCTTTGCCCAGGGGCCCCCATGTTGTCATCTGTGATGCTCAAACCCAGACAGCACAACGGGTGGCAGCCTCCTGAGGGGCGGCAAGGATCTGGGCTTTCCTGTGCCATGGGCAAGACGCCACGGGAGGCCAAACTGCACATCTCTGAGCAGTCGGACACTGTCTCAGTGGGGGAGCCCAGAGACAAAGCAGGGTAGAGCTTCCCCCACGCGCGCACCACCCTATCAGCCGAGCAGGCTCCCAGCTGCTGACCACACCCAGGGAAGGACAGGAAATGTCTGTGCGCCATAGCCCTCCCCCAGTGTGAGAGCGTCCACACACAACTCCCAAGCGTCTGTGGCAGGTGGACAGTCTCCAGACTGCTTGGTAGCTCCTCCCTAGCCCGGATGCCCTCCTTTCCTCTGCAGAGGGCTCTGTGCTGTCAGCTCAGGTTTGGGCTAGGCACCCAGCAGTGATGGAAGAAGCCAGGCCTGGGCAGCTGCCAGACGGAAGGAGAGCCAGGGCTGAGGCCCTGAGGCAGGGAGGTGCAGGTCCAGCCAAAAGTCCTCCTGCTGGGCCCCTGAGTGACCTCGAACACAGGCAGGATCCGGATTCCAGCAACTCAGATACCGGACAGGGAGAAGATGGCTGCCGTGCGGTAAGGGAAGGAAGGCTGACCCCGGACGAAGACTGTGCCTGTGTCCAGTGCCTCAGGGCCATCTCTTCTGCCCCAGAAAGGGGCGCCTCGCCACCACAGCCACCCCCCAGAGCACTGCAGGCGTGGAGAAGCAGCCGCAGAGCCACTATCTCCTTCCCGGTGACTCTGCCTCTTGCCAGGTGCTATTGTCACGGGAATGCCCCCTGAAGGTGGCCACAGGCAGTGGGGAGGGAGCTGATACCTTGGACATCTTCAAGAGCAAGGAGGCCGACGTCACTGCCACCCCCCTTGGGACTCACAGTACCTGTCACTCAAATTTATAATTACTGAGAAACACTATGGACCAAGATCCTCGGTGTAGACTGACCCTGTCCCTGCCTCCTATGAATCCCTTCAAGCCCCGATTCCAACATCTCGGTCTCTGACTGTTGCCCACCAGTGTCTCACGATAATTTCTCCTGGAGTTTCCACCCCCCACCCCACCCCCATACTCCCTACTATGGACCCCCGACGTCCTTCACACCAGGCAAGCGCTCTGTCATCCGCCCCCCTTTTTACTTTTTAAAAGATAGACTGGCACTAAGTTGCCAAAGCAGGGCTTGAGGTTTTTGTTTCTTTCTTTTTTTAATTAAGAAACTACTATATTTTATAATTTTGCATCTCAAATTTTAAAAATTGGGAAGGGGAATACTTATTTTAACACATAATATTTTAACGTCCTTTTGAGAACGTCGTAGATGCATACAGTGCATTTTGCTTATGTCTACCCCCCCTTCCAACTCCCCCTAGATTATCCCGACACATGTCCCTCCCAACCTAATCCCCCCCCCCAGTCCATTTAGGCCTTGAGCTTTTGATCTTCCCGCCTGCCATCTTGAATAGCTGGGGTTAGCTTCTCCGCTCCACTATGACCCTTTCCGCCCATTTCTCCCGTCTCCACTGCTCCTCTCAGCAGGCAGGTCTGTGTCCTGCCCTCTCTGAATGCTGGTGCTAGGCCCGGCCTTGGACGTCACAACAGACTGCAAGGGTTGCAGATTGGCCAAGGCTGCTGCAGCTGCGGGCCTCGGTGTTGGTCCAGCCTAGCAGCCCTGGAGATGCTGCAGGAGAATGGCAGCCAGGAAGAGGGCTAGGAAGTAGGAGGGGCCTGAAACGGCTCGTCAGGAGGGGTCTCCTCAGGCTCCTATGAAGTAGGCAGACGCCATGAGAGTGGCCCAGAAAATGGGGGCCACCTCCCAACGCTTAGGCCTCACGGTCAGAATGAGCAGAGCCTGGGGAATGGGGGACAGACACATGGGGAGGCTTGAAGCCCCATTGAAGATGTCTGAGGTGTCAGGGCACCCACACACCTGTGTGATACATGCTAAACATGTGTGTATGTGTGCTCACCTTCAGGGGGCATTCCTTTGACAGTGGCATGTGGCAAGAGTCAGGGTCACTAGGGAAGGAGAGGGTGGTCCTACAGCTACTTCTCCACGCCTGCCGTGGTCTGAGGGCTGGCTTTTCAGGGCTGGCTTTAAAGGGATGGGAGAGACGGCCCCAAGGCACTGGGCACAGGCACAGGAGCACAGACAGGCAGGGTGGCCAGAGGCAGCACTCACCTTGGGAAACACTACTGGTTCCCAAACAGAGCCACCTACCCATGGCAACAGGGACAGAAGTGGAGCCATGACAGAAAAAGGTCCGGGGTTCGAGCCGACACCTCTGCTAGACACTGGCATGCACTTCATCTGAACACCACGGTCACGTGTGGGATGTCTGCTGTGGGCTGCCTACTTCAGAACCAAGAAGAAAGTGATTTGAATAACCTGTTCAGATCATGAGGCCCCAGGGCACTGAGCACGTTTAGAGGGCTTTTAAAATCAAATAAAGCTAATTAAAACAAGAAAATACTCTTTGAGCCCTGACTCTTGAAGGCTCCAAATACCGTCTCATTTACAACAGGATCAACAGTACCTGGAAACAGGTCCTGAGAGAAAAGGGGAGGAATTGATTCCAAGCAGGACTGGAGCCTTGGAGCAGGATAGCCCCAGGAGATTGCTTTCCAAACCTGCTTATCACTGGGGTGAGGTCTCCTTTGCAAGCCCCGGGAAAATCAGTCCTGTCAGATGACCACTGGTGATCACAGGGGGTGACAGAGGTGCTCAGTCTTCAGGAAACCCATTCCTGGCCTCTGAGAGTCAGTCTGGGACCATCTACTACCCCCCCGCCCCCCTCCCCCCCCCTGCCCTGCTGCCCTTCATAGGCCCTGGCTCTGAGATGCCTGCTGCCCACTGCTAATCATCTGTGGCTCCCATGGGCCATGTCAGAACCCCCTTCCCATTCCACTCTGTGGTCCTCTCTGTCCTATACTAGACCTTGCTAGCAGCACCTTAACCCTCTCCTGCTATCTAGGCTGCCCCCTGCTGCCTTGTCACAGTATGGCAACTGTGGTACAGAAGCTGATGCCCACAGAGGAGATGGTAGACCAGTAGTCCCAGGTCAGAAGTTATTGATTCCATCCAAGATTCCAGCTGGGGAGACTCAAGTCACTTTTACTCTGGCAAAGACTGAGTTACCATGGTTCCAAACTTTTGGAGTATAACCACTGGTAATGACATTCTCTGTCCTCAGTTGCCCTCTGGGGACTTCAGATGCCAAGGAGATAAAGATTGTTTAGCGGACTGGAGAGATGGCTCAGCGGTTAAGAGCACTGATTGCTCTTCTGAAGGTCCTGAGTTCAAATCCCAGCAACCACATGGTGGCTCACAACCATCCGCAACAAGATCTGACTCCGTCTTCTGGAGTGTCTGAAGACAGCTACAGTGTATTTACATACAATAAATAAATCTTTTTTTTTTAAAAAAGATTGTTTTCTTTCTTGTAGACCATGTCTAGGTGAAATGAGATGATCCGTGCAGGTGCTATACGCATTGTTCAGCAGGCAGAAAACACTAACCACGTGATTCTGCTTCCAGGATGGTATAGAGAACAGATCCCAGCCACCCCCACAACAGGCCGCAGAGTCGATGTAGACTGCACTCAGGAGTCCAGGTGCGTTCTTAGCCACTCCCTTGAGGTTTGGGATCTATCCCCTTAGCGGACCTTCCCCCGCTCCTGTCTCTGAGCCCCCACCATGCCTTCTGGTCTCTTCTTGCCAACTCAGGCTTTCCTGCCTGTCTTGGGCCTCTGCTGGCCTGGCCTCTGAGAGAAGCTAACTATTTGCATAAGTACACCTGCCACCAGGACTTTGGCCCTCTCCCACAAACGCCTTTGGTTGCTTGACAACGAAGTAGAGTGTGCCTTTCACATGCACTCAGAAGCCAGCTACAACAGCAGCTCAGGCCTGAGCTGGGGACTTTGCCGTCCACAGAACGGCTGCTGGCCATCCCAGGGCTCCTCTCTTTTAGGGAGAAAGATGACCGGTATCCTTGAGTGAAGCCCAAAGCTCCAACCCTCCTGGCCCTGTTTATGAATGCAGGCTTCCCATCAGGTTTCTTGTCTAAGGTCCCATGGGGGTCAGGGACAAGCCTCAGGAACAAGCTCAGATCCTCCCGACAAGCCCACTCCATCAGCTCCCTCAGGAGCCGCACCCAAGCAGATCCCCACAGGGGATCCTCAGCAGAGCCTCTCCACCAGATCCACCCCAGCAGAACTTTTTGGAATAAGCTGAGCAGGCAATGGTTTTATTTCCTGCTGTAAATTACCAAACGGATGCTTTGAAACTGACCATTTGTCTAATCTTCGGTTATGGTCAGTTCTAAGCAGGTTTTACTGATTGGGTCGAAGTTAAAAACGGACCAGAAGGTGTAAGTCATGGCCACACCGAGGGACTTCGTATCTCGTTTATCCTTAAATTGCTATTTATGTGCTAGCCTGAACAAAATCCCTCTCACCCTCTGATTATAAGGAGCTCTCAAAAGTGAAGAAGAAAAAGCTCCTTTTCTATCATCTATCTACCTATCTATTCATTTCATCCATGCACACATGGATTCAACCATCTGTCCATCCACTCATCCAACTCGAAGGTGAGGTCCTGGTGTTTTCCAGGCTGACTCTGTACACTGGTCTCAAGCCGTCTTCCCAACTCCTGGGTGGCCGGCACTATGGCTCACATCAACATGCCTGGTCCTTGCCTATCTTAACACTGACCTGAGCAATCTGCTGAAAACACTAACCTCTGCTTGGAACACCGTGTTGATGTTATCCCAAGATTTTACTTTTATGTGCTTTTCAACTTCTAAGCAACAATGCAAGGACTGAAGCCATCTATCCTCCTATCACGAGCAGGAATTGCTTTTGTATTGTTATCATTATGATAACAACGTCTGCAGCAGAACAGGTCATTAAGAACACACTGGAGTCTCTGTGACCTTCCTAACCTGCACATCGCCTATGCAGGTGTGGCTTTCCACCACGTGAAGACTTCCTGTTACACGAGCTTGGCGTGTCTATCCTTCTGCCCCCTGTCCCCAGCAGTCTTCCACATGCCTTGGATGCATCTTCTACAGCATGGTCTGACCTGTGAGCATGTTTGCTGCAAGGCACCCTGAGCATGGCTTGCAGTAGTGAACCTCCAACCCACTGCTTTGCTGGCCCTGGAGCAGGTGAGAAGAATATTTCAGTTGTCACGGAAGCAGAGTCCTCACAGAGAAGTGCTTGCTGTCCAGCAGGCCACAGATGGCTGGAGGGCAAGCTAATCTCTCCCGGGTTGTCCGCACAGCCCTGCCCAGCGTCCAGATGTCTTGGATTCTGAGCACTGGGCTTGAGGTGGGGCCCTCCTGGGGACGAACATTTGGACAGCCCTGAGTTCTGCCTGCAAACACACAGATTCCAAGAGGCCTCCAAGCACCAACCGTGGCTTCCTCACAAGTCCCTTCTTGGCTTTTGCCTCTTCCACGGACTGTTACCTCACGCATCATGTTCACACGTCCACAAGAGCCTCTCCTCAAGCCGTGGAGAGCCCCCCTCATCTGACAGCCACGCACTTCTCTTCTGGCAACCGAAAGGGCTTGCTTCCCGTTTGCCATCTCTTGAATGACCTGCTTTGAGCCGTCCGGTTATTTCCACAGTGTTTATTTCCAAATGCAAATCACTGGGCGTTCTTACATGAATTCATGACCTTAGCGGCAGTCAGCCATGCTCCTGCTTCCAGACACTCAAGCCCTGGTCTCTCCTGGGTCTCTGAAGTTCTCCCCTGCTCTGTACTGAGGCATCTGTTTCTTGGCATGTAGATGATCTGTGGTCACACACCTGACTAGCTGTGTCACCAATTCCCCCGTTTCCATGACATGGTATGACCCCACTCTAAACCTAATGACATGTGCAACTACCCTTTTTAAGTTTTTTATTTATTTATTTAGTTAGTTACAGTTTTGGTTGTTTGAGACAGGGTTTCTGTATGTAGCCCTGGCTATCCTGGAACTTGCTTTATAGTCCAGGCTGGCCAGCTCTGCCTGCCCCTTCCTCCCAATTGGTGGGATCAAAGATGTGTACTACTGTGGCGCACCCCTGTAATACCAGCACTTGGGAGGCAGAGGCAGAGGCAGGCGGATTTCTGAGTTCGAGGCCAGCCTGGTCTACAGAGTGAGTTCCAGGACAGCCAGGGCTACACAGAGAAACCCTATCTTGAAAAAAAAAAAAAAAACCAAAAAAGATGTGTACTACTGTGCCCAGCTCTATTTTTAAATTTTAATCTTACTTACTTTGTGTTTATTTGTGTGTAAGTGTGGGTATACGGTGTGGGTGTGAAGTGGTACATTCATTTTTTTCTTCAGTCTAGGACTTTTCAGGATTTTTTGTTTCACCATCAGCCCTGGGAGTCTCCCAGGAAGGCAGCTTTTTCTCCTAACCTGTTGGCTACAGAAATCTTCATTCAAAAAAGGCTCCAAGAGAACCAAACATTTTGAGGAAGGAACACTGACTATGGCTGGAACTCCATGTGACCTACAGAAGCCCCTAACAGATGCTTCTCAAGGGTGACTGTGTCGTCCATCGGAATACACACAAATACACACCCAGATTCCTTGGCTTTGCCCCAGGCCCACAGCTGCTGCCCTCGGAGGCTCTGTGAGCGCATCTCAGATGGAGAAACCCCTAGCAGGGCACCCGTCTTCTCTCTGAATTCTCAACCGGGTAGGACTGGGCTAAGGAGGCACACACGTGGCTTCCTGTGATCAGATCAGGCCTGTCGCCTGGCAAAGCTCACATGCGTGCAAACGGTTGCCGCTGTCACCTCATGAGTTCAGGAGCCGCGGGAGCAAGGATGTCTTTATTCTGGGGATGATCTCCATGGCCTGCTTTTGAGAGCCTGTGTTAAAAGTCCAGTCTCACAGGCTGCAGCCCTCCCCATCGGACCCCTCCCTGCTGTAGCTGGACTGTCTAGTCATCCTGGTCTGTGGTTATGGGGGAGAGGGGGAGGGCGTCTCAAGGTAATAAGACCCATGTGCCTGGGTGGTACTCTAACAGGCTCTTGGGAGCCCCTCCCCCCACCCCACCCCCGCCCAGGAGAGCTGCTCAGCGTTCTTCTTGCCCAGCGGCCACAGTGAGGTCCCTCCTTATCTGATGTGTGCGACAGGAGCTGGAGTTCCCACCTCTCTTCCTGGACCCTCCTCCTTCCCATGGAAGCTCTAGTGTCACGGGCCCACACAGGACGCTTCTGTCTAGTTCCCACATGGGGACAAGTCAGGAGGTGGGAACAGGGCCGCAGGCATCCTGGGCGGCTGCCAGTGTGACGGACAGCTGAGAGGGGCATGCTTGGGCAGAAGCGGGGATAGGAGATGGATCATCAGTCAGCAGGCACTGGCTGCCGACTCTCCCGTCCCAGCGACAGGCCAAGGACTGGCTGCAGGAGTGACAACTGTGGGGCAGGAATAGCACCCTGGGACACAGCTGCCTAGATGCCCCGTGGCTGAGCAGCAACGTCTGCTGACCCTAGGAGGCCGCGGGGGGCTGGAGGGTGATCTCTGGCTTAGACGAGCCCACGGGTCACTAGGCGGTCCTTCACTTTTCAACACGAGTGAATCCTATCTCCTGCCCCTCTGGTCTCCCTCCACGCAGGCGCCGGGCGACCTGGAAATCTGCCTTCAACTTGGCAACTGGTGTTTCCACAGTAAAGGGTCCTGGAACCAAGGATAGGGCGGTCTCAGGCAGCTCAGACCTGCCGAATATCCTTTTCTGCTGTAGACTCTAGGATAATCTCCCCAATCTTGGCCCATTCCCCATTTTCCCAACCCTCCCCCATCATGTGCCAGGAAGCACACACCAGCTGAAAAGGTCACACAAGGCTGGCTTGCTCATCTCCCTGGCACCCTGACCATGAATCATCTGAGACTCATAAGGCATATTAATAAATTCCTAAGGTAAGCCTATCAGGTACTGACCTCTCCTGGCTCCAGCGTGGCCACCCTCGGACCACAGACGTGATCTATGCCCTCTCCAGAACAGAGGCAGCCAGGGCAGCAAGGTCAGAGGCAGGTAGAGGAGAGAGCCTGCAGTCCGGGCTCAGCAGACGTGAACAGTGAACGCATTTGCCCTAGTAGATATACTTGGAACGGGGCGTGTCAAGAGGAGGTTAAGGCTCGTCACTCCAAAGTCAGAGATATCAAGGAAAACGTTGGAAGACCGCAGCTTTGAATTGGACAGACCAGGGTAAAATAAGTTCCTGGTAGGAACGTTCTTGGTGTTTCGATTTGTTTAAAGAGCTAAGGTGGAAGGCAAAGCTGGGGAATTTTCTGGTCCAGCATGAAAAGCTTAGGAGCTCTCCCTTCCTCTTCTCACACACAAGGCCGAACATGTTAAATAAAGGCCATGAACTCTTCCTAGATCCACCAGGGAACTGAGGTCACAGGCAAACGGTTGCCAAGCCATACCTTAGCAGAGCACGGGCTTTGGGAGTCAGTGCTGGCCTCAGAACCTACTCATCTAGTCCTGGAAGCCCAGTGTGGACAGGCTGGCCTTGAGGGCATATGCTCACCCTTTCTCTCACCCTTTCTCTAAGTCTAACCTCCAAGAGCTCTGGCAGCTCCCACAGGGAACCCGGGGGATCATTCTCTGGGGCATCAGTTGATGGGGAATGGGGGGGGGGAGGTAATCATTTTAAACACACTTGAGCATTCTGTTCCTCTTAACAAAGCCTGCCACCCAGGATGCTGGCTAACTAATGCCAAACCTAACCCCAATCCCTTCTAGCTGTCCCTTAACATACAATGGGGAAGGAGGTGGGGAGGAAAAAGCAGGTGTGAAGGTCACAGCTGGATGCTGAGACCTGAGCACGAGGTGACAGCGCTCTCCCCAACATGCTGTTCCATGTTCACTGAACTACCAGAGTTGCAGCCTCTAGACTATGTCCGACTTTCAACCTAAACCTACTAATCAAACGAAAGGACAAAAAGACGCAGGGCACGCAAGCTCCCATGCGGCAGGGAGAAGCTGGAACTGGCAGATCGGGAGTTGGAAACCACCATGATCAACATGTTCAAGGCGCTAACGGAAAGAGCGGACTACGCGCAGAAGCAGACAGGCAATGTGACCAGAGAAATGGACATTCTGAGGGAGAATGGGAAACAGTGTGGCCAAGCGAAGACAAGAGCAGAAACAGGGCCTCAAAACCGCACTGGGTGGGGCTGAAGACAGGAGAAGGGAGATGGGGAAGCACTGGTGGCAAACTACAGAACCGAGATGTGCATAGGGAACTGCTCAGGACCCGTGATGCAGGGGAGTCAGGGAGAAAAAGCCAGAACCGCAGGAATGACGGCAGAGCAGGATCCAAACGCAGGCACCTGAGGAGCCGAGCTATCCCTTCAGCAACCGTTTCTCTCTTTTCCCTTGTCCTGCTTCCTTTGGCCTTCCCAGCTCTGCCTGCTCTGGCCTGATGAACATTTATATACGGGTTCCATTTTGCCCCTCCTCCTCCATCTTTCTCTCCTCGTCCTGCCCCTCTCCCAGTGCATCTATTTCTACATTAGTTATAGTCAACAACTGTTGCTGCTGCTATTGTTTTAATAATCTACCGCCCACTAGATCAAGTGATAGTATTTTTGTTTATTTATATTTCCTGTTATTGTCATTTATTCTTTTTCTTTGGGTAGATCTGACCTATGCCATCTTTTTCTTTTGGAAAATTTTAATGTTACTTAATAGACAGTTTACTGGTGAACAGCTTCTCCCACATCCGTTTGAGAACACTTTATTTCTCCTTGAGAACAGCAGCAGCAACACTGTATTTGGTGATCATAGCTAACGGAATATGAGAAGGGCCACAAGGTAATGCACTGCTTTCCTCCCCGAGACCCAGGGCAGTGCTGAGTGTGGACTTGGAGCAACTGTAAGTACACAGGGTGAGCTCCGGAAGGACTACAAACTGTGAGGGAGCACTGGACAGGAGAGGGCAGAGGATGAGAGAAAGAAGGCAGAGAGGGAAAAGGTGGAATCAGTGTATAAAATGTTCAGTTAGACCACAACAGACAAAGGGAAGACAAAAGAAAACAGAAAAGGAGAGGGGGGAGGGGAGGGGAGGGGATGGGGAAGGGAGGAGGGAGAGGAAGGAGGAGGGGAGAGGGAGAGAGAATAGTAGCTAATATGATAGTTATTGATATAGTATTATCACTACAACTGAGTCTAAATATACCACTTAAAAGACACACTATAGGAGGGTGGTGGTGCATGCCTTTAATCCCAGCACTTGGAAAGCAGAGGCAGGTAGATTCTCTGAGTTTGAGGTCAGCCTGGTCTGCAGAGTGAATTCCAAGACAGCCAGTCCCATACAGAGAAATTTTCTCAAAAAAACAAAAAAACAAAAAAACAAAGACACACTAGCCCGGAGTATAAAACTAGACCCAACTATATACTGTCTACAAGAAACTCACTTTCAAAGTAAAGACACAAGCAGGTTAAAAGTAAAGACATAGATATTATCCAGACAAGTATAGACTCAGTACTATCCTATCAAACTTACTTGAGCTCCCCTGCCCACAGAAATAGTAAAAATCTACCCACCCACTCATGTGTAATCCCAAGGGACACCAAGTAGTCAAAACTATCTTTTGCAGGGAAAGCTGAACAAAGAGAAAAGACTCACATTTTATGATTTCAGAACTCATTACAGCATGAAGGCAATGAAAAAAAAATGTGGTGCTGGCGTAAGGACAGACACACAGACCAGCGAGATGAAACATGGCCCCAACAACTTGCAATAAGGATGAAAGGAAGGTCTTGTCAGTGCATTCTGCTGCGAAAGGTGAGCGGCCTCCCGCAAAAGAACGAAGCCGGGCCCTCCTCATCTGCCGCAGTCAAAACCAGCTCACACTGGACCCAGGCCTAAATGTAAGAGATCCAATCATAAGACATAGGTGGGAATCGTCATGACATTAGACTTGGCAATGACCTCTTAGATGTGACATCCAGGGGCAAGCAACAAGAATAATAAACTCAATTCCATGAAAATATAAAATCACTGGAAACGGGATGTAGCTCAGCGTAGCCTAAGAAGCAGGAGGCAGAGCTCAGTCCCCAGATCACACACCCAGAGACACGGTCACAGACAGAGACCCGGGCATAGACACTACCAAGGCAATGAAGATAGTCTACAGTATTGGAGAAAATAGTTATAATTCATATATCCTATAAGAACTAAATTAAAAAAATTCTAAAGTTAACAACAAAACCCCAAAGCATAAACAAAGAACTCGAGTAAACATTTCTCCACAGAAGCCACATGGTCAGTAAGGACCCTGAGAGATGGACGGTATCCCATAGCCCCGGGGAAGTCACGCCAAAGCCAAGGTGAGGGGTCATGAGGGGTCATAAGGTTCCGGTTCATAAGGATGATCACTTTTACTACAAAAAACAAACAAAATTTAAAACACTGAGCACAAGAGCTGACAGGGAAGGCAGAGGTCTTCTGGCCTCAGTGTTAAGGACACAAAACGATAGATGGCCTGCAGTTCCCCAAAACAGTTAAACACGCAGTCGACCTGTGGTCCAGCAATCCTAAGGGGAGTCAAAGAATCGAGAGCCAGGACTGAAACAGAACCGCGATGCCACAAATGCTCGCGAAGGCCAAAAGTAGAAGACATCCCGACAACACACTACAGTATGCACACACCTTACAGATGTTCACCATGAGAAGCAAGCCAGCCGTGGGTGATGAACACTGCAGGATTCACCCCACATGGGTGTCTAGGACAGGCAAGTCTTTCGAAAGAAAGAAAAGATAACCCCCGTAGCAGAGGCCTGGAGGAAGGTGGGGAGGGGGAGGGGGTGTCACATGGGTCCCGGGGCTTCACCTGGAGCAGATGGAAACGTTCCACAAGGATAGGTGAGTGTTCTTAGTGTGGTGGAACTCTGTGCTGAAATGGTTAAAAGTTTGGAATAGATAGGATAGAAAATAAAAGAAGCAATGTGACTAGACGGACAGCAATATAAGCAAGTGCTCCAATCAATATGTAAATTAGAAGGGACAATAGGCCATAGGGCCAATAACTCACAACCGATATTGCTTTATTATTTATTTGTTTGTCCATGACTCTGCCTCTTCCTTATTGTACACACAATCTTGAGGTAAATTTTCATCTCTAAGTAAAAATAGTACTTTACTTAGAATTTTTGTGAAATTAAGGAAATAGTGCATGTGGATGTGTGTAAACAAATGTTACCTCTAGTTACACTTCTAATAGTTAAAATGGTAAATTTTATGTCCGTTTGGGCACAATTTTTTAAAAGTAGATAAAAAAGCACACTGACTAAAATAAAGCTTGAGTAACCTCATTAACTTCAGGCAAGAATGAGGGAAACTGAGGCACGAATGGGATATTACATAGCGATGGAGCCATTTTTCAAGAAGACACAGCAATCCAAGACATGGACACCCCAACAACAAAGCACAGGCTCAAGACTGGAGCTTGTGGAACTGTGAGAAGAATTGGGGAGACCCACACAACTGGAGATTTCAAAACCTTGGATCCAAAATGCCCAAAGCCAGAGGCTGGGAAGATGGCTGCTGTACAAACAGAAAGACCTGAGTCTGGCCCCCAGGACACACACACACACACACACACACACACACACACACACACACACACGCCTGCACACACATGAACATATATGTGTGCACACGCCCATATATACAGAAACAAGAATATCTAGCAAGCAGATAGGGCGTGATAGAGGTCTGGAGATAGACCAACTTAGCCAGCAGTAGGACCTACCCGCCATTCTCAAGCTCACATGGAAATGTTCATTAATATAGACCCTGTGCTGGGCCATAAACACACATTGAGTTTAAGAGAACAGAAACCAAAGTGGGCTGTGATAGAATAAAAAAAAAATGAATAACAGAAAGATGGCCTGAAAAATTCAAATTTGCAGTTATTAAACACCATGTTTCTAAATGCTATAAGGATCAAAGAAGAGGGCTGAAGGGAAAATGTAGAAGGTATTTTGATTTTAAAAAATGAATGTAGAGCCGGGCGTGGTGGTACACGCCTGTAATCCCAGCACTTGGGAGGCAGAGGCAGGCGGATTTCTGAGTTCGAGGCCAGCTTGGTCTACAGAGTGAGTTCCAGGACAGCCAGGACTACACAGAGAAACCCTGTGTCGAAAAAAAAAAAAAAAAGAATGTAGAACTTATTAAAAATTGTCAAATGCAGTGAGAGTGGTCCTCAGAGGAAATATATCATAAAAAGCATATATTTAGAAAAGAAGAACGTCGGTAATGTGAACATCTAAAGAAATGAGCGAGAGGCTCTGGGGAGAGGGCTCAGTGGTTAGGAACATTTGCTGCTCTTGCAGAGGTCCCAGGTTCAATTCCCAGCACCCACACTGTGATGCACAGCCACCCTTAACTCCAGTTCCGGGGGACCTGAAGCCCTCTTCCGGCTGCTGTGGGCACCAGGCACGCGTGTGGTACACATGTACACATGCAGGCAAGACATCTGTACACATCAAAATAAATAAACAAGAAAGAGAGAGAGTGGTGTGGAAAGAAAGCGTTAGGGAAGTAAAATCTAGGGCAGAAATCAGTGAAACTGTAGACAGAAAATCAATACAGAAAATCAACAAAGCCCAACGCTTCGGAAAGATCAATGCTGGCTACAAACGCGTGCGGTCCAGACGAGGTGGAGGAAAACGGCAGATGCAGGAGCGGGATGGGGTGAGGGCATGGGACCCACAGACACGACGGCAGGACCATCGCCCCTGAGCCCACCTACCCTGGAAGGGTGACGGGGCAGCATGGACAGCCCTGTGGCCATGGCTTGATAAATTAGGAAACGTCACACAGTGGTGGCGCACAGTTGCAGTTCTGACACTTTCTTGCTAAGGCAAGAAAGATCTGGTGTTCAAGGCCACTGTGGGCTCTGTAGAAAGAGCACCTCGCCTCTCAGAGGTGATCTGACCGGGTCTAGATCTCTCAGAGGGACTGAGGGAGTAACTGACAGCTTTCACAAACAGAGCCCTACCCGATGGGCTCATCTGTGAATTCCATCAGACACTTAAGAAAGGATCACACATCTTCAATCCCAGGCTTTGGGAGGCAAAGGCAGTAGGATCTCTGTAAATTCATGGCCAGCCTGGCCTACACAGAGAGTTCCAGACCAGCCAAGGCTCTATAGTGAGATCATAAATAAAACAAGCAAACAAATAGAAAGTGTGCCCATTCTTTTCTAGAATATCAACAGCCTAAGGAATACTTGACTCATTTTAGCCAGCTGGTCTCTGTGGTGGAGATCTTTCAAGAACTAAATGCAAAAATTCTTGTCCGAGGTCTCCAAGTGGAACCCAGTGAGACTCCCTGTTGGTATACAAGACTGGCTTCAATTCAAAATCAATATAATCATGCCATCAACAAATCAAAGATGAAAAATCATACCACCATACAGATAGCAAAAAGGTTTTTTTAAAAAAAAATCCAATACTCATTCATTACAGCACAGATACTCATAAACACTCTCAGCAGACTAGAAACTGAGTAGAACTGCAGCAACTTGATAAAAAGAATTGATAAAGACCTACAGCTTCTATCATACTTAAAGCTAGATACTACCCTCTGTGGTCAGAAGAAAGCTAGGATGTCTCCTTCCCCACTGTGATGCGCCATCGTACTGGAAAGTCCCAGATAATGCAGAAAGACAATGAAAAGGACGTATAGATCATACCGATGAGGATGCGAAAACATAAGCATCTTTGCTTAGAAACGATGCACCTGGGTGGAAACCCCTCCTGACCAACAGAAGCCTTGTCACAAGTGGAACCAAAGGACAGAGGCTATTAGGTCGGTATTTAAAATTCAGCTGCTGTCTTATAAGCAATTAGAATTCGAAACCTAAAATATAATTGCATCTACGTCAGCACCACAGAAAGTAAAATAAGTAGGTGAATCTCTGGGAAAATATGAGCAAGACCTCAAAGGACAAAATTTGGATTAGAAACCTGGAAGACTGAGGGGTGTTCCATCGTGGGTGGTCCAGACCGACTCGGTGACGTCAGCTCTTCCCAGCGTCATCTACAGATGAAGGATAAGAGCGGCTAGCTGTGGATCCAGACAGACTTACTGCTAAGTTGATGTGGGAAAGAAAAAGAGACAGAATGGCCAACACAACCCTGGAAGAAAAGAACAAAGTTCTAGGACTCTGGAGACCACATGGAGAAAGGAGATTCTTGCCAACAATGACCTTGAAACAAGTGTACCTCCAGCTGGAAAATCCACTCTAGACATAGAACTTACATCTTCTTTCTTTTTAGACAATAGCTCTAGTTAGCCTGAAACTTCCTACGTAGAACAGGCTGGTCTTGAACTCATGGAGATCCACCTGCCTCTGTCTCCCAAGTGCTGGGATTAAAGGCCTGCGCTTCCCTGGCCTCCACAGCACACACCTGGCAAGATCTTAAGTCCTTTACAAAAGTTAATATGAAATGGACTGCAACCCAAAGGTAGTACACAGAACCCCAAAGTGTGACAGAGAAGAAAGTCTAGGTGATGCATTTTTGATGACTCAGTCACAACACCAAGAATGGACTTAAAGTTCAAAAGTTCTGCTCTGAGAGGAACACTGTTTAAAGACTGAACAGGCAGATTGCTACTGACCAGAAAACAGTTTGCAAAACACGTATCTGGTGAAGGACTGGCTTTCAAAATATGCAAAACAAAACAAAACAATCTTTCAAAGCAAACAACACAAAATGGAAAAATAAGCAAATGATCTAAACAGCTGCCTAAGTGAAGAAGGTTTTGCAGATAGGAATGGTATATAAAGGACACCAGCCGTCCTTCACACGAACTGTATATCAGAGCAGCAGAGACATACTCTACCGTGCTCCTCCTAAGATGGCCGGGATCCAGAACCCTGACATCTGGTGCAGGGGAGGCTGTGGAGCTGCAGCAGTGCTCGCTGAGGGGTGGGGACAGCCCTGCCTCTGAGGAGGACAGTTTGGTGACTTCCTACAAAATTAAAACTGCTCTGCCACCAGATCCAGCGATTACACTCCCGAGGATGTACTCTGACTACTTGCAAAGTTTGAGTTCTGGACACAGATGCCGGAAGCCGCTCTAAGCAGACTGCCAGGGCTTACAAGCCACCGAGATGCCCTTCCACAGGGGGCGTGCACATCGATGTGGGCTGTGCAGACAATGGAACCATGTGAAGGAACTCCGTCTGAAAGGCCATGCCCTGACGGCTCCCTAGTGGGTTCCCATGCCCCAACTTCTGGACAACGACACTGGGATGGTAAGAAAGGTTGTCAAGGCTTGGGGGGAGGGGTGTCTAGGGAGAGCCCAGAGGACACTTAGGGCAGTGACATTACATCGTATGCCAATGGTGGATGCATGTCATTACACATTTGTAACCCAAACCCAAAGAACGCACGAGGTGACCTCTAGTGTCAGCGTGAACTTTGGTTAAAACAGACATATCAGGGGCAGAAGAGGTGGCCGAGCAGCTAACCGCATCCTGTTTTTACATGGGACTAAAATTCGGTTCCCAGCACCCACACCCAGGGGCTCACAACCTCCCTTAACTCCTACTCCGGTGAATTCGGGGTCCTCTTCTGGCTTCCTCAGGCACTGGGCGCGTGTGGTGCTTACATACGTACAGGCAAATGTGAATACACATCAAATAAAAACAAACAGTTTTTTTTTTTTTTTTAACTAGAAGAATACAGGGTGGGTCGGTGTTGTGGTCAGAGGGCGGGATACCCTCGTAGGCTTGTGTGTTGGACCACTTGGTCCCCAGGTAGTAGCTGTAAAAGCTTTATGAGCTGGTGGTTGAGCTTGAGGGCGTGGGACTTGAGGCGGTCTGCTCTGTTTCCTGACTGTCGATAGGATGCGACCGGCTGCCTCTGCTCCTGCTGGCCGGCCTTCCTGGCACAGTAGGCTTTCTCCTTAAACGGGGAACCAAAACAAACCCTTCTTGTCAGTGTGTGGTCACCGCTGTGAGAGGAGAACGGGCAGATGGGAGCTTCCTGCTCCTGTAAGCATAAAACTACTCTAAAATGAGGCACATTTGATAAAACAAAGCACCACTACCACCACCACCACCAACAACAACAACAACCTTTCCATCTTCTTTCCTGGGCTGGAAGTGACATTTGGGAGATGCTAGGAAGGTTCTGACTTTGAGGCCAGCCTGGGCTACATAGTAAAAACCCACCACCAGGCGAAATTATAAAGAAACAAAAGTATATTTCTTGGATGCCGAGACATTGAAGGATTTTGAAACCCCAATGCAGAGACGTGCCAGCCATTTAAGCACACTGGTGCACTGGCCGTGCCGGGAAACACCCACCCCTGAGTGTCAAGGGCCCACAGAGCATCAGAAGGTCCTTCAGGGCCCCGGAGACACAGGGTGACAAGATGTGCCATGCACTGTTGGCCCTTGGGGAGACCTTGACCAGGACCCCCACACACACAAGCATCCTTCTCTGCAGAAGGGGGGTGCAGGCAGGGGAGGTGGCGGAAGGAGGAAGAGGGGAAGGGAGGATCCCGGAGAAAGGGTGAGAGCAGGAGTTACTGGCAGGACTCGGTTGGAATCACGCTGTCTGGTTTTCAGCTCTAGGGACAGGCCCCCAGGCTCAGCCACATCTCTGACATTCCTTAACTGCCCACATCAAGAGGCCTTTCGGCACTCCCAAGGCTGACCCACCCCCGGGCGTTGTGCTTATAGGCCTGCAGCCTGGGCCCCTGTCCTCAACCACAGGAGAGCTGAGCCTGGGCCTGTGCCTGTGCCTGGCCTGAGCCTGAGCCTGTGCCTGTGCCTGACCCTGAGCCTGGGTGAGGTGGTTTATCAGCACACAGGCTATCAAAAACCAGAAGGACAGAAGCTGGCCCTTGTTTCCTTTCTTGGTTTTACAAACACAACCTGTTTGTTTTTTGTACACTGCCCCTTCATCTATGTATCAGTCGGGGTTCTGGCTCTTTTCTTATTGACTCATAGGTGCTCTTTACATGAGGGAAGTCACCTTTCCAGCACCTTCAGCTCTGATACTGTGTGAACCTGTCATGGTCTCAGTGACATAGAGAGTGCTTGAGAAAGATGGCTCAGAGCACATTCGTCTGTCCCCAAAACATTAGGGTGGACACTTTGAGGACAGAACTGCATCGTCTCTATGTCCCAAGAGTCCAAATGTGCAGCAGCCTCACCTGTCAGGGGTGCTGGCACTGAATTGTCACAGGGCTCGTCCCTCCCTGAATCTGACCTTACAGATAGCAGGAACCAGTAGGGGCCAGCAGGCCCAAAGGGACAGCCCTTCATGGAAGGCTGAATCTCCATCACTCCATATGCTGTGGCCCAACACCCCTGCCCCCCCCCCCCACACACACACACACGTGCGCAGAGCTCCTGTCCTCACCAACTGCCGCTGCCCTGCCAGGGCTGCTGGTGCTTCTCCCCACCCTCAGGGTCCCCGGTGCCTACCTCCAGGACTCCCCAGTTGTTACCCGCTTGTTGGGATGCCTGGGAGCCAGACAAGGCCACCCCATTTTTTAAGAGAGGATGAGTGTGAGAGGGACACTACAGTGAAAGGGTTGGGAGGGGCCCCAGGCATGGCCTGGGTCACAAGGATCAGTCCCAATCCTGTGCTTTCTGCACAGGTGACCGCTGACACCCAGACTGTCTGCGCGATGCCTCCAGAAGGCCCTTTGCCTAGCAACAGGCCTGAACATGTGGCACTGATCCAATCTCTCCACACCCCCTGCTGGGAACCCTGGGACTGAATGGGCATCTCTCCCCAGGCGTCTGTCCATATTGCCTGCCAGGCTGGGCAGGGCCAGAAAGGTGTGGCAGGCACAGAGGGCACTGGGATATTGCTGGGTCTCTGCCGAGGGTGGCGTGTGTCCTCAGCCCAGAGTCCTGCCTGCTCTGTATGTTGGGCACCCACTACAACCGCAAGGTCCTCAGAGTGCTACCTTAACACCAGGCGCTGTCCCGAAGGGCAGGCGGGTACCACACCAGCTCAGAAAGAGGGGTCTTACTACAACCGGGTGGGGTCTTCTTTTGAGCAGAATGGCTAGCTGAAGGGGGGCTCTCAGGTCAAGGCGCTACTGGCCTGGCAGGAGCACCTTCAAAACCACTGTGCTAAGACCGTCGGGATTTTCTCAGCTCTCAGGATCTGGGAGCTGCGGCGCACCCTCAGGGCCTGCCCTGGGTGTTTGAGCTCTGGCTCTACCACACAATGTGTAGAAGGCCCTGAAGGAACACAAGGAATCTCCAAATACAGAGAAGGCCTCTAACCCCAGGGTAAGAGCACGGACGACATACTGAGTACAATGACTCCCTGGCCCTGCTTGACACTTCAGACTTCTGTCTGTAAACGATTAGCCTGCTAGCAGGAAGGGGGTCACCTTGGATAGCAGCCCGTGACATTGAGACATCTGTGGGACAGGAGCATGTGAATGTGTGCCAACGAGGAAGAAACTGTCCCAAATCGTGAGGTGATGGAAAGTCGGCCCAGCGGTAGCTCCCACAGAAGGCCACTGACAGCCGTCAGGCCACCACCTTCAAAGGTGTCACTGTAGAGACGGTCACATCCGCCTGGCAGAGGCTGATGGTCGCTGTGCCCAGGGAAGGGACAGTGGAGAAGTCACCATGCAGAGATGAGACAAGAATTGCATCAAACCCCAGAGGGTCTGAAATTCCCTTTGAACAGAGTGACAGCTGAGGCCACATCAGCTCATGGAGGACAGGCGAGGAGGAGACATGACATTCCTAGCCTGGAGATGGCATCTTGAGCACGCTGGACGCCAGGCAGCAGCAAAACTTAGAACACGCACCTTCCCAGCTCAGAGGCTGCAACAGCCCCACCCCACAAGGCGTGCATCCTTTAGAGTTTCTCGGCACTGGGGATCTCTTACGCCTCCAGTCAATCTGGTTTCACCCATCCTGTCCTACTCTTAAGGACACTACACTGCGCACAGATCTGAGTTCACGTCGCTTGCAAGGCACCCGTCCATCCTGCAGGAAAGCTCAGCAACAAGTCTCATATGCAGAAAGTGGGTTTCCATAGAAACAAGAGTGGGCCTTAGGGACCCTGTGCTCCTGGTTTACAGGGTGGGAGACTGAAACCCACAGACGCCAAACAGACCAGCAGCTCATAACTCATGCCCGGCAGAAGGGCACACATATCGTGTCCATAAAAGTGTCCTCTAGGGAGTGACATCCAAATCTGTATCATTCACATGGTGGGTGGAAACCCGGGAATCCACTGATGGGTGAACGGATGCCTAAAATGTGTCCAGTCGGGCGGTGAGATAGATTTAGGAAGGAGGCTCCCACGCGTGCTCCCCATGAGTGACCCGGGCAAACACTGTGCTGATTACATGGCGTGCTGAAGTCCTCAGGAGGGTGATGTCAGAGGCAGAAGGCAGAAGAGAGGTTGCTGGGATGGTGGATGATGGGGGGGTGGGGGGCGGGGTTAGAACTAGGGCGGGGATAGTGAGCAAGCACTGTCAACAGTGATCGTTGCTGATGTCACTCAACCGCATCTGGGAGTGGTCCGGATGCCACGTTTTACATGTATTTTACCACAAGGAAGAAATGTTCACGTGGTGTGTGTGGCTGTGTCTCTGGAGATCTTTAAAAAAAAAAAATAACGAAATAGCGCTGGAGAGGTGGCTTATGGGTTAAGAGCACTTGTTGCTTCTCAGAGGACCTGGCTTTGATTCCCAGCTCCCACATGGCAGCTCACAACCATCTTAACCCTCCACTTTTGGGGGATCCAATGTCTTCTTCTGGCCCCCCACGGGCACTGTACACAAATGGAGCACAGACACACAGGCGGACATGAATAAGCTTGTGCTTGGAGCAGAGCTGTTCTGTTTTGGCTGTGTGGTGAAATCCGGGATCTCACACTTCAAGAACATGCTCTACCGTTGAGCTATACATACAGTCCCCAGCTCTTAAAGTGTGTGTCTAAAAAGAGTCCCTGTGATCTGGGTGACCAATCAAACCTTAACCTCTGGTGAAAATGATAAAGACTAGAGGTGGGGGCAGGAATTTATACCAGTTCCAGGCAGTAAATAGTGAACTAAAAGTCAAAGGGGCTGGGGTAAGCTTTGTGCACAGGTCCTTGAAGAGGACACAGAGCGGTAGCCCCCCTCCGCAGACCTAGCACCTTGAAGGGCACCTTGCCACAGAGATAGAGACAGAGACCCTCCCAACAAGAGAGTCGTCCACCACGTCTGCCACTGGCAAAGATCAGTGTGAACCTGGGCCTGCAGAGGAACTGGGGGTGGGGGGGGTATCGATGTCATAAATCTGGGCAGGACTTCTGGGTGAAGGATGTTCTCCCTTGATCCCTAGGGGCTATTATGATGAGGGAATGTGTGGGGAAGGGAAAAAAAAAAACCAGGGGGCCCAGGGTGGGTGAGGACCCTCATCTCTGCAAGCTGAGCCACATTAGTTTCTGGGGACACAATGAGAGCCATGAGTCAAGTGTATATCCAGCCCACGGTGGGCTGATGACATCCACTCTCACTGACCCCGCCCCCAGGCATGCACCCCACGGGGGCCCAGCCCTCATCCTGACACACCAGCCAGGGTCCTGAAATGCAGCCAGTGCTCCCTGCCTCTGGTCCACGTCCCGCGGGTTCTCAGCGGCCCACCAAGAGGAAGCTGCGCTGCTGTCCTGTGGACCAAGCTCTAAGAAGAAAAAAAGTGGCTACGGATGGATCGACAAGGACACCAAGTGCCGGCTCATGCTGGAGCAGTCAACGGGACAACACTCTGAGAGGAGAAAACGGGAAGCCACAGCAGCAAAGCCAGGGGACTCAGTGGATCCCGAGACGTAGACGCTTCAGGAAGGGCAGCTCTGGACGTGGACGGAACAGGCCAGGCTCACTACACTCCTCTCTGTCTCCGGAAAGGACAGGCGGGCCCTTCACACTCAGCTAGAGCCTCTGCAGCTCCTGGCTTTGCCCCGAGGAGCTCCCAGGTCCCACACGCTTCTCACCTAGTGGGAACCTGACTCTGCCGTGCCTCGGGCCCCGGCCCCAGTCTGAGCTCACATTAGGCAGATGCCCAAAGGAACGGCTAAGTTTAGAGACACAGTCACCGGGCACCTGCCAGATGCTTTGGGGACAACAGGGCTTCTCACTGAGTGAGCTGCGAAGGCCTCAGAGCAGAAGCTGGCTTGGTGGAGCTGCCCTTCCACACCTACCTTTCCGGGAAGCCTGCAGGTTAAGGGAGGCCCCAGGCCCCTTGAGATAGAAGTCATGTAACGATTCATCCAGTTAGAGCGGATGACCCAACGGCTTGTAATATCTCCACATAGGTGGGCATCCATTCATGATCTAAGTTCCACATTTCATCACTCTAAGTTCTACGCTATGACAGTCCTTCCCACCCCTCCTTCTCACTTCAGCTGGGGATCGGGGAGATGTGGGCCAGAGCCAGTGTGCTCCCACTGCCCCTCGGGACCCTGGCCGGATGGCAGGATGGGGGTGGGTCTTCTATCTACTTCTGTGTAAAGTGTGTGCTCACATGTGGAAGCCAGAGGGAAGCGTTACTTCCCTCAGGTGCCGCCTGCTTTTTTTTATTCCCTGAGTCAGAGTCTCTCTTTGGCACGGAGCTCATGTTATAGGCAAGGCTGGCTGGCAGTGAGCCCCAGAGAGCCACCTATCTTGACCAAACTGTGTGCCTTTTAAAAAACATGGGTTCTGGGGATAAAACTCAGTTCCACCTTCTTGCAAGACAGGCAGGCATATTTCACCGAGATGTCTCCTTGGCCCACTCTGGCCGTTTTTAAATTTGGCTTATTTATTTTGCTGCTAGGTAGGGAGAGTTCTTAAGTATTCTGAACACAAACTCATAGACGCCTGGTTTCCAAGTCAGTTCTCCCACCCCTTCGGCTGCCCCCCCCCCCGGTTGCTCAGAGCTGTTGAAGCACAAATGTTTTTAATGTTGATAAGGTCCAGTTTTGTTGCTTATATTCTAGTGCCAGTCTAAGACCCGGTGCCTGATTCGGGGCCACAGAGACTCCATCTCCGTCTCAGCACTTTAAATCCTGAGCCATCTTGAGATCAATGTGGATATTGGCTCTTTCAACTTGTGGTTTGATTTTGTTCACTTGTTCTGGAACAGTATCCTGGGCTCACAGTCCTGCCTCAGCCTTGTGATGGGATTTATGAACGCGTCTCACCGCAAAGCCCCAATTGTCCCATTGCTGAATGAACCGTTTTATTCTTTCCCCCATTGAACTGTCTGGGTCTCCTCGTCAAACATCAGCCGTTGGGCTGGGAGGCAGCTCCGTGGTTGAGCACTTGTCTTGTAGACAAAGATCCTGTGTTCAAGGCACCAAAACCAAAACAAACAAGCAAACAAAAACCTGAGCACGTTTACTCCGGGCATCCAGTTCAGATTCCCTGGTCTTACATTATTGTTCTACCAACATGATTATGTCTTGATTGCTCTTATCTGTGTGATTTAAAAACCAAGATACTGGATCCTCCAAGATTCTTTTTTATAAAATCGTGTTGGCTATTCTGGATCCCTCAAATTTTAGGACAAACTTGTCAAGTTCTGTAAAAAGAAGGATGGTAGAATCTTTCGGGTGATTCATTGAAACTGTAGTCAGGTTGAGCCTAGTGGCGCACACCTTTATTCCCAGCACTCGGGAGGCAGAGGCAGGTGGATTTCTGTGAGTTCAAGGCAGCCTGGTCTATACAGTGAGTTCTAGGACATCCATGGCTACACAGTGAGACCCTGTCTTAAAGAAAACAACAACAACAACAACAACAACAACAACAACAACAGATACTATAGTTCAGTTTGGTTATCTTGCTGTGGCTTGGATCTGAAATGTCCCCCAGAGACCCCTGGGAAAACTTGGTGCAGCTGACAAGCGTTGGGGGTGGGTTCCGAGGGCTCTGACACATCGATGCGTTGAAACTCTAAAATGATAGACGCTCTGGAGGGGCCCCGCGGGAGGAGGCCGGCACGGTGGGGTGGGGGCATTTCTGCCTCCTGTGCCCACTCTCTGCCCCAGCTGGTACCCCCCACACCCTGACACCCTGCCTCACCATGCATGAGCCCAGGAGTGAGCAACCAGGCCAGGGACCATGGACTGCAACCTCGGTGGCGCTGAGCCTCCTGGGGGATCCTGTTTCAGGAGTGGAAGGGCGGCGACACAGCTGTGAGTAGTCGTCAGCCGGCTAACCCATGACCGGGAGGTGCTGGTCCACTTATTTTGGCCTTTACATGCTCCCCACGGTGGTTTGTAGTTTTCAATGTACAACCTCTTCTCGTCTTTTGTAATTTGTCTTTGTTTTTGTGTGGGAGTGGGCTTTGAACCCAGGGTCTTGAGCACCAGTGATCACATCATGATCACAGCCCCAACTCCTGTCTTGTAAAGCCCATCCCTGTGTTTTATTTCCTTAGATATTAATGTACATGGGATTGTTTTCATAACTCCATTCTGGGATTAAACATTGCTAGTGTGATGAAATACAATGGATTTTTTTTAATCAGTATCCTGAACTTAGCAGGGTATTTTTTTTTTCTCTAACATTTTATAATGGATTTCTTAGAATTTTGTACAAGATCATATACATCTTCTGCAACCAGTTTTACCTACTTTTTCCAAATCTGATTGTTTTTCTTTTCTTGCCCAAATATCCCTGGCAAGAACTTCATCGCTGTGATCAATTAAAAATGGTGATATCACTGTGGATTTTCATAAACACCTTCTGTCAAGTTCAGGCTGCCTCTGCATCTGTTTCTGTGTGTCACCGGGGAGACCTTACCCACCTAGACTTCGAGGACCCTCATCCCAGGGACCCCCACACCCGGCTGGGGTGCTCCATGGTAAGTTTCCCTCTGCTCCGTTTTGCATTATTTTTGTTTTGTTTCTGAATCAAGAAAGAGTATAGGATTATATCAAAATACCGCTGGGGCTTGGAGGTAAGATGCGCCCTACACGCACATTAGTGTGCTGAGGGCTTGGCCCCCAGCTGGTGACACTGTCTGAGGCACCTGGCCGGCTGAAGTCAGGTGCTGGTGGCGGGTCTTGGAAAGAGAAAGCCCAGAGCTGGTTCCTTCTAGTGCTGCGTCTGGGTCTGCGGAGATGTGGGGGCTCCGTCTCGTGCTCCCAGCACCACGGTGTCACCCACACACACCTGCCCCCACATAATGCACTGAAGTTGCCCTGGTACTGTGTCTTCATGTAACTTCTGTGGAGTATTTTGCCCCAGCAATAAGAAAAATTCCTAATAGAGGGCCAAGGGATGGCTCAGGCGGGAGGGCCAGAGCTCAGATCTCAAGCACCCATTGAACAGCTGGGCAGGGTTGTGTGTCCATAACCCTAGCTCTGAGGTGGAGGAGGAAGAGCAGAGAGAGGCGGAGTCCCAGAGCACACTGGCCAGTCAATCTAGAAATGGGTGAACACTAGGGTCAGTGAGAGGCCCTGTCCCCAAAACTAAGACAAACAGCAACTGAAGAAGGCATCTGAGATTGACCTCTGGCCCCAACACTTATATGAGTCTATACATATCACACCATATGCACATGTGCATACACATGTATGCACACACATACACCATAAGCACATGCGTACACACATACATATACATACACACATGCGTACACACACATACATATACATACACACGCGTACACACACACACACACACACACACACACACAAATTTAAGTAGCTAATACAAATGTGTTTCTGCACCCAGTAGTGTCTTTCTTGTTTGTTTGTTTGTTTGTTTTGTTTTGTTTTGTTTTGTTTGAGACAGGGTTTCTCTGTCCTGGAACTCACTCTGTAGACCAGGCTGGCCTCGAACTCAGAAATCCGCCTGCCTCTGCCTCCCAAGTGCTGGGATTGCAGGCATGCGCCACCACGCCCGGCACCCAGTAGTGTCTTTCTAAGAACCTGTCAGCTTCACCTAGGTTATCTAACTTTTGGCACACAACGGTTCATAATATTTCTGTAAAATCCCTTCTGTTGGAATGGTAGTAATGTCACCTCTCTCCTTCCAGATCTAACTGAGTCTATTGTTCCTTTTCTCTTGGGCCAATTCCCCTGTCTATAGATGCGACCCTTCCTCCTCCTCCGGATGCTCCTGCACTCCCAGAGGTGCCGTCACTTGCTGCCCTAGCAGGTGCTCGCTCTAGCTCTTTTCCCTGCGTCTCCCCACTAGCACAGGGCAGGCATCCTCCACTGCTTTGCTAACCCGTTATTTCTCCAGTGGCCAGAAGTCTCCTGGCAGATGGTGCGCGTGCAATCAGATGTGTACAATGAACAAGCGAGTCTGTGCGGGGAGAAATCAGGAGCAGACCTCAAAACCAGCAGACAGACAAAAACCCCGCACCCTGGCAGCCACTGCCAGCGGGTGAACACCAGAGCCTGACCTGTGGGTGGCCCAAGCTGGCACAAGCCCTGAGTGCACAGCGCACAGCAAGCTTCAAAGTCATGATGTAAAAGGGAATGTAAAATGTGTAATAACTGTCATTAATTACATGTTGAAATATATTTGAGAATATATAGTAAATACATTATTAAACTTTGTTTAGTGCACTGGAAGAGTTTAAATGACAGTTCTGACTCCCTTTGTGGCCACATTTCCTTTCTTCTAGAGCAGTGAGTGGTTCTCAAATTGTGGACTGAGACCCCTTTGGGAGTAAATAGAACAACTCTTTCACAGGGATTGCCTAAGACCACTGGAAATATCAGATATTTACATTATCATTCATAACAGTGGCAAATTTACAGTTACGAAACAGCAGCAAACATAAATTTATGGTTGGGCTCACCACAACATGAAGAACCGTATTAAAGGGTCGCAGCGTTGGGAAGGTTGGGAACAACACTCTAGACAGTGCAGTCCGGTAGGGAGTCATATCCTTGCTCATTAATAGAAAGCAAAAGACCATTCCAAATGCAGTTAGTGGGGTTTTCAAAGAAGCCAGGAGATGTAGGTAAGGTCACCCGAGCCACCTGGGAGGCTTTCGGTCCTCCTGGCCCTTCTCCCTCGTGTCTGAACAGCCGGGCTGGAGTCGATGGTGGCCGTCTTCTCCAGCAGGCCTTGCCTCTACTACACCCCACATTCCCCTCGCAAATGACTTGGATCAAACCCTTCGGAGTGTCAAGATACCTCACTGTGCAGGAAACCATAGGAAGCATACAGCAGTGGAAGAAGGCAAACTGAGAGAGCCGCTGGGCCGCCATGGAGGGCTGGAAGCCCACGGTGCACCCCTCCAAGGGGAACCATCTGACCCCTCGGGCTAGCCATCTGGGTACTTCTGAGGACCCTCACCTGCCTGGTGGTGTGGCTCTGGGACAGTCACAGTAAATAAGGCTTGAGTGGCCCAGGCCACTGCTGAGCCACTGCTGACCACCTACTGTATACATGCACGGCCTGGTTCTAAGCTGCTGAAGATGTTGGCTCCTTGCCCTAAACGGCACTGTCGGTGAACATGTCAGGCACCGTAATGCCTGGCATCGCCCCAAGAGGAGAGCACGCCTTTTCCCTCCAGTCTTGCTGCTCACAAAACAGGAAGGCGATGTCGGGGTCTCAGGTCATACCCCATGTACAACTATAGACCTTGGTTCCCGCCCCCCAATAACACAATCTTAAATCATTGCCTGGCTCTCGACGATCTGTTCTAGGATTCAACAAAAGTGGGTATCTGGCTTCGCAAAGAATCACCCGTTTGTTACTTTAGGATCATTATGCCAATACTAAAACACCCAGAGCAGCTGAGCCCTGACCAAGTTTGTGATGCTAACCCCGGAGACACAAGCCATCCCGAGTGAAGACAGCTGGGACACCAGGAAAAGATGGTTTCATTGTCAATAAATTCAGAACCTCAGATGAGTAAAATACATGCTTGTATGTACTATGCCCATATGATAATACTTGAAAAGCCAAGTCCATACATAACGCACTTTGTCTCTCCACTAACAAAGTGGCTTCAGCTGTAAGCAATGCCAGGTGTGATGGTTCAGGCCTGTGAGCCCAGCACTCAGGAGGTGGAGGCAGGGGGATCAAGAGCTCCAGACCAGCTGCAGCTCAAGACCAGTCTGGGTCACATGAGCTCCTGCCTCAAAAAGAGGAGAACAAATCAGATGCTGCTCAAAGGACAAAACAGAAAAGTGGAGTTAGTTTTAGAAGTGCATTTAAAATGTCCAGAAAGGCCACCGATCTTGCTTGGACCAGGAGGTACAAGTCGAAGGAGGCTCTCGTAGGGGCAGAATTTGGGTTCGAATCTCCATTCTGCCCTTCCAACCAAACGGATGGCTTGCTGAGTTCCAGCCTTCCGCTTGTAGGGGGTCTCAGAAAGAAAAAAACGCACAAGGCTGTATTCTTTGGCGTCTTCAAGGGAGACCTGGGACTCTATGTCCCTTGGTCCAGTGACCTTGGCTTGGACTGACCTCCATGAGGGCTTTTGTCCCCAGCGCCCGCCCGGGGCTGCACGGAGCACGCAGCCACTCCTTCACCACGACCCATCTTCCTGGCGAGCAGCCTGGCTCTGCCTTCAGATCCACGGTCCTTTCACGCCCCATCACATATCAGGGGACCGATGCCAAATTTTCTTTCAAAAAACGATAGCTAACGGATGTGCACCCATCTCTCTTCTAAGGAAGCTCGGTTTATGCACATAAGGAAGGCTTTCTAACCTGAGGGGCTCGGGGTGGCCCCATCAGTGAAGGGCTCGCTACCCAGACATGCCGGCTTGTGCTCAGCTCGCCAGCGCCCAGGGCGGGCGAGAGGCTCCCTGAGGCTTACGGGCCTGATAGTCCAGATGCGGTGAGAGACCCTGTCTCAGAGAATACGGTGGAGAGGGGCTGAGGAAGAAGACCCCTGACTCAGGCCCCCATGTCCCCCTGCACGCACATGAACATGGGGCCTCACTTTCTGACCTGAGGGGCTGCTCTGTAGAAGGGTCACGTAAACAGATGATAGGGCCACACACATGGTGAGCCTGTCTGCAAACCACACACATGATATAGATGTGCATGTACTACAGCACACATACCTTACACTGACAGGCATGCTTCCTGGGTGGGTGGGGGTGGGGTGGGAGAAGCAAAGGGTCCCATTTTACCGCAGATACTTCTGCATCACTTGATTTTTTTTTTATTAACAAGACTGTATTACCCTAGTTTGTTTAATGAATAAAATAAAATGTTAAGTCTTGCTGGTCTCAAATGGGGTCAGTGTTGGTTGTCGGGGAGAAGTGATAAGACGAAGTGACATTTCCACAGAGGGAATGTGGACAGGGCTCTGGGTTTGGAGAGTCACAGAAATGGGGTGACAAACCGCTGGCTGGAGGACAGGCATGGTCCTCAGGAGCCTGGGGTCTGAGGGAAATTCAAGGCAGTCAAGAGTCGGCCAACCGAGCGACAACACCTCTAAATCCCAGAACGGAGCTCCTTCATCAGCTCCATCCAGCAGAACTGGATTCCAGGACAAACTCCCCGGGGAGCCTCTGTGCCCTTCAAGGATCTCCCCAATAAACTAGCCACCACCACAGGACCTGTTCCCCAGACCCAGCATGCTAATAGAGGAGGCACCACTGGAGTGCTAGCAACTGTCACAGGGACAGAGTCCGGCAGCAGGCATGCAGATGTATTCTTAGCTCTCAGCAAAGTAGGTTATGGTATAAAAATACCGTTAAATAGTAACTAAACTAGCGTCACCTTAATGCACAGCCTGCCCGCAAAGCCAGCGTGTGCGGCTTCTTTTTAAACTACCCTATATTAGAGAATTAAGACCAGGGCTCTTTCTGGAGAGCAAGCCACCAGGCAAAGGCCAGAGGTCCAATTACCCTGTCCCCTCAGGTGGTGTGAGGCCCACTCTGGCCGGGCCCTGAGACTCGGCCCCCAGGCACGGGTCCCAGCTCCTCCTTTCAAGTGAGTGAGCGGTCCAGTCCCCGGGAGAGCAACACAATGCCGAACAGTGTAGGTGTGTGTGGGGGGGGGGGAGGATGGGCACAATCAGACGCGGTGGGGGGAGGGCAGCCCTCACAAAGGCCCCCAAGGTAGATCGAGCCTGGGTCCTCCAGGGCAGGAGAGAGAAAGCAAACATGCAGCAAGAACAAGATTTCTCCTGCACCCAGTCCCAGGACAAGGCCGAGTCCCAAACTAGCCGGCTTTGAATGGCCTAAGTTTATCAGCTACTCAGCAGGTTACCCCACAGCTCAGAGCAGGCCAGTCAGAAGAATCGCCAGCGGCTACAATCCTGGAGAGTAGGCAGCGCCTGTAGACCCCAGCCTGCTCTGTCGACCGACCGGGGACAGAAGATGGAGTCAAGGACACATTAAGGTCAGTTCTGGGTCCATGAGGGCGGGGCCAAGAATGGTGGGAACTCTCTGGGTTGAGGTCAAAGGTGATCACCACAGCCCAAGCTTGGCCAGGTAGTGAGTAACCCCAGGCACTACTATAAAAACACCAAGGCCAAGGCTCGCATGCTCTCTTCCCCAAAATAGGGGTGTCCATGAACCCCGAATTATATACGAAACTTGTGGAAGTCACTAGGGAGACCACCTGTATTTTAACAAGACAACCACTCTCTGAAAGTGGAAAATTCACATGCGTTAATGCAGAACTTGCGATCATTTCGTGCCCGCCAAAGGCAGGGCCAGCGCACCGTGGACGTGGGCACGGCAGGGCACTGCAAAGCGTCACCAGGTGTAAGCCCTCCCACCTGGGACAAACACCGAAGCAACTCTCACCGTGTGCCAGCGGACATGCGCACAGCGTTGGTCATGTGACAAGAGAGACGAGGGGCAGCCTAGATTTCTATGAGGAGCCAAACGGATGGTACGCGGTGCCCATGCCCTGGTCACCATGGGGCGGCCAGGGCCACTGCCTGTCAGCGCCAGGTATGTCTGCAAGACTCTCCTGACGGAGAGCACAAGTCCTGGGATTTTACAAAGTTATAGGAAAACAAGGAAGGATCCTTGTATCAGTGCAAACACCACAACAGAGAGACGGAAGGAAATGGGCTCTTCAATATTTATTTGTAACACATTTACTTGCTATAATTTTAAGACAGGGCTGAGAGATAAAACGATACATACTTTTTAGTTCTGGGTGGAAGAGACACCAATGGTTATTGTTCCTGGGGTCTCTGAGTTTTTCAAACACATCCAGTAGGAAATCGTTTAAACCACACTAGGGCTGGTTCATGTGCACTGAGGGTGTCTCTGCTTTGCACTGTGCTTTCTCCTGGGGCTCTAGGTTCTTGGTGTGTCTGCAACCCAGCATGTGAACTAGCTGGGAAGAAAGACACACACTGAGGTGCCTCATGGGCTGGGCCCCAGAGAGCCACTCTCCTCAGACACCCCATCTGCGGCCCAGGCCTGAAGAGGAAAGTCCGGAGAACCCAGAGCAGCAGTGGGGCTGGGAGCCGGCCTGGGAGCAGCCCCTTTGGCCAAGCAGGGGACTCAGCATCTCCTGACCCGGTGCCAGGGGCGACAGCTTTAAATAAACTTGGATGTGTCTACCTGAGGCCCTGAAGCAGCACCAGAGGTGCCACAGGCAGGCACCGGCAAACCACTAGCGACCATGGCCAACATGGCTACTGGGGGAGGGTGGGGTTGGGGAGGGTGGGTTCCCACAGCTTATCTTGAGGGTGCCATCCCCATCACCCCTCCTTGCTCATCCCTGGGGCCTGGCACCTAGCAGTCTCCACAAAGATGTGCTGGGCTGAGCTGACTGCTCCTGACTAGAGTGATCCCCCCACACCAGGCTTGGGGGCTCACCCTGGCACCTGCAGAGCCTACCCACACTTGGGTGAGTGCTCATTCTTCTCTACCTAGGAAGGGGCTGGTAGTGGCGGTCCTCACCAGTGTCTACTGCAAATGTCACCCTCCAGCCTCCGCTCCCCAGCGGGGGGTGCGGTTGGCAGCCTTGTCCTGCTGCTCAGCATGAGACAGCTCCCACCAACTCAGGAAGCCAAATGGCCTAGGGGATCTGCGGGTTATGGTCTCCTAATGTGGACTGCCTGGAAGATACCAAGAGGCCCAGGGTGGGGAGACAAGCTCCTGGGCACACAGGAGAAGGTGACAAGAAGGTTCCTTTAGGAAGGAGAGCTTCCCACTGCAGCCGCATGCCCCGGCAGCACACAGCTGTGGAGATGAGCCTGGCTCAGATGAGCTCTTCTTCAAGGCTCTGAGGGCCGCAGGGCTGGTTCCCTTAACCTCGAGGCTGCCTTAGCTCCAGCTGAGAACTCCCAATCCATCACCTCTTCCTCCCAGAGTACAGCCCCACAGGCTACTGGAAGGTTCTTCAATGACTGCAAGCCTGAGACAGACGCAGCGCTGAAAGGGTGCTGGGCTCTCCAGGACGGGGATGGCTGTCCAGGTCCACCCAGCCTTGTTCCTTCCCATCCAGCGGAGGCTTCCTCCTGTCACTCCACTCGGCTCCTCGCCCCCGCCCCCCAAGACCTGACCCAAATCCTCTTGGCACGTGCAGGAAGAAGTGGGGAATGCACACACCCCCACACTCCTCCAGCTGGGCATTCACAATTATCAATGATCAGCGTCCCTCGCCCACCACAAGCTTTCAGACGCTTTTTCAGTAAAGGGGGAAAAAAAAGGATTTGCGGCTGGATGTGTAAGAGGAAATCTCGCCAGCGCCCCCACGGCACAAGACGCATGGGGGAGGGGAGAGGGAGTGGGAAGGAGAATCAGCTCTGGAGTTAAGCAGGCAGGCAGCACCTAAGGATGCCCCTGCAGTCATCTTAGATCACAGAGGGAAGCCCCAGGCCCCTGAGGGGCTTCGTTGTTTTTGAGACCCTAGGACAAAGCTAGGTCTGGGACGTTCAAAACCATAGCTTCACCCCCATATTGCTTCTGCTGCGGAGCAGTGTCTTGGCGCCAGGGCACCTGTTCCCCACGAGGCCCTACTAGAAATACGCCTTTAGAGTCCCTCCTCTCAGCCCTCCCACCACAGGAGGAAAAAAAAAAGGTCCAGAAGCCAGCCTCTGTCTGCCTCGATGACCCTGAAATCAGAGGCCCAACTGGTTCCCTGCCTCCCGCTCTCACCCCCACCCCCACCCCACTGCCTGATCCTGGCTCCCTGACCTCGTCCACCCCCTCCAAATTCTTGATTCCAGAAGAATCTGGGGGAAAATCCTCTAGAACCCAGATTCCCCAAGGGACCCAAGGCAGAAGCTGCTCCCACGCTGCTCCCCCAGAGCAGATGGGGCCACGCGAGGAGCAGGCGCGGAGCGGGTCCGCCACCGCTGCCGCCCGCCTCTAGGGTGGGGGTGAGGACAGCGTGCCCACAACCGAGACGACCCCCTGGGGCCATGTCCGACCCCTCGGGCACTCTAGGCCTGGCAGTCGCCCCCGCGTGCCGCTCCTCTCTGACCTCCCCGCCGCCAAATGCGTCACGTCTGCCCGGCGCTCGGGGGACACCTGCTGCCGCCCCCGCCGCGCCGCGTCCATATCCCTGAGTCTCGGTCCCCGCCAAGCTATGGCAGCCGGCAGGGCCGTAAGCACTGCGGTGGGGCAGTGGGGCCCAGAACCCGAGGCTCGGGGGTCGGGGCTGCACGGGGCTGTGCGCTTGGGCCCGCAGCTCGAAGGAGCCGGGGGCGCGCGGGGCCGCAGTGCGCGCGAGGCGGGCGGCGATGGGGTCCCTGCTCCCCGGGGTCTGCGGACAGCCCGCGCGCGCCGAGGCTCTTACTTGCCAATATCCTCGTATAGCTGGTACTCATCGGTGAAGCGGGTGCAGGTCACCGTGGTGGCCATGGCGGTGGCGATCGGGCTCGGCGTGCGCTCGGCTGCGCTCGGGCGGCGGCGACTCCGGCTCCCGCTCGCGGGCACGGCGGCGACACGGGCGCGGGCGCGGGAGACACCTCGGCTCGCGGCGCCGGGCGGGGGCCGGGCTGGGCTGCGCCGGGCGGCGAGCGCACGCGAGATCTGCTCGCTCTGTCCCCGCCAGGAGCGCGCCGCACACCTACGCGCGCAGAGGCGCGGGCGCCGCTGTCGCCGCCGCGCCCGCCCCGCCCGCCGCCCCTTGCACGCGCCTCACTCGCACCCTACACACGCCTGCACCCGCACACACACCGCACTCGCGCCTTGTACCTGCACTAGCGCCCGCGCCTGCACGCGCACTGCGCCCGCACCCTGCACCCGCACCGCGGCTCCCCTCACACACACACGTCGCGCCCGCGCCGGTACCCGCACTGCGCCCGCACCATGCAATCCCACCCGTGCCCGCGCCCTGTCCCAGCACATGGGCTGCACCACACGGTGCCCACGCACTGCGTCTGACCCTCTAGGCCCGCGCCCTGCACCGACAAGCCACTGGGCTGGCTCTTCCGCTGCCGCAGTTGAGCAGTGAACCCAGACTCTTCTCCCCTAAAGGACCACCTCCCCTAGACTGCAAGAGGGAACTGTACCCCACTTGGGAGGAGTCGTGTGTCGCCCTCCACTGGGCCCCTCTATTCCCCATATCCCCCATAAGATGCTACCATAGCCTTCCCACGTAGCCTGGCAGAGCTGCCCATGAGTCTCCTAGGCTAAATGGAAGGAAAGAAGAAGGATGGGGCGGCGGTCCTAGGCGGTAACTAGGGTGTCTCCTGTCCTGGGGTGAACATTCCGAGTCCAGATTGGGTTTGAAGGCAGTAAAAGCGGAGCTGCTCAGCTCTGTGGGGGACTCGTGCTCTGAGAGCTCGCAGCCATCCCGCGCAGATAGCCTGGGAAGCCCTTTGCCCCTGCCCTGGCCAGGAAGACGAGCCTCCATTCTGTCTCCCTCTCTCCGGTCTCTCTTAAAAGAAGCCCTGAGGAGAGAGGGCACAGGTGAATGTCCACAAAGCTCCCCCCCTCACCTCCAACCAGCCTCCCCGACTTGACTCTTGGTGTTTGTGTTTGGGGCCAGGTCCCTCCTGGGCAGTTGGGAGGGACTTCCGCACCCAGCTTGGGTGACACTGTTGGGTGAGTTTCTGGGTGCTTTCCACTTACTGTCAAGAGCGGATTTGGTGGACTCAGATCTCAACCAAAGACGAGCCCTGGACATTCTAGGAAGTATCTTCTTAGAAGAATGAGGGGTCTTTGCTGGGCAGCTGCTAGGGGTCCTCCTAAAGGGAGATGTGACAGAGTGCTCCCAGGGGAAACTAGGCCTCCTGGCAAGTCCCTATGACACCAGAAGGCAAACAGCTAACGAACAAGAGGCATGCATGAGCAGGGGCAGGTCCCAGTGTCTAGCTGGGAAAATAGGAATCCTGGCCCCAAGCAGAAAGAGAAACTCTATTGTGTGCCCCCCCTCCCCTCCAGAGTTTAGACCTGGTGGGGTGCCGAGCCATTGGACAGGAAGAGTGGGGAGTGGGTCAAGGCCAGGCTGAAGCTTGCTCTTGGGGATGAGCCTCCCCTAGCACTGCTGAGAGCAGCTGCCTTGATTCTTTCTGAGCTCTGGAGGGAGAAGGAGGCAAGGCTGAACCACAGGATACAATTAGCAAAACAAACGCAACACAATTGCCCCCCTCCGGGAGCTAGGCCGGCTTTAAGCTACCAAGTCACAAGCTCTTCCGCCAGCACTTGGGGAAAGATGGCCTAGGTTGTGTCTGAATCCTAACGGTAGCTGCTCTCGACTGTTACCCCCAGCTCCACCCCCAGCCCCACCCAGACAGGTCTACAAAGAGAAGTAGCTCGCCAAGCAGTCAATCAAGATGTGCTGGGAGTGTGGGAGCTTGCCAAGGATCCAAGTTCGATCCCCGGATGTGAAAAAGCAAAGGCCTGTGATTCCAGCTCGCAGGATGGAGAGGGGAGACCCCTGGGGCATGCTGGCCTGCCAGTTTCAGTGAGAAACCCTGTTTCAAATAAAAATTAGAGTTGGAAAGTGATCAAGGAAGACAGACACAGACCTCTGATCTACACATGCTTACGTGTGCACATGAGAACATACATATCCACACATTCATAAAATAAAAATAAATTCACGCCGGGCGGTGGTGGCACACGCCTTTGATCCCAGCACTTGGGAGGCAGAGGCAGGCGGATTTCTGAATTCGAGGCCAGCCTGGTCTACAAAGTGAGTTCCAGGACTGCCAGGGCTACACAGAGAAACCCTGTCTCCAAAAAACAAACAAACAAACAAACAAAAAAAACCCCAAAACAAAACAAAAATAAATTTACAAAAAAGAGGAGTGAGTGGGGCTGTCCATAGACCCACCTACACACACACACCTTTTATTTTCACACAAACAAACAAAGATACACACACAGCCAAGTGGTTGGTGATGCATGCCTTTAATCCCTGCACTGGGGAAGCAGAAGCAGGTGATCTTTGAGTTCAAGGCCAGCCTGGTCTACAGAGTGAGTTCCAGGTTACACAGAGAAACCCTGTCTCAGAAAAAAAAAATCCATGAACACAAGTGTGCATATACAAAAACAAGCACATAAGCACACATACACACAGTACACAGATACACCAAAACACACAAATGTACACACCAGGCGAGGACACAGCAACTCTCAGGGCACTCTTTTGTTGAGACTGGGCAGGCTGTACTACACACAGAGCTGCAGTCACTAAAGAGTGTGGTTTGAAGCCCACCGTGTCCCCAGCCTCTCCCCCTTCTGTTACTGTGAGCACCTGGACATTCCCGAAGCCCCTCCTCCGGACTGAAGCATTAGAGGCAACACTTGGGGACACTGTCTGGGCCAGGAAAGGCAGAGAATCCAGACAATGAGAAGGTGGGCTGCCCCAGGCACACAGGCTGCCCTCGCCTCGACAGACGGCACAGCCCACACTTCAGACCCACAGGATCCCTCCCTAGCAGAATGATTCGGTTGGAAGGGAGAAAGGTTTCCAGCTGTGACTTTTTCTGCTCTTGAACCCCAGAAGCCTCCTCATCCGGCTTCAGCCCTGGATCAGAGGCTCAGACTCCTCCTACATCCAACCTCTTCCCCCGCCTCCCAGCCCCACCCCCACCCCATGTCATCTCCGCCCCCCACTTTGTCCTTTTGGGCTCACTTTTGTAAGCAAGGAGGGTTCTCCCTCCCAGGTGGCAGCTGGGGTGGTTGTGGGGAATATCGGTTCTGGGAGGTTATTGTTAGGACAGTCACCATGGCAACAAGCATCACATCTGCAGAGCCACAAGTGATGCACATGGGCCTCATTCTCCCAAAGAAAATCCCCACTTTCCTGATGCCTCTACCTCCAGGGTCTGCTGCGGTATAACAGTATGTTACCACTCCCACCTCTCACGGTTCTAGGAACCTGCCCAGAAATCCCGCCATGCCTTCTGGGCAGGAAGACCAGAGCTTACCAGTTCCCTGTCTGCCATTTAGGACAATGTGGTAGGAATATGAGGTGGTGGCAGGGACAGCAGGGGTAGTGGTGATGGCGGTGATATTAGTAGTAGTGGGGGGGAGGGACAGTGGTGGTAAAGGTATTGGTGGTGGTCATGGCAACCACAGACTGACCGGCTCTGGATCCCAAAGCTAGTGCAGTCTTGGCCTCCGGATCTGTCTTCATAACTCGTGCCTTTAACTATAATGCTGAAGCGTGGCCCCCCGGTTCTCTTCGTGCAGTCGCTGTGCACCAGCCGTGTGCACGGACCCACCCAGGCACAGACTCACACGGAGAACGACAAGGCAGTTGTGTCTACAGGGCTTACACGTTCAAATTGACAAGAGCACAAAACGGCTTTCCACAAGGATGCTTGACACACGATAATGCCCGCCCCCGACAATGACTGCTTGCTTTTCCACAATCTCAGTGCCTCCAATTAGCCACAGTCCCCAAAATACTAAATGATATATTGCGGAAAGAAACAGTCCTTATGTTTTCAAGTGCACGCAGTGGTGGGTAGAGCACGGTTGCGCGCCGCTCTGTTCTGGCTGTGAATCGGCCTTTGGTCCTGCGTCTCCATGCTGTGTTTTTTGCATGCATGCATGGGAGCGAACAGCACACGGGGTTCAACGCTGTGGCCACCGGAGGCCTTGGAGCACCCCCCCCCCAACACACACTTTATGGTAAGGGTGGGAAGGCTAGTCTATACAGATTTAAAACAAGAGACCTGCTAGGGGGTGACAGGTACAGCCTTCAGCGCGCCCATGGAGACTGTCTGTGGTGGTGACATGTAAGCAGAGCTCTGGGTGATGTGGAGAGAATGACACACTTAGGCTCGAGAAGCGGGGCAGTGGTGGTGCACGCCTTTAATCCCAGCACTTGGGAGGCAGAGGCAGGCGGATTTCTGAGTTCGAGACCAGCCTGGTCTACAGAGTGAGTTCCAGGACAGCCAGGGCTACACAGAGAAACCCTGTCTCGAAAAACAAACAAACAAAAGAGCATAAGAGAAAAGGATGTTAGCAGAGGGGGCAGCTATGCTAAGGCCTGTGGGTGGAATGGGCTTGTGTGTTTAAAGACTAGGGAGCCAGAGCCAGAAAAAGGCCCAGTGGGTTTTGTTGGTGGCTCCTCTGGAGTGGACTCTGCCGGGTGTCCGAGCTCTCTAATAGACGTGAGCCCACTGTCACGGCCAAGAGCAACATGAGAGAGAGCTCTAGTCAGCCCTGAGCAATGTCCACAGGCCTGGCTCAAAGGCTCACCCCGAGGACACCAGACAGGCACCTCAGCCTTACTCCTGCTCGCCAGGCACAAGCTTGAGGTGGGGACCACCATGTCCAGAAGAGACAGCCTGGGCATGGGGAGGGGGTGAGAGCAGCCGCCCTGAGCCCACGCCAGACTGCAGCCTCCGCTCCTGCCGCTTCTCCAGTGCTCTGTCTAGGCTTCTGTCTGGCTAAGGTTCTCTGCAACACTGGCACTCCCTGGCCCCTTGGTGACTTGGACCTTTCAGTGTGACCTCACCATGCCTATACTGACTGACATTACCTCTGTTCTGTTGGAACAGCCTCGGGACTGGAAGTCGAACACATGACACTATCCCAGCTCAACATGACCCAATCAGTTATACTAGCGGCAGTGACTGTCCTGACAGGGCATGTCCAATGGCCAGGAGGGACCAGAGACAGCCCCGGCTCCTCCTTACCCCATACTAGGGGTAAGGCTAGGGCTTGCCAGCATGGGAACTCCCTTCTCACTAGGGGAGGGGAGGCTGGAGGACCCCCTCCCCATCCTGCATAGCCTCTACCCATAGGCAAAAAGGCTACATACATGAGTCCTGGGGCTGGGGCGGGGCTGGGGTGGAACTTGGGTGGGGCCAAACAGGGGACATAGACAGAAGTCTGCAGCTGCAGCTAGGCTGACAAGGACGGAAGTGGCCACCATGGTGGTCAGGGAACAAGGTTTTCAGGCTGCCTGCACAGTCTGCTCTGCGTCTACCTAAGCAAGTGCTTTCTTGGGTTCTGATATCAAGACCCAGCTGTCCTCTCCTTGTCCCCAGCAGGTTTGACGGAGGAGGATGGGAAGCACACGGAGGACAGGGAGCACATGGAGGACAACAGGGGAACACATGGAGGACAGGAGAGCACATGGAGGAGGACGCGGAGCACATGGAGGAAGACAGGGACACATGGAGGAGGACAGGGGAGCACATGGAGGGCAGGGAGCACATGGAGGACAGGAGAGCACATATAGGAAAAGAGGGGAGCACATGGAGGAAAACAGGGAAATCATAAAGGACAGGGGAACACATGGAGGAGGGCAGGGAGCACATGGAGGAGGACAGGGAACACATAGAGGACAGGGGAGCACATATAGGAGGACAGAGAACACATGGAGGACAAGGAGCACATGGAGGGGGACAGGGGAACACCTAGAGGACAGAGGAATACATGGAGGTCAGGGGAGCACATACAGGAGGACAGGGGAGCACATGGAGGAAGACAGGGGAGCACCTGGAGGACAGAGGAACACATGGAGGAGGACAGGGAGCACACAGAGGAGGAACAGGGGACTCTCCGGTGCAGCAACTCTTTCCCACGTCTGTTTAGCACTAGGAGCTAATAATATCCCATGGCAGTCAGAGTTTAAGACTATTAGATTGTGTCCATAAACACAGGATAGTCACTCTGAGGAACATTTTGACCGTTTTTATAAAACTAAACAGATATCTGCCCTCTGACCTATCAGTTCCCCTCTTAGGCATTTACCTGAAGAAATAATAATCTATCATAAGAAAACAGAGAGAGCCGGGCGTGGTGGCGCACATCTGTAATCCCAGCACTTGGGAGGCAGAGGCAGGCAGATTTCTGAGTTCGAGGCCAGCCTGGTCTACAGAGTGAGTTCCAGGACAGCCAGGACTACACAGAGAAACTCTGTCTCAAAAGACAAAACAAACAAAAAAAAAAAACAAAAAACAAAAAACAAAAAAAAAACAAAAAAAAAAGAAAGAAAGAAAGAAAGCAGAGAATGAAATTTGTAGAAGAATGCTTATAGTCACTCTATTGATGTGACTGAGACTTAAGATGAGTGCAGGCTGGTGTGAACCAAACGACTAGTTACTGGCACACCCAGCACAAACAGGCCTCGGACCCTGGGTAGAGCTGAAGAGCTCAGGCACGGACTCAGAACAGCCATCGTCACCCACTGCAGAGGGCACAGCAGGACCAGGCTGGACCAGCGGGGCCCGAAGGAATTGGTTTGGGTGACAGACTTGTTCTTTCTCTTTTCCATGGTTACACGAATGAATACATTTGCCCGAGATGTTGGAAACATAAAATTGGTACATTTTATGTAAATGCAATTTACATGAATTCCATGTGATTATGTGTGTATAAATCATACCTCAACCTAAAAAGTACACAAAGTGTACGCTCATGCCGTGACCCCATGTGGTGACTGTACTGTTTCCCATTCACGGGGAACAGTCTTAGCCACAAAGCAAGAGTTAGGAGACAGACGAGTTCACAACAAATTCTACACAAGTAAGGGCCACTGACAGCAATGTAAAAAATAAGGTATAACCAAAGGAGACTGTTGACCGAGCAGGGACGTGAGCCAACAAGGGCTCTGGAAAAGGGACTTAGGAGCATACACAGGAAGAATGCTGTCCTGTGAGCCCTGGCCATGGCCGAGGGCACTCAGAGAAGCCCCGTGCGGGTGTGCACTTACCTGGAAACCGGTGAGAGCAGACACAACCTATGGTTTCTAGCTCAAGCTAGAAAAGAACAAAACCAGCCTGAAAAAAGTGGAAGGGCGGGGCTTGACAATGTCAGGTAGAAATCAGCAAACTAAAGCAAGCCTTAGGGCCCAGCACTCGGGAGGCAGGGGCGGGCAGATCTCTGTGGATTCAGGGCCAGCCTGGTCTACAAAACTCTGTTACACAGAGAAACCCTGTCTTAAAACAAAAGAAAGAGAAAAAAGAAGTAGAGGAGGAAGAAAGGAAGGAAGGAAGACAGAGAGAGACAGAGACAGAGACAGAGACAGAGACAGACAGACAGAGCCAGAGGCAGAGAGACAGAGAGGGAGCAAGCACAAATACAGAGGGAGGGGTGGAGGGAACAGGTAGCCTCTGTAACTTCAACAAACCACCCATCAAAACTATTTGAGGAGGTGGGGATGGTGGTAAAGAGATGGCTTAGCGGTTAAGAGCACTGACTGCTCTTCCAGAGGTCCTGAGTTCAATTCCCAGCACCCACATGGTGGCTCACAACCATCTGTAATGGGATCTGATGCCTCCTTCTGGGTGTCTGAAGACAGCTGCAGTGTGCTCACATACATAAAATAAATAAATAAATCTAAAACAATTATTTTTTGGACAATGCATCTATACTAAACACTTAGACATCTTTCTTTGCTGTCACTGTTTATGCAACGGGGAGTATTACACAGCACTGCACTGCATTGGGCTTGAGAGCCGTGTAGAGAGGACCTAAGGTCTGTAAGGGGCCAGGGAGATGGCGCAGCAGGTAAAAAGCATTTGCCCTGCAAGCCTGACAACCTCATGTTTAAAGAAAAAAACGACCAAACAGGCCAGCAGGGGCAGTGGTGATGCCATGTTTTTAATCCCAGCACTTGGGAATCAGCAGCAGGTAGAACTCTTGAGTTTGAGGCCAGCCTGGTCTACAGAGAGAGTTCCAGGACAGCCAAGGCAACACAGAGAAACCCTGTCTCGAAAAAAAAACAAAAAAACAAAAAAAAAAAACAAAACAAACAAACAAAAAAAAAACTACAAAAAGCAATAACAAACAGAAGCCTGTGCAGTAGAACACATCTTCAGGCCCCGTGCTTCTGGAAGAGACGGGAAGCAGAGACAGGAGAATTAGGGCAAAGCACAAGCCAGCTGGCCTAGAGTTATACAATACTAGGGTAGAAACAGGACTCTGCCTCAAAACCAAGTGAACAGAGTTGTCCTCTGACCTCCGCACACACATTGTAGCAGGTGTGTCCCCACACTCAAACACACACACACACACACACACACACACACACACACACACGAGTACACAGAAATCAAGTCTACGAAAGGACACGTATGGGCTTTATATGAACTCTATACTACTTTATATAAGGGAATTGAGCATTTGAGGATTCTGGAATCTGCAAGGGGCCCTGGTGCATTGTCCCACTGATACTCAGGGACTCCTGCATGAAGTTCATTTTACCAATAATAAGAAAATGTAGTTGAGCCGGGCAGTGGTGGCGCACGCCTTTAATCCCAGCACTTGGGAGGCAGAGGCAGGCGGATTTCTGAGTTCGAGGCCAGCCTGGTCTACAGAGTGAGTTCCAGGACAGCCAGGGCTACATAGAGAAACCCTGTCTCGAAAAAACCAAAAAAAAAAAAAAAAAAAGAAAATGTAGTTGAAATTTAATCAAACTATTCATATTGATTTCAAAAGAAGAAAAACCCACAGAATAAATGTTGGACTTTGCACAGTGAGAATATATTATGTACTATATTTGCACATTAAAAAAACAAAACAATAGTGCGAGTATTAAAAGCAGAGAAGAGGAAACAGCCCTGGGTGAGGTGGGGTGGGGAGACGGCTCGGGGCTAAGAGTGCTTGATGCACTAGCAAGAGAGCTGGGGTCCAGATCCCAGCATCTGACTGCATGTGCAGTGGCTCTCTCTCGCTCTCCCTCTCTCTCTCTCTCTCTCTCTCTCTCTCTCTCTCTCTCTCTCTCTCTCTCTCTCTGTGTGTGTGTGTGTGTGTTTCCTTCTCTCTCTCCCTCTCTCTCCCTTCTCTCTCTCTGTCTCCCTCTCTGTCTCTCTCTCCGTCTCCATCTATCCCTCTCTCTTTTCCTCTCTTCCTCTCTCTCTCCCCCTCCCTATACACACACACACACACACACACACACACACACACACACACACACACAAAATATGTATGTTTTTAACCTTTTGAAGAAAGCATCGCTCTTTGCCACCAGGGTCCTGGTTTCCCTCAGCCCCAAACATAAAGAGATCTTTCAATCCTAAGGTGCGGAAGGCTGAGGGAGACGGCGACAGAAAGGACACTTGTAGTTTTCCTTTCTGCTTGTTGAGCCTCAGGTTCTGGCTCATGGCGGCCAAGAAGCACAGGGCTGAGGTATCCGGGTCTGTCAGGGGTTTGTGTGGCAGCGAGCCTGGGTGCCGGGTGCCTGTGGGCTCTGTCGCTCTGGGTTCCAGGGGAAGGAGGGAATCTGTAATGAAGATATGCACAGCAGTGCTATTTATAACCAAGAAAACTGGAAACAACCCAAATTGCCCCCCACAGGGGACAGGCCTGGCAGAGAGTCCCGCAATAGGAGGCAACTGTCGGCCACGTGATGTGCTAGGAGGGTGAAGGCTTGTAAATGCGGGAGCCTTTCTTGTGGAGGAAGACAAATGGAATGCAATGTGTACACAGCCACCGTAATTAGGGGAAGCTGCTGGCAGGGACAGAGCTTCGGTGTTGGGTGATGGCCGGCACACAACAGCGGGGCTGCCTTTCTCGCTTCTCATCCTAGTCTGCGGCTAAGGAAACTGCCTGCCGGCCCACAGCAGCGAGGGAGACACTGGGAGGCTGTGGGATCCTCTTCCCCGCCTCCCTCTCCGGTGTTGGCCAGAATGAGGCCCTGAGCAGACCACATGTAGGGACAAGTGTGTCTCACATGCACAGGGATATACCTGAGGTCATAGGGCCTTTCCCCAGAGCGAACTCGTGGGGGCTCTACCATCTCCTCCTCAGGATGCTGGTGTCCTCTGGAGAGGAAAGTGGAAGGCCCCGTGTTGTTCTTTGCAGTCCGAGGGCCTCACATACCCCAGGCCTCTTTCCCGACCTTTTAAAAACTGTTTTGAGATAGAATCTCACTAAGTTTTTAAAGCTGACCAGAACTAAATGAAATTCCAGTCACCTTTGAGCGCCCAGGTGCCTCGGGTGGCAGTGACAGGCTTGGGTGGGACTGTTTTAAACTCCCTTTCTCCTCTGAGAGCCACAGGCCCTGCCCTGTGTCCTTCAGGGATTCCCCTAGCTGACTGAGGCCAGCACTTTGGAAGGGCCTCTGAGTCTCCTGCACTGACCCTCTGTCTCAGGAGTCCTGGCGGGGTCAGGGAGCTAGAGAGACAACGGATAGGCCTACAAGCTCCCAGAGTGGAGTGGCCCCTGCCTGACCCCCAGCCTAAGAGCACAGTGGCCTCAGCCAGGCTGGACCCTGCATGTGGCCTGCCCTGCAGCTCAGAGACAGAGATCTCTTGATGTCCCCTGCCTTGTTCTACCTCCCCCTGGGCTCAAGGGACCAAGGGAGTCAAAGATGAAGGCCACGCAGGGTCTTGGCACACGGCATCCATTATGTATCTGCCCCATGGTGGCTGGGGTCTTAGGCCTCCCTTTCTGTGATGTCTCCCCTCGGAATGTCCCTCAGTTTCTGGCCTAGTTGGACATTCGTCACATACCCAGACTACAAGATGTCCACTGGAGCCTCAGTCTTCAGGCCAGGGGGCCACACCTCACAGCAGCCAGTGAGTGACCCTGATGTGGCCACGATAGGGTTAGTCATCAGGTCCCGGCACTCCCCAGTCCCCAGAAGCTCCTGTTGCCTGGGGTACAGTGGCAGTGGCCGCACTCCTATTTAGTTCCTATCACAGAGGCCTTGCTCAATGTAGCAGTTATGTTCTTTTGCTGTGGAAAAAAAACCAAACAAACAAAAAACCAAAACAGTGGCTGAAAGTGTCTTGGGGAGGAAAGGGTTTATGTGGTTTATACTTCCACATAACAGACCACCATTGACAGAATTCAGGGCAGGAACTGAAGCAGAGGCCATGGGAGAGCAGTGCCTATTGGCTTGCTCTCTTGCTTTCTTAGACATCCCAGGACCCCGTGCCCTCTGGGCCCTCCCATATCAACTGTCAATCAATAAAATGCTGTATAGACTTGCCCAAAGAACAATCTGATGGAAGCAATTCTTCAATCGCGTTCCCTCTTCTCAGGTGACCCCAGTTTTGTGTCAGCACAATCAGCATCTGTGGGGATAGGGTGGAACCTGCCCCCCCCTCTGTTCTTCCTAGTCATGCCTCTACACCACAGGTGAAGTGCTGAGGAACGCCTAAGCAATGGCCTGCCACGCCCTAGAAAGTGTGTTTACACTTCTAAGCTACAATACAAGGTGAGGAATTCACCAGGACCTCACCTGGGGTTGCTAACCGTATTAACAATGGCTGCCATTTGTGGGCATAGAGGGCCTCCGGCTGGAAGGTATCTTGAAGGCAGGATGTGGTAGCCCAGAAATGTAAGGAGTAGAGGGGTACAGGCAGCGTGAAGCGCTCTTGCTTTCCTGGTATGCAGGCGAGAGGGATGGAAAACCAGAGCAGGAGGCTTGGGGCCAATCGCAACTCCTGCGACCCACCATCCCCCAGACACCCATCCCCACAGGGTCAGGTGAAGAGAAGGTCTTCCCGAGCATCGGGATCAGCCACAGGAGGAGGCAAGGGTTGGACGGTCTCTGATGATGGCCCATGGAGGAGGTGCCCTGAGGAAGACGTGAGTAAAAACACCAAGAGAAGCAAACCGGGCCCACGAGAACCAGCGGCCAGGGCGTGGTCTGCCAGGCCTGTCTAGGAGGCTAAAGGCAGTCACGCCAGTAGGGCAGTAGGCCACAGACGGGTGGGGCACTGGAAAGGAGGGAGTAGGGCCAGCAAGCGGGGGTGGGGGTGGTGGGGGTGGGGTGGGGGTGGGGGTGTCATCACCTCTGTCAGGAATTGCTTATAGTTTTCTTATATTATGGACCAGCTCATTCCAGTGCAGACTCACTCCCTATACATAGCTGTAACCTGGACAAAATTCAGAAAGCAATTGTTTCAGGCAGCAGATACCAGCAAGAAAAGGGTGTGAGTCCCTGACAGACCCATGCCCACGGTCACGCCACTCTCTCAAGGACAGTTTGGGTTGCCATCTTTACGCCCCGTCTCCACTGTGTGGAGCCATGCTCTGTTTAGTGTACCATGCTGTATACACCGCCCGTGCTCCCGCCCCCGATTCCCTGTATGCTTTGGAGCACATAGGAAAACACAGTATATATGGTTTGTCACTATGCATGGCCTTGGGCATCTGCTAGGGGTCTTGCAATATGTCCACCGTGGATGGGGGTGGTCTTCTGTACAACACAGAACTCTAGTGGTTACTGCATTTCCCCCACCCCCGTCCAAGTCTCTGGAGAAACGTTTTAAATATTTCATCATTAAAGTCGTTTTTTTATAGCTACTCTTTAACAGAACGAGAAAAGTTCCCTTCTATTCCTGGGACATGATCTGAATAATTCTAATCCTTTAAAAATGTGTTGGAACGTATGGCTCGGCCATATGATCAATTCCCGCGATGTCCCATATGCACTGGGAAGTGATGTGTTCTGTCATTCCTGGGGAGGGTGTGCCGAGTGTGGCGAGCACGCCAAGTTGTTAGCCAAGGTACTAAGACTCTTTGCTGGTTCTTGTTGTCTGCCTGTTCTCTCATTTAGTTTGGGAGGTGAGTTAAAATCGTCTCCTGTGGCTGCCAAGGCTTCTTTCTATTCCTCACTTGAAGACTGTCAACTTTGTGCTATGCAGTTACGGAGTTCATGTGAAATTTTAAAGATGCCTGGTGAGTACACCCCTTCACCACCACGGTATATCTCTAGCCCTAGTTATCCTTATTCTCTCAGTGCCTAGTGTGTCTAAACAGTTCTGCTAGGGTTCTCAGTGTGCACGGTTCTGCTAGGGTTCTCAGTGTGCACGGAAGGCTTAATTGGCCAAGTGCTGTCCGTTCCAGGAAAGAGCCAGCCCTGAAGAGACTCCGGGAAGCAACGGCAGAGCCCATGCTGTCCTGCCCCAGTGTGTTACCCAGCTGAGGCTCTGGGCCACGCTGTAGCAGAATCGGCCTCTAAAGGTTGTTCTTCCCGTAAACTCACGGAAATCCTAAGCTAGTGCCTTGGAATGTGATACTGAGGGATTGGTTAAGTGAAAATGAAGTCAGCATGGCGGACACTAGCCTGGCAGGTGTCTTTAGAAGAAACAGAAATTTAGACACAGGCATGCCAAGGGACAACCACATGAGGGCACAGGAAGACACTTTTCCCATGCCAAGGAGAGGCCCCAGAGAAACCAGCCCTTCCCACAGGTCTGAGGCTTCCAGACACCAGGACTCTGAGGGAACCCTCCTCTGTTAGCTAAGATGCTTGGTATCTATGGAAGACCTAGCAGACTGCTTATGCAAGTGTGGTCTACGGGACGGCCTAGGTATGTACCAAGAGGTCATGTACTTAACCTCCTGACAGCTGGCTGGGTAGAGTTTCCTCTTTTTTGCTTTCACCATCTGTATCTTTATGAAGACATACCTCTCACCGGGCAGCGGTGGCGCACGCCTTTAATCCCAGCACTTGGGAGGCACTCTGTCTCGAAAAACAGAAGCAGGGATGTGGGGGGGGGGGTTGGGGGAGACATACCTCTTAAGGCAACGTGGCTTGCTTTTCCTTTGGATCATCATGATCTTTTGTGTGAAATATTTAGTCTGCTTACATTTAATGTATTTTCTACCCACTAAGTAATTCTTCTTCTATTTATATCAGCTCCGTGTTTTGTACTATTTGTCCTCTTTGTTCACTGTGCCTGATTAAGTGACTTTTGTTTTGTGTTTTCCTTCACACTAGCCTCTGGTTATGCTTTAGTTGTTTCTTCTCACTGCTCACATGCTGTGCTGCCTTGTAGGAGCTCCCAGAGACGAGAGGCCCAAAGAGCACCATGTGCTCAGTTTAAATCTTTTCCCTAGAAATATATCCTCAAATTTAAAAAAAAAAAATGTTTCCATTACAGAATTCTAAGAAATTCTAGGTTGGCAGTTACCGTCCTCAACAATCTAAGTATGTTATTGCCTCTGAGTGTGTGCCTGCTCTCCTCCTGAGTGTGATGACTTGGGCTCCTTTAAAGACTGAGTGCATCCTGCTTGAGTTCATTGATTATCTTCCTTTTGTGGGCTTGATGGCTTTCTTTCTTTCTTTCTTTCTTTTTTTTTTTTTTTTTTTTTTTTTTTTTTGATTTTTCGAGACAGGGTTTCTCTGTGTAGCCCTGACTGTCCTGGAACTCACTCTGTAGACCAGGCTGGCCTTGAACTCAAAAATCTGCCTGCCTCTGCCTCCCAAGTGCTGGGATTAAAGGCGTGCGCCACCACCGCCTGGGTGGCTTTCTTTTGTTTCTAAAATAATCATAATTTAACATCACTTCTTAGCTAGCATTTTTCTCGTATGTGAGACTACAACTGTGCCTCTTTCAACACACCCCATACATGTTTCACACGCTTCTATATTATGTATCTTTTTTCCCCAAGAATATTTGTATTGACTCTTGGGAATTTTACCTCGTACACCCCCATCACTCTCGCATCCCAGTTTTTCCATGTCTGCCACTTCCCCAACTTTGGGACCTCCCGCCCTGACATTTTTTTTTTAATTTTTTTATTCTTGGATGTATTCTATATTTACATTTCATTTCCCTTTTTTGGTCCCCCCCCACACACACAACATTTTTTAAAAAGTCAAATTTGAGTTGTTCATAGACATACTGGAGCATGGTTAATTGAGTTGTGCACGGACGTACCGGAGCATGGTTACGCTCCCAGCAGCCTGCCCACGGAAGAGAACCGAGTCCTCTTCACCAGAACGCTGGCTCGAAGCAGTCGATGCCGGAGAGCTGCACTTCAGCATCTTTATCACGACTGCTGTGTTCTTTTTGATGTTCTTTTTGATGGCTCTCCTCTTTAGGCTGTCACTTTTCTGAGGGGGAGGGGAGGGTCACACAGAAGCCCTCAAGCCCGTCTTTCCCAACCGCATGACCGCAGTCATCTCCATCACTGCAAACGAGCTTCCTTTATCACCGTCAGCTGGAGCACGGACCACCAGCTCCCTCGTGGTTTCTGGCCGTAGAGCAGACCATGACCATGGACCGACGGCAGTAGGGCGATGGACTCAGACAAGACCTCAGGGGTAGCCGGGCAGTGGTGGCGCACACCTGTAATCCCAGCACTCTGGGAGGCAGAGGCAGGCAGATTTCTGAGTTCGAGGCCGGCCTGGTCTACAGAGTGAGTTCTAGGACAACCAGGGTTATACAGAGAAACCCTGTCTCGAAAAAACCAAATCAAAACAAAAAAATTAAAAATAAAAATAAAAATAAAAAAGACCTCAGTGGCAACCGGAAATGCAGACATGGACGCAGCTTCAGGTGGCCGCACAGACCACAGCCGTCCTCATGGCCTTCAGTGTTATCATGGGCTATGGACACCAACACAGACCCCAGCTGCGGTAGTCCTTGGACCTAGACAAGGCCTTCAGCAGTAGCATGGACCCAGTACCAGCATCATCACAGCCTAGGGTGGCAGCACAGGCCACTCACAACAATATGGCCTCTGGCAACAACAGTGTGTCCCATAAATGTCTTATATTCTTTTGTATTATCCATTGTCTTAGTTAGGGTTTTACTGCTGTGAACAGACACCATGACCAATGCAAGTTTTATAAAAGACAACATTTAATTGGGGCTGGCTTACAGGCTCAGGGGTTCAGTCCATTGTCATCAAGGCAGAAACATAGCAGCATCCAGGTAGGCATGGTGCAGGAGGAGCTGAGAGTTCTACATCTTCATCTGAAGGCTGCTAGTGGAAGACTGACTTTCAGGCAACTAGGATTAACCCCACACCCACAGTGACACACCTACTCCAACAAAGCCACACCTCCTAATAGTGCCACTCCCTGGGAAAAGCATATACAAACCATAACATTCATCTTTAAAAAAATATTTGCACACTAGCCTTGATGTCTTCTACTGCCCTGTCCTCAGTTTCTCCAAGTCCTACCAGCTCACTTTCATTAATTCCCTCCTGGTCCACTAATGCTTAAGTCTATCTATTCTAATATCAGCTGTTTAATCATACACTATGTGTGTGTGTGTGTGTGTGTGTGTGTGTGTGTGTGTATGTATACAATAAATTGGCAAGAGTTGCCCTTGTCTTCTGGAGGAGCTAGAGTGTGAGACAACCATTATAATCAGGGTGGCAGGAGGCAAGGCCGTGGTCCTGGAGGTCCACTGTGTGTGTAATGATACCACTGTTCCAACCTGCTCCTCAGCTGTTGTTCTCCACAGACCAAGCTAAGACCTTGAACTCCCACTTCTGTCTCAGAACCATGGGGTCACTGAAAACCCCACTTTTCACGGCCTCACTGCTCTTAGCCTCTCACCACGTGGAGTCAATGCACAGGCAAGTGTTTAAGGGGAGCCTTCACATGAGGGGTCCTGGCTAGCTTGTCAGCCCTACAATCAAACTTTTCTCCCTCCCTCAGGAAATCTCTGGAAGGTCTTCCAGTTTCCTTACCTTAGCGTACTAGCCCCATGCTCGAATCCTAGTGTCTGTCTGTCTGTCTGTCTGTCTCTTACTTTTGAAAAAAATTATATCTATCTATCTATCTATCTATCTATCTCTGAGAATATAGTATAACACCCCTTTCCCCTTCTCATTCCTCCCTCCAAATCCTCCCATGCAGTCTCTGTCAAATTCATGGATTTGTGTGTGTTCCTGAATAGATAAATATAAACTGCACAGGCCGTATACTGGTGCTTGTATGCGTATTTTTCCGGGACGAGCACTTGTTACCGGATAACCACTGAGTGTGCTCTTCCCCGAGGACGACCGCTCCTCTGCTGTCAGCAGTTGCCTGTGGTCTTTGCATACGAGCCGAGCCCTCCTTCACTTGCCCCCACCCACAGCAGCATGTCTCTTGCTGTTCAGATTACTCTCTATCTCATAAATAAAAAAAAAAGCCCCACAGGGGTAAGCGGTGTGGGCAGCTCACGGTCTAGTTCTCTCCTTTGGAAATGTGGCTCGTTAAGTTCTGGCTGCCGGCAGCTGCCTGCTGCCATTCAAATGATTGCCTAACCTGGACTTCCTGGCTACTGTCAGTGTTCTCCTGGGGGCTATCACTTTAACCAAGATTTCGGTATGTGCACATCTCTGTGCACAGCACATGTGTGAGGTGCCCGAGGAGGCCACAAGAGGGTCAGATTCCCCTGGGGAGTGAGGCAGGCAGAAGCGCTGAAAGAGCGGGAAGACTCTTAACCACAGAGATGCCTCTCCAGTTCCCGAGGAAACGTACTAGTGTGTGTGTGTGTGTGTGTGTGTGTGTGTGTGTGTGTGTGTGAGAGAGAGAGAGAGAGAGAGAGAGAGAGAGAGAGAGAGAGAGAGACAGACAGACAGAGACAGAGACAGAGTCTCACCATTTAACCATGACTGGCCTGGAACTCTATATATAGATCAGGCTGGCCTCAAACTCATAGAGATCCACCTGCTTTTGCCTCCTGAATTCTAGGATTGTGTGGCAGGAAATGTACTTTAAAAATACCTGTTACTTGTCTAAGTGTTCTGCCTGCATGTGTGTGCACTGTGCATGCCTCGTGGTGGTGGAAGACAGAAGACACCGATCCCCCGGAACATGCTTGTGAGCTAGCACGTGAGTCCTGAGACCCAAACCAAGAGCCTCCGAGAGAGCACGAAGTGTTTTTAACCACTGAGCCCTCCCTCCAGCCCCAGGAAATGGATTTTTATGGATGATATCAAACAGTGTGTTTCTAGACAGAGCAAAATGATCACACAACAATGGTTCCCCTTATTAAACACTCATTACTGGTCAGACTTAGTGCTAAGTGGCCACCTGAATTATGTCATTTGATTTTGACTACAATCTCACAGGCTAAGTAATGCATGTAGTCCCGCTGTAGAAGGTAAAATGGTAGGCTTAAAGGAATGATTAACTCTATTAGGCATCCATCTCCTGGAACCAGCATGCATAGTTAGTTTGTTTGCATTTTATTTCCTTTGAGATAGTGCTTTACTGTGTAGTTTAGGCTGGCTCTCTGTAATCCTTCTTCCTCAGACTCCTGAGTTCTGGGGTTCGGATGTGTATACATGCCCACGCATTTTTAACATTTTAAAACGGGTGATAAAGTGTGTGTACAGCAAAATTCGAATTTTAACCAAAGTGACAATGAAGAAAAGTAACATGACGGACTTCACCAGATATGCCACCGTCACTCACACATGTCCAAAGCCATTCCTTGTCCCATATGACTCTTGGGCCACGTGTCATTATAACCTACCTTATTTGTCTCTAGGACTTGCCTGAATGTTGAAATATTCAAGTAGCAAAACCCTACCTTTCTCTCCCGTTGACTTGCCCCTGTGAGCGTGTTCACCCATGCCAGAGCCCGTGCTATACCGTAATCTGCACAGCCTGCTCCTCTCTTCCTCCCAGCATCTCCAAATGAGAGAAGGAGCGGATACTCCTGGTCCTCCCTGCTCCCACCCACGGGTGCTCAGGGTACACGCATATGCCATGATACCTGGTTTAATTTGGTTCTGAGGTTCAAACTCAAGACTTGTGCATGCTAGGCAAGCATGATAACAAATGGACATATCCTCAGCCCCCAGACTCCGTTATGGTAGAATGAGTCATTACACAGACATACCACATTCTTTGTAACCCTCCGAACATCAGACACTGGGGTTCTCTCCGTTGGGTGATTATGAATACTGCTTCACCGACGGCATGTGCCCACCTGCTCACATGGCAACTCCGAGGTTAGCACGCGGAAGTGGCAGGTGTCTCCCATTAGCAGCTGAGCCGTTCCCGCTCTCCCAGCAGTAACTGAGGCCGTCACTCCTTAAGAGCCTCACCGACTCCTTCGGTTTCCTCCTGAGAGTTTAGATATTTCAATATGTGCTTTGCACACATTTTTCATTAGTTTGTTCTGTGTTGAGTAGGAAAGGTTCTTTCTACAATCTTTTTTGAGATGGGGGGGTGTCTCTCATTATGTAGTTCTGGCTGTCTTAGAACTTCCTCTGTAGACCAGGGTGGCCTCGAACTCAGAGATCACGTGCCTCTGCCTCCTGAGCACTGGGGTCAGAGGTGTGTGCCACCATCTTTGTGCACTCTTGGCCCTGAACATGCACAGGATACAGGATCACAGCATTTTATTCCATTCGAAGGTGGGAGTGTAGGCTATCCTTTACCTTCTTGATAATGAGTTTTGACATACTAAAACTCTTAATTTCAATAAAGATCACTTGATCGATACCAGACCAAAGAAGTCACAGTCAAACCCAAAGTCATGAAGATACTTGTGTTTTCTTCAGAGTTCTGTGGGGCCAGCTCTTTATATTGAGATTGGAATATATTTTGGGTTAATTTCTCTTTGCAGTGTGTGGTAGAAGTCCAACTTTATTCTATGAGGTAGGTAAACTCAAAGAGACGGTATCAGCCAGTTGACTGACTGATGAGGTTTTGTGGGGACGGGGAGCTGGCTGCCAGTGGATACAGGATTCTTTCTGGGGTAAAAAACACAGTCTAAATTTAGGATGTGGTAAGGGCTGCAGAATGCTGTGACTATCCCAAAGCACTGGATTGCATGCTTTAAACAAGGAATTTTATGCTATGTGAATTATACCTCAATAAAGCTGTTATTAAAGGAACAAATAAAGAGAGCAGCTGGTGGCCCAGACGAGGCAGGACGCACTGACACTCTGCCTCGCTTCTAGGAGAGAAAACACGCTGCACAGAGCCCTGCTGCCTGTGGCCAGAGCCCCACCGTGCAAGAGACTGTTCTACAGTAAACAAACGCCCCCTGCCCTTCCACACCACTCTTCAGAGAATAAAAGCTTTTCTTTCCCATGTTTTCTCACTCCTGCCTCAGACTCCAGTGCTGCCACGACCTCTTAGACCCTGGCAAATTAATTCACATGAGGAAAAATCATAGCATCACCTTAAGCACTTTTGTCTCTTCTTGGGAGTGAATGATTTGAGGAAAGAGGGAGAACACTGACAGCCTGCAGAGCCCTGGCCACAGGCAAGGCGAGGCTCTGGTCTTCTCTCCTATCGCCTTAGGAGAGTCTTAGTTCCCTGGGGCAGAAAGAGCCGGTAAGGAACAGGGTAACTTCTGCTCTGGCTGTCTTCGGTTAGCTCATTTACTGACAGACCCACCTTAGGTTACGACTGGGATTTTGAACATGTAGACTGGCTGGTTCAGTGAGGTGTCATTGTGGATGGTAGGAGTTGAAAGTATGTTGTGGATTTCAAGTTCTCTCTCTGTAGAGCATAGCATAACTTCCTGACACTAATGACCACCATATTTCTGTCCTTGGAAGATAGAGAGATGGGAAGTTTACTGTCCTCCTAAGAGCATCCTGGTGGCCTACCTGCACAGAAGATGTTGACCGCAGCAGACCGTGGTGGGGACGGGAGATCTGCATTTGGGTCCCTAGGGGTGGAATAATGTGGCTGATGATGACACTGTTGTACAGATCCTGAATGGGCACAACCTGGGAAGCCCAGGCCCTTTCCGGAGTCCTGAGCTCTTTCTGGATGCTTGCCCCTGATCACAGAAGTGAGAGCAGTCCCTAAGGTCTGAGACCATGAAGAACCCCAAAATAGGGCTGGCTGCTTTGGGTGGCACTGTCCCCCTTCTGATGAGCCCTGAGATCCCAAGTGGCCCTGAGGCCTTCACATGACCACTCAGAGCCCTGTGCTGGGTCTACTCGTTTTGACTTTATGGTTTAAGATACCCTGTAAGCACCCGACCCTGGAGTAGCCCTTCCTGGGCCCCTCACACAGCTCCCAATCCTTTCTTCTTGTCCCCTTGTCCAGATGCTCAGCTACAGGGGCCATGCATCCTCTGTTCAGGCCTCAACCAAGGTCATTCTAGGGTCAGACCCCACAGATGGAAGTGGGGGGGGGGGCGACAGGGTCACTTTTTCTAAAGCCTCTTCCCTGGGGTCCAGAGCTCCATGATACCTATCCCACTACTGAGGTCCACACAGTTCAAGGTCATCATCACGGTGTCACAGTGCCCATGACCCACTCTGTCCAGCACCCTATGTGCTGTGTGTCTTTATAAATCATCTAAGCTATGGCCTTTCCCACAGCTTCCCAGATGGCTGAAGGCAGCCTTGCTGGCCCCAGACTAGCTCTTTCCCACGGGCCAGATCTGCCTTTCTGTAATTCAGTGGGATCTGTGCCTTTGTTTTTCGTGCCTGCCTGTCTGTCTGTCTAGTTGTCTGACTGTCGTTGGGGTGGGAAAGCTGATAACGATCGAGCTATGCCCCATCAACTAACAGCCAAATGCCTGCCTTCTCGCGCCTCCTCCAGGGTCCACAGCTAGCAGGCAGAGAGTCTGATTCCCAGGAAAAGCTGTTCAGCCAAACTTAGCACAGAATAGCAATTCAGGAGCTGAACTCTACCTAGCAACAAGATTAGCAGCTGATTTTGCAAGCTGGTATTTTTATCCCAGGATGGGAACGGCTGAGAGCGGCCACCTCCTGCTCCTCTGAGTGCTTCCCTCCTGTTCTACCCAGGGACCTTGCTCCCCACACACCTCCCCTGGCCCTGGGCCCTTCTTGCTATGGCCTTGTTCTGACCCACCGAGGTCTGGGTGGGGCCTGAGAGCTTCCAGAGCGCAGCATCTACCCTGGGTCCGTCAGGAAACTTCAGAGGCCCAAGCCGACCTTTCCTCCTCACCCAGCCTGCCTTGCCTTCCTTTCTGCTGTCCTTCACTCCCGACCCAGCATCTGTACTTTATGTAAGGCCCTGGCACTCTGTGGCCTACCAGACAGGAACTCCGCGAATGGGGTTCCCCCTTCCCAGGTGACACACAGTATGCTCCTGGAATCTGGTTTTCTGGCCCATAACTTCTGCTCGTACACTCAGCCTGTCCTCTCACCAACCTTCACAATGACAAGAAGCCTAAAGCCCAGCAGCTTTCTGTGTGGACTTCACCCACAATCACCTTTTTTTGGGGAGAAAAAAAATACTAGGATGAGGCGGCAGAATGGGGCTTGCAATGTGAGGACAAGCCAGCGCAGACACCTTCTCCAGCTCTGGCCCCCCCCCCCCCCCCCGTACCATTCGACACACAAAGGAACCCAGAGAGCCCAGAGAGCTGAGAGGAGCCCAGCAGACTGACTGGACCGTGTTCTTTCGTGCTCTGCTGTGGCAAGGCTCCTGGGCTGCCGTCTCAGCTTCCACAGGCTCCGGTCAGGCACAGAGAGCCCGGCCGTGCAAATTGTCTGCAGGAACAACAGGAAATAAGCCAAGCACAGGGAAATCTACATCTTGTCCAAGGACTGGGGAATAGAGCCGACCAGAGCCGGGGCTCTGTGTTCTCAAGGGTACTGAAGGGAAGGGAGACTCAGCACAACCCATCTCTCCACAGAGGGCTACAGGAGCCCAGGCCCAGTGGAAGGACCACCCACTGCAGCGAGCAGCACGCCACAGCAGTAATTCAGAGCCTCTGAAGCTGCCATTCCCCAGAGTTGAAGTTACAGGCAATTGTAAGCCAGCTATGCTGCCAGCAAAAGCTCTTCAGGAGTATGGAGAAAATACAACTCCAGATGAAGAAGAAAAGGGAGAATTGGTTCCCTGCAACCTAACCTCAAGGGTCAAATGTCCTAACCAGAGTCCCAGGGAAAAGGGAAGCAGCAGGAAGGACGAGAGTCTGAAGGGCCAGTGTCACAGTAAGGAGCACCTGCTGCTCTCTCAAAGGCCCCGAGCCGAGTCCCAGCACTGTTGCCAGGCGGCTCCCACGTGCCTATAACTCCAGTTCCAGAAGGTTTGATGCCACCATCTGGCCCCTGTGAGTGCCTACATGGGTATACTCAACGCACACATATTAAGAGGAAAAACCTTTAATATAAAGAATAAAGGTAAGGTAGGCAAAGCAGACTATTCTTAGATTTCTTTAGTCACATCCAATGGCTAACCCAAAAACTGCAATACCGGCTGATGTGGTTCCTTGGTGTTGAAGGAATCCGTCAACAATTCCATTCTTAAATCTGAGAGGGAAAAGGAGCATTAATGGAATTAAGGTTCAGACGTTTAGTAAATATGATGAGGCGTGGACACCGACAGTCTAAGTCGCAGATGTCCACCTATGGTGACCTATGCCAAGTGCAACCAAGGCAGCTATAGGAAGCTCACTGCTCTGCACAGGACCTGGGTTCAGTTCTCAGAACCCATGGCAGCGCTCTGCACTGCTCCTAACCCCAGTTCAGGAGAGCTAACACCCTCTTCTGGCCCTCACAGGCTCCAGGTATGCACTATAAAGAAACACTTATACAATAAAGTAAAAATAAATCTTAAAAAAAGACAAATCTTCCAAGAAGGTAGGTGTGTGTGTGTGTGTGTGTGTGTGTGTGTGTGAGAGAGAGAGAGAGAGAGAGAGAGAGAGAGAGAGAGAGAGAGAGAGAGAGCATGCACCTGGATTCTTACACATAATAAAATAAAAATAAATCTTTTTAGTAGGCCTTCTCCTTGTAGTTAGTCTTACCTTCTGCCTCTGATACCTCCACTAGCTCATCAGCTTAGGACTCCACCAGGGAGCTAAACCACTGGCTTAACTTCCCATCCTGTGACTTCAAATATATCCCACTTCTGAACACTGCTGTCCTGGCACCAAGCTTTCACTGTGTAACCTTTTGGGCTCAGCAAACAGGGAGAAATTTTTCTTCAACCCTTAAGGGTCTACCAAAATCTGTACCTAGTACTAACAGATTGGATAATCTCCACCTCAGCTGTGGAGACGTGAAGTAAATGTGCAGCCGCAGCCCTTGCCAACGCAGTACTTGAAGCTCGAGCTACTGCAACAGATCCTAGAACCAGGGAGTTTAGTAAGGCCGAAGGATCTTACTAAACACACAAACACACAAAAGTTTGTTTCATTTCCATAACGAACGGAAAACACCAAAACGTGGTGGTCAACTTCACTATACCTGGAATCAACTAAAACCCAAGCTCGGGGCACAGCTGAGGGGGATTTTTCTTTATTGGATCATTTGAGGTCGGGAGGTCTGTAAACCTGACCACACCTTCTCGTGGCAACCTATAGAGACAGAAGGGGCACACCACCACTGTGCTAGCAACAGTTCTCTGCTGCTTGAGCAGTGCCAGCATCTTCCCTACGAGCTCCCAGCAGTCCCCTGGCCCCTGCGCCATGGTAGCCATGTGCAACCGGAAGGCGGTGATCAAAAATGCAGACTTGTCAGAAGACGTGCACCAGGGCTCGGTGGAGTGCACTGCTCAGGTGCTGGAGAAGCACAGCACAGAGAAGCATCCTGTGGTCCTTAGCAAGGAGTTCGACAAAAAGTACAACTGCGCGGGGCGGTGGTGGCGCACGCCTGTAATCCCAGCACTTGGGAGGCAGAGGCAGGCGGATTTCTGAGTTCGAGGCCAGCCTGGTCTACAGAGTGAGTTCCAGGACAGCCAGGGCTACACAGAAAAACCCTGTCTCAAAAAAACAAAACACACACACACACACACACACACACACACACACACACACAGTACAACTGCAACTGGCCCTGCTTTGTGTGGTGGGACTTCGGTAGTTACGCGACACACAAAACCAAACACTTCATCTACTTCTACCTGGGTTAGGTGGCCATTCTTCTGTTCAAATCTGGTTAAAAACACCCAGTGACTCATCCAAAATCAAGGCCTGCATCCTAAAATCCAAATACTAGAGGCTGAATCTTCAGCCTTGCTGCAGGAACACCTTGTTTGAATCTGTTGTGTTCTGTACAGGGCACTGCCCTCTATACAAGATTGTGGTTATAAGACTTAGTAAAACACCTCACATTGGTATTTCTTTTCCAGTCTGTATTTCTGTTCCCAATTTCCCCCCTTAAGCCAATCACTTAAAAATAGATCCTGCTACTGAGGCACTTTTCATTGGTCTTAGAACCCACTTCTTTGGGATCCCAGTATATACTGAAGATCACCTGAGATGTCCAGCCCCATGGACTGAGCAACTATTAGATTCTTGGTCTTTCCATCAGGAGACAGCAATTGTTGGACTGGCCAGACCACAGCCTGTAAGCTTCTCTAATAAATTCCCTTTAATGTATATAGATTCACTCCATCAATTGTTTCTCTAGAGAACTCCGGAATGCATGCATGCATGCATGCATGCATACACACATACATACATATATATATTCAAAACACATGCAGAATATATGAAATTATAATTATCACAGTTGAGTTTCCCAACTTGATATGAGTTACAGTTATCTAAGAGGAAACTTTGAGAAAATGTTTCCGTAAGATTGTCCTGTAGAGTATCTTCTTCGTGAGTCACGTGGGACGTTCCAGCCCACTGTGGGTGGGTCACCCCAGCAGGGTATGTGTTTTTTTTTTTTTTAGACCTAACACCAGAAGCCTGATTCATAAATGGAAATCTTGAAACACTGGATCTCATCAACATTAAAAGCTTCTGCTCAGGGACATCGAGAGTATGTAAAAGTGATGAATTACTAACTACTATGATGTTGTGGAGTATATAATTGGACTTCTTATAGATTTCTAGGCATGCATACTCTGAAAATCCTTGGAGGCTGTTGGAGTGATAGTCTTCGTGTGCTGATGAGATAGCGCTGTGGCTGCTGTATCCTAGGAGACTGAAGGATGGCTGATGGCCACCAAACTTCCAGGCCATGGAAGGGCTAAAAATTACACTGACCACCATCGAGTCTTCAGCAAACCTCATTCAGGCACCATTGCCAGTTTCAGGAGGTTCTGGACAGGTAAAACCTGTGAAGGTTCCTGGGCTGGGGTTCTAGAAAGGCCCCTTCCCACACATATTGCTCTATGAGACCTTCATCTGCATATTCTGCTAATGTCTGTAAAGTACCCAGGAATTTCCCTCAACTCTGTAAGCTGCCCAAACAAATTAACTGAACCTGAGCAGAAAGTTCTAGAAACCCGGGTTATAGCCGGTCACTCAGCAGCACAGGTACAACACCTGGAGCTTGTGATTGATATCTGAGGAGGGGGTAATGATGGAAGCCCTCGATCTTTATATACTGATTGTTGTGCATAAAAGTCTTTTATACTGGTTGTTGTGCATAAAAGCATCTACGGATGTATGTAGCCATGGGAAAACATTAAATTGCATAGCCTGAAGATGAAGATGATTTTTATCTAGAATATATAAAAATGTACATAATTTGACTTTTATTAAAAAAAAAAAAAAAAAGCCGGGCGGTGGTGGTGCACGCCTTTAATCCCAGCACTTGGGAGGCAGAGGCAGGCAGATTTCTGAGTTCGAGGCCAGCCTAGTCTATACAGAGAAACCCTGTCTTGGAAAACAAAAAACAAAAAACAAAAAAACAAAAACAAAAACAAAAAAAAACCCCAATGTATTCAATTAGAACTTGGTCAAGACTCACAGAGTTTTCACCATGTGTGGCAGAAAACACATGAGAGGCTCAATGCTCAAGGCCACTGGCCGCTGGAGGCATACACATTAAATCCCAGAACCTGGAGGTAGACAGAGCTCTCTGATTTCAGGCCAGCCTGGTCTACACAGTAGACCTTATTTCAAAAACACCAAACCAATCCTGTTCCAACCTGTATCATTTTCTGTTACTACTGTAACAAACAATAATGAAATTAGTCTTATGACAGAACCAAGCATTCCACAATCTAGGAGGTCAGAAGTCCCGGCGTTCATGATCACTTTCTATCCCCAGTAGAAGGTCAAGGGTCCACAGAATGTCTTCCTGACTCACTTACACATTGAGTTTATGGAAACAGGTGATTATTTTGGGCCCACCCAGGAACCCAGACTAATCTGTTACTCAGGGTCAACTGATTGAGACCTAAATTCTACCTGTAACCCCGACCCCACAACACAGGGTCGAGGAATTGGGACAGGCCTTTGTGGAGCCTCCGCTCTGCTTACCACAGCGTCAGACAATCTGGGCAATGGTGCAGGGAAACTGAAGCTCTCGGTGTTGCTGGTGGGGATATAAAATGGTGCAGCTGCTCTGGAAACAGTTTGACAGCTTTAATAAAGTTTCACCTACACTCAACATATGACCTAGCAATTACATTCTGGGATATTTATTCCAAAGATATAAAGATGTCTGTTCACCCAAAAGCCTGTATATGAATGTTAATAACAGCTTTGTTTGTGACAGGAAAACCAACCTGGAAACTGCCATTGGCAGCAGGGACTGGAGGCTCAGCTCCCCGGTGTCTCTCTCAGCACTCGTAGGCATTCCTTTAGTCTTTAGAGACCTTAACACAGGTAAAACTTGGTCCTTGACTTCAATACAGAAAGAATTTCATGGCAAACCAGCACAAGCAGAGCTGAAGCTTATCAAAAACAGAAAAGCAGCCAAGAAGATAGATAGATAGATAGATAGATAGATAGATAGATAGATATAGACAGATCTTTTAAAGAGGAGTTGCAAAAATTATTACATATCCATGTATGAACATATATGTGGGGGCAGATGTTAGTATCAGGCATCTTGCCCACATGTATGTCTCTACACTGTGTACACACCTGGTACTTGTGGAGGCCAGAAGAGGCATCATCAGGTCCCTTGGAGCTGTAGTTACAGGTGGTTCTGAGCCACTACGTGGGGGCTGGAAATTGAACCTCAGTCCTCTAGTAAAAAGCAGCCAATGTTCTTACCTGCTGAGCTAGTTCTCCATCCCTCTACCTTATTTATTTATTTTATTTATTTTTTTGAGACAGCATCTCTAATTGACCCTGAAACTCTCCAACTGGTTACACTGGCTGACCAGCAGGCTCCAATGGTCTTTGTTATGTCTGCCTTCCCAGTGCTGGGATTACAGTGTGTGCTACTCCAACTGGCTTCTTAAGCGTGTGCTGGGTATCTTTGTGCTTGCATGCCAACCACATACCACATCACTGCCTTACTAAATGAGCCAGACCCCAACCCCAAGTTGCTAAGTATTAAATGACTTTTTTTTTTTTTTTTTTTTTTAAGATGAGATCTCACTATGTAGCATGGACTTGCCTCAACTAGTTACATAGATCAGGCTGGCTTTAAACTCACAAAAAAGTCCCTGCCTCTGCCTCCTGAGTGCTGAGATTAAAGGCATGAGCAAGAGATATTTATTCAAACATAAGACTTTCATCAAGGGAGTTGAGAAACACTCAGGAAAAGAAGACAACATATCCAAAGGTGGGTATGGGCTCCTGAAGGGAGAGCCAGAATTATATATCTTAGCATTATGAATAATTTTGGTGGCACTCAAGTTATACCAAAAGAGTTGCTAAGAAATTTCTCTCTTCCCACCCCCAGGATCTGGGCAGCTAGCCCTGGCTGGGCTGGAACTTGCTATGTAGACCAGGCTGGCTTTGAACTCACAGAAATCCACCTGCTTCCCTGTCCTAAGTGCTGGGATTAAAGGCATGTACCACCATGCCACGCCCCTTCTCTTTTGATAAATGTAAAGGTGCCTTGGATAGGATTAAAATCTGGCAAAGTAAAACTATGGGCCACTTGGGTTACATAAGGGATTTAGGATATCTTTTACAGGTTTACAGATGGGAAAGGAGGCCAGGCTATGTTGGCACACACCTTTTATCCCATCACTCATAAGGCAGAGGCAGAAAGATCTCTGTAATTTCGAGGGCAGAGTTCCAGAACAGCGAGAGTCAGACAGAGAGCACTGTGAAAACAACAACCCCTACACCAAATGAGAGAGGGAGGGAGGGAAGGAGGAAGGGGGAGAGAGGGAGGGAGGGAAGGAGGGAGAGGGAGAGAGAGGGAGGGAGGGAGGGAGAGGGGGAGGGAGAGAGAGAAAGAGAGGAGAAAGAGAGGAGAGAGAGAGGAAAGAGAGAGGAGAGAGAGAGAGAGAGAGAGAGAGAGAGAGAGAGAGAGAGAGAGAGAGAGAGAGACTTAAACAAAAGTTAAATGTGATAGATCTTTTGGTTCTCAGTGAGAGATTCAAGCAGACTCCAGATTTTTTTTGGGTGGTGGTGGTGTGTGTGGTCTTTTCCTTTCTTATGCCCCCTACTTTCTCCTTTCTCTCTCTCCTATCACAGAAACTATTCAGCCCAAATGTTCTTTGATGAGTGGATGTTAAGCTATGTATGGTACACCCTCATACTCAGCATGCTACTCTGCAAGAGAAAGGAACACACCTCAGTGCACATGGCAACCTGAGCGGGCATCAGGGAGATGCTGGTGAGTGGAAATGCGTCTCAAGATAAAATACTGAACAATTCCACACAAACCACACATGAAATGACTAACTATAGTGAAGAATAGGAAGTTAGTGCTCTCCAGAGGTGAGCAAGACACCTATAAAGAAGTGTGAAGAATTGTAGAGGCCGAAAACTTCTATATTGATTTTGACCGTTTCTGTGGAACACACAGAAACAAACACACACACATACACACAGGTGGGGCAGAGGGAAGACAGACGGACAGAAACTTGGTGGGATCTAACACACTCTGGCTTTGGTCTTGTGCCGTTTGCACTGGGGAGGCACCTCCACAACCGTGCAGGTATGAAGCCCGTCTAGGATTACTGTGGCTGCATATGCAAGGCTGTCCCGTGTGGAAGGGAATCACGGCAGGCTGTGACAGCAGGCCTCCAGGACCAGTTCATCCTGGCTGTCTATGTCCATGGCAGGCGGTCTGCTGGGCCCTGTTGTCCCTCTAACCCAAATGTGTCCCCACTGGAGCCCACTAGCTCCTCCTACTCCTGTGCAGTACTTAGGCAGGCTGAAGAGCCACAGGGCCTTGACCCTGCTGGGGGAGCTGTGAGATGGGGAAAGTGGGTACTGTGCTGGTCAACCCTGCCACTTGCTACAACAGCCATATGCCCCTACAGTGGAGACCCACTGGCTTTTAACTCTTCCAAAAGCCTAGAAAAGGGCCTTTTGTAGCATTACATCTATTTAATACCAGTGACAAATTAATTTTTTTTTTAAAAAGTGCTGGTTATGGATGCTGACAGTGGCTGTGCCTCTATGGGACGCTACAACTGGGATCTTCCAGATGGCTCAGCAGATAAAGGCTCTCGACTGACCACTCAAGTTCCACCCCAGAGCCCCACATGGTTGAATGAGAACCAATTTCATGTACATACACACACGTGAACACAAAGTGTAATACAAAATAATTTTATGTAACATGTATTTTCCCACAACAAAAATGTAAACACAAGCCGGGCAGTGGTGGCACACACCTGTAATCCCGACACTGGGAGGCAGAGGCAGGCAGATTTCTGAGTTCAAGGCCAGCCTGGTCTACAGAGTGAGTTCCAGGATAGCCAGGGCTACACAGAGAAACCCTGTCTCAAAAAAAAAAAAAAAAAAAAAAAAAAAAAAAAGAAAGAAAGAAAGAAAGAAAGAAATGTAAACACAAAAGCTTCCTGAAAGAAAGAAAAAGAAGAAAAATGTAAACACAAAAGCTTCCTGATGGAGGTGGGGGAGTATGCCAAAGGTGAATGGGGGAAAGGGAATTGGTATCTTCTCTAGGCTGGGAGGGGGCACTCTGAAGTAAAATTTGAAGCTTTGTAGTCTAGCAGGCAGAGAAAGCAAAAATGGGCACAGAGGTAGTAGTTGCAAAGATAAGAATTAAAGGAAGAGAAATTTGAGTGGGTCTGAGATCCTAGGTGAGCCCTCTAAGGGGAGAGACCAGGGGTCCACTGTGGCTTCTAATTGTGGACTTCCTATGGTTTAAGTAGAGAGCTGCTAGGAGCACATCAGGCCCTCATCCTTTACAGTTTAGGTAAGCGCAGCACTATCTCCCTAACCCCGTAGGAACATCTGGCTTTTGACTACTATTCCCATCATCCAGAGTGTACACCATCTAGCTGGCATGGAGGAGGCAGGGGAAATGGGCATGCTGTGTCATAGACGGCTGTTGAATGTAGATCTGGAAGAGGTCCCGTGGCTGGGGTGAATGGGTACCTTTGCGGTGTTAGCCCCAGATCTTGTGTACAAACGGTTTAGCACCCCCAGGCACCCATGTCCTATGTCCAGCCTGGGAGTCCCAGGGCAAAGAGAGTAACAAGAGGAAACCTGGAGCAGGGAAGGAGAGGAGGCAGCAGTGTGGGCTTAGATGCATGAAGCTGCAGTGAGGGCGCCAGGCTCTGGGAGTCAGGCTGGACTGGGTGCCTTGTCTGGGTCCATCCCCTGGAGTCCAGCTCCTGCCCTCCTGAAGCCCTCAGGAATCTCAAAAAACTTCAAGACCAGTGCCTTCAAGATACAGCTCCACGTCTCAGAAGGGCCCTTGGGCTCAGGAGTCCACAGGTTCCAACACCAGGTAACTCGGGGCTTTAGTGCTCACGCCCATGCTGCTCTGGGAGCCCTGGCTCTGGCACTCCCACTTACCAAGATCTGTGTTCATTCACCAATGACTGCAATCTGTCACCTTACCAAGAGTCCAAGATCTCAAGGTCACATAGGCTGTGGGCAAAGCCAGAGGCCACCTGGGCAGCCATCTATTCCGAGGAAGCAGGGCTAGGCTGAAGGTTCTGTGGTGGCCGGGTTGGGGTGTTCCGGAACACCAGCCCTGAGCTCTAACAGGTTAGAGCAGTGGTTCTCAACCTCCCTGATGCTGTTTATACAGCCCTTCAAGACGGTTCCTCGTGTGGTGGTGCCAACCACCACAGAACCACTTTTCACTGATAATTAACTGTAATTCTGCTGTTACAAATTGTAAATATCTGATATGCAGGATTTCTGGGTATGTGACCTGTGAAGGGGATCACAACCACAAGCTGAGAACCTCTGGGCTAGAACCTAAAGTGGATCCCACTATGTGGATAAGGTGAAGTGCGACCACAGGGTCTCCCCTGAGAAGGGGGTGGGGGAAGAGTGTCTAAGCTTGTCGCCCCCAGGAGGAGGGTGGAAAGACTCAAATGCCCTCTGCTGCGGCCTCTGCTGCTTTTCCTCCTCCCTAGTTCTGGACCCTGTTGCATGTCACAGGCTCTTCTGCTGTTAACCAGCATCAGGCGCAAAAGTGCAGGAGAGGCAGCCCTTGGGCCCCAGTGTCTTCTGCGCTTGTCCGGACTCTAGGGAAGGACTCCGGGAAGCGGGCTCCACCTTACCTTCCTTCAGCTGGCCCCAGGGAAGCCTTTGGTCCAAGTGCATTAAGATTTCTAGTAGCATCTTCTGGCTGAGTAGATCTGAACTCCGTTCTTCTAAGGTTATTGATTCTATCAGATAGGGATCCCCCTCACTCTCTGTGGGGTACTTAGCTTGCTAACGGTGTGACTTGAGGCTCTTTGTGACCAGAGGCCAGGGTCTAGGTAGGATATGGGGATTGAGCCCCCTTTGCCTTCACTTAGATCTAACCCACCAGGCCTGTGGTGTGCTGTCTACACAGCCTGAGACGGGAGGTTCAGCCAGGCTGCAGGCAGGCTAGATGCTCGTGTTTTGTACTTCATTACATAAGCTAGATGCAAACCAAGAAACTAGAGTATCCGAAGCATTTAATGTTCTGTGAGGAGGAAGGTAGTCCCAGCAGGCAGTAGACAGGCACTTGTTTGCAAGCCAGGAGGCATGGGAACACCATAGGGAAAGCAGGCTTGGCCCTCAGAAACAAGGCCAGGAGTAGAAAGAGCTCTAACCTGGCTCTGGTGTTGTAGTGAGGAAATAAAAATAAAATATACAAAGTAGTTGAAGATGCTGAGGTGATGCCCCCAAGAATAATCAGTCATACCTAAAGGGAGCAAGGCTTGAGAATGAGGACTTTCCAAGATAAGGCGGGCTTCCAGGGGTTAACTCTAGACTGCATATATACACAGGTGTAAATTCAGAATACCTTTACTAGTCCTGTGTACAGCATGTAAGTAAAAAATAGATGGAAATTGCAACTAGAAGTTTGTACAAGAAACCATCTAATGAAATGGCAAAGCCTGTCTGACCTTGCCACAAAGTGGCAATGCACAGCACTTTTCACTAACTCCCTACCCAGCACAAAAGAATAAAATAAAATAAAAATAAAAATAAAAGAGAGAAAGAAAAAAGGGCCATAAAGATGTGAGGAGTCTCCCAGCACTTGGGAGGCAGAGGCAGGCGGATTTCTGAGTTTGAGGCCAGCCTGGTCTACAGAGTGAGTTCCAGGACAGCCAGGACTACATAGAGAAATCCTGTCTCAAAAAACAAAATAACAAAAAAAAAAACCAAAAACAAAAACAAAACAAAACAAAAAAATGTGAGGACTCAGTCGAGCATGGTGGCACACGCCTGTAATCCCAGCACTTGGGAGGCAGATGTAGGCAGATTTCTAAGTTCGAGGCCAGCCTGGTCTACTGAGTGAGTTCCAGGACAGCCTGGGCTATACAGAGAAACCCTGTCCTGAAAAAACTAAATCCAAAAACCCAAGAAAACAAACAAAAAGATGTGAGGAGTCTGTAGGGGACTCTACCACAGCGCCACCTTCAAGAGGGAGAGAAATCCAGACTAACCAAAACACTCACCTGCAGAAGATAAATATTCACCTCAGAAAGCCTCCTGAGGGAGGCCACAGAGCCGGCTTACAGAGGCCAGGGTGAAAGAAGTTAAGGACAAGCAGTTACCTATTTATATAATTTAAAAAATGACATCATGGAAATTCTGGTCGTCATCTCGGGGCAAAGACAAGGGGGTTCCTAGTTTCCCGACTGCTGCAACATGGCGAGACAGAGAGGGCTGCTCCAGCACTATCAGGGCTGAGCGAGGTAAGCTGTTACCAGCAGGCAGAGGGCTGTGTAGAAGAGTCTCTCCTGCACTCAGCAAAAATGCTGCTGCAGCAAACTAAATTCTTGGTCCTTTAGAATGGGGCCCACACACTTCCACGGTACACACAACCTCAAACGATGGGTTGACGGACAGCGTGCTCCCCTCTGACCTGCCAAAGGCCTCAAAAGGGACTGAGTTCCAGGGCCCACAGTGTGGTCACAAGAGTGTAGAGTGTAGGCGCGTGAGGGCCCACTGGATGAAGGGGAAGGGTCCTACTTAGACGCGAGTGCTGTCGGGCAAGGGGCCAGCTCATCAAAAGCAGTGTGTCCAACGATTTAATCCTGGAAGGTGGCGAATTTTATTAGGTTTCTTGGTGTCAACATCCTAATTATTAGTCGTCTTCCTCTTTTCTTTCTTCACCTTACTGACGACGAGGCTTTCCCACCCCACACAGGGGGAGTTTGCCTATTTGATGAGACTGGTTAATCCAGGTCTCTAGCTCCCCAGGAACCACGGCACAGAACTCGCACCTCACCTCGCCTTTTCCGTGAGTCTGTGAGTCTGAACTCAACCTCACACTCACGCAGCAGCAGCAGCAGCAGCGTTTTACCAACTGACCCATCTATCTACTCAGCCCAGGGAAAACATCTTAAAACTGGAAACTGCCTCCAAACCTTCTACTTGAGAAAAACACCACCATGTCTTTATACCCTGCTGGTACAATCCGCAGCAGCGACCCGGGGCACTAGCTGTGGCCACACATCTCTGCAGTCTGAGTGGCCGTGCAGCAGGACAGGGTCTGTTGGCATGGGCGATGGCAGATGCCTGTGGAAGAGTGACCCCACTAGGGGTCTAAATGAGGGGATCCAGGCAGGCAGTGGTGGCACATGTCTTTAATCCCGCACTCAGGAGGCAGAGGCAGGGGAATCTCTAAGCCTGGTCTACAGAGTGACTGTCAGGGCAGCCAGGAAAACCAAACCTTAAGAAAGAAAACAAACCAAACTGATAATGACTGGCTAGCAATGGCACACCTCTAGTCCCACCACTCAGGAGGTAGAGACAGACCAATCAGTCTCAGAGTTTGAGGCCAGTATGGTCTGCAGAGCAAGTTCCAGGATAGTCAGGGCTACACAGTGAAATCCTGTCTTGACAACAAAACCCTACAAAACCAAAAACAAAGCAAACATTTTAACACATTGAGTTAATTGGTCAATTTGAAAAGAATGTTTTTTTTCTCACCTGTGACAGGCACCCAGGGCCTTCAGACCACACACAGTAAATGTCCTAGGCAGGAGGGTCTTTTAGACATCTAACTCCCCAGACCTTTAGGCAGGTAGACATCAACCTCAGCCGGCCAAAGCCAGGCCTCATTCTGTAGCACACCCAGCTTTGACCCAGGGCGCTATGAGCAGGGTCCCGGGCCTCTCACCAAGGACAGCGCATCAAGAACTAGCTACGCTCTGCATTAACTCCACGCTTTCTACTCACACAAGGCGGCCACCCAGTTCCTGGCTGAGCTGACTGCCAGCTGGCCCACCAGAGGAGCAGATTTGAGGTGGGGTGAGGGTCTGTTCCCCAAGCACAGTGTTCTGGCCAGTGAGTTCTCTGCACAGCAGCTGACGCCTCCTGGACACATTTCCACACAAAATGCTTGCCTGTGCTCACTCCTGTACTCTCAGGGCCGATCACTGAAGACTTTTTTATTTTATTATTATTATTATTTTTTTTTTGGTAAGGTTATTTCTGGTCCCAGGGATGAGCTGGGAAATTCCAGTTTTTCGTTCATCTGAGACGCTAACTTTCAAACCCACAGGCGCTGCCCACTGAGAGTGAGCAGGGTCAGTGATGAATTCTCTGGAATGGGGCAGAACATGGGAAGGAATACTCTTGAGATCTAGTGGATTCTGAGACAGACACAGGATTATGTACTGATGAGAGCCTGTGTTCTAAGGGCTTGGAAGTCTGGTAAACAGTGAGTGGGGATGTGTGCAGGCTAGTTTTATGTCAACTTGACACAGCCACTGTCATTTGACAGTCATAGAAGCACTGGAAACGTGCTTCTATAAGATCTGGCCATAGACAAGCCTGTAAGGCATTTTCTTTCTTTCTTTCTTTCTTTCTTTCTTTCTTTCTTTCTTTCTTTCTTTCTTTCTTTCTTTTTTTTTTGGTTTTTCGAGACAGGGTTTCTCTGTATAGCCCTGGCTGTCCTGGAACTCACTCTGTAGACCAGGCTGGCCTCGAACTCAGAGATCCGCCTGCCTCTGGCTCCCAATTGACAGGGGAATACCTAGCCCATGTGGGTGTTGTCATCCCTGGGCTGCTGGTCTTGGCTCTGTAAGAAAGCAGGCTGCACACCCCTCCATGGCCTGCTCAGCTCCGGCCACTAGATCCCTGCCCTGCCTGAGTTCACACCCCGACCTCCTTCAGTGATGGATTATAACATAGCAGATAAACAAGCCCTTTCCTCCCCAAGTTTCTTTTGGTCACCGTGTTTAGTCAAGGCAATAGTAACCCCAAGGTCTCCAGCAGGGTGGCTCAAGATTTTGAATGGGTCTTTATGGTAACAATAAAAAACTAATAGCTTATAAGATTTCTAAAAGTAGTGACAGGTCAGATGAGAAGGAACCCAGAGCACTTGGTTTTGGTGTTGACTACGAAGAGGGAGTCAGGACTCATGGCTAGAAGTCAAGGGTCATGACCACTCTTGGAAGTGTCTTAATAGTGAATGTCACAAACAGACCCAGAACTGCTTAAATACAGATTTATTGCAAACCAACACCGAGGAGCCAGAGTGACTTTGCAGGCTGGACACCCCACTCTTTGGGTCTTTGGACAAGGAGGACAGAGTCACCCTGCTTTCCTCAGACCTCAGCTTGTGGGACTTAAGAGACCAAATTGTGGCTGTTGTGTCTTAAAAAGAGAAAACAGGCAATGTGCCAGCTTCAGCGGCTGGGCACACCGGGGCAGAGCCTCAGGGCAAAGGACTATCTACTTGGCTGGCTGGGATTCGCTTCACTGTGATGGAGACATGTAGATACAGTAGCCACCACCACACCATGCACAACATGCCACAGGGATCAGTCACAGAGCACAGGTTCCTGCCACACAGCCTACATCCGATGCTATATCCCCAGGCTGCTTTTTCTATACAGCTTGTTTGTTGGAACAGGGCAGGGACAAAGAAAATATGTAAGACAGAAAATAAAACCACGCTACAATGATGAGGATGAGTCGACACAGAGGAAAGCGTGGTCTTAAATAAAAAGATTCAGGGGTCTTCCACATCATTATTCCTTTTGCAAGACTACCCACAGGATGAGGAGGTAGGCAACCAGGACTAGAGAGAAGCCTGCAGACACACACACACCACGAGACTTCATTAGGTGAGAAAGCTTGCATGGGACAGGGATGTGCACAGTCTAGAACCTTGATGGAAACTTCAGGAACAAATAGCAAAGTATCCTGGGAATCTTGTGAATGTGATAGATTCTGCTCCTAGATGGTGACCTCTTTAGAGATATCAACTTGGTGACCAATGTCCAATCACAAGTTCAGACTCTGGAGTGGGTATTTGGGGTCCACTGCTGTCCCTTAACCACCATCGTCATCTACCTGGGCCCACAGATTAACTCCCAGAATGGACTTTTAAGAAGTAAACCAGAAATCCCTCAAATGACTGCAATGAACCAGCTCCTGTCTACACAGTTGAATAAGTTCTACAATCTGCTCTTCCAATGGCTCCTTCCAAACATGTGGACAAGGTACTCAGTGCAGGGCTATTTCCAGAGAACAGACTGCTTTGGCTTCAGTGGGTCTTAATTCTTGCAGTTTGTATGGTTGGTTACCAGAGTACAAAAATCAGTGCTCTCTCGCTCTCTCTCTCTCTCTCTCTCTCTCTCTCTCTCTCTCTCTCTCTCTCACACACACACACACACACACACACACACACACACACACACACACAAAACTGAGAGCCAGGCACCAACCGGCAAAGAGAGAGTCTGTAAAGGGTTGGGACACCTGGGTCCTGATCCTTTGGTCACATCTTTACACCCTGGCTGGCCTGGCCACACAGTCTCTGAATTCTAGGAAGCAGTCTAGTGATTGGTACAGGGACATCTTCATTTTCTTGGTCTCAATTGCAGTTGCCCCAAGCTAATGGAGCCACTGTTCCTCCTGAGCACCCTTCAGGGTCAAAGCTCCTTAGGGGGTATAGACGGCAGCCTGCCAATGGTCTACCTCGTGCTGGGATCTCCTCTTGGAGGTGCCCAGGCTTCAATGCAGCACACCCAAAGAGGAGGGCTTCTGGGGAGCAAGTAGTGGCGGCTAGTCTCAGCTCACTTCAACAAGAATCGAAGCAAGGGAGCTGCAGTCAGAGGACAGACAGAATCCTTGCCACACCTGGGCCAGAGGCCAGAACTCAGACTCTCCCCCAACATCTCAAACACACCCCAGTTTCTGCTGCTCTACCCATAAAACTGAGGCAGGTCAAGTGTATTCACAAAGAAATGAGCAAGATGGAAAACACACACACACACACACACACACACACACACACACACACTGGGGTCGGGGAGGGAGAGACACACACAGGTCAACAAGAAGTGAGGGAGCCCCATTGCAGCCCCATAGCAGCCCCACAGCCATGCCCGTCAGCCCTCATGCAGGTACCTGGCCCCACACAATTCAACTTAGCTTTGTCTGAACCCCGCCACTCCTTATCCCCAACCGGAAGACAAGCAAGCAGAATAGCATCAAAACAACAGCAAGCAGAGAGAATGGGGGAAAGGAAACGCTGCCTGCAGTGCCTGGTTGCTGTGGAGACAGAACATGTGCTACCAGTAGGCTGGGACATGTCCCTCCTGCATGTCAAACACCTCCGTTTGGTGTTGGCCACAGACACTGCCGAGCAGCAGCTGGCCCTGCACCTTCTCTAGAAGAGTCTGAAGGCGGAAGGTCGGCATAGAAGGCCTGGTTCATCACGAAAGAAAAAAATGGCTAGGACTGATCAGGAGGAGTGAGTCCCTGGCATGCAGGGAGTGAGGAGGACAGCGTCTCCATCTCCCCGATGGCGAGGGTTTCCTTTACTTCCGGTCATTAAAACTGCACAGCCCCTGGGGAGATGTTGAACATGGCCGGGTCGAATCGCTGGCCTCGGAAGGGAGAGCCTTCAGCATCCCACCCCTTCTTCAGCATCTCATGGACTTTCTACAAACAGAAAAGAGAGAGATTAAAGGAGATCACAAGGCATCGTATGCTTTCTCCTAGAACAGACTACCTGCAGGCAGAGAGACATCCTGCCTTCTCGGGCCCACTGGCCAGAGGACTGCAGGCCCTGCAGCAGTCTGCGCCCAAGGCAGGCACCTACTGACTGCCATTCCTCTGCAGGACTCTTCTCCCAAGACGGAATTTCTAGCTTTCCAGCTTCAGTCTCCAGTAAAGCCCTGGCTGATCTTAGTTCATCTTCGGTCCCTTTCCCATTAGGTCTGTCCAAGTTCCACACAATCCACAGAGCCTACAGTAATCCCCAGGGAGATGATTCAGAGAGGAAGGGGTGGTGCCCCAGCCCCTTAGGGACATGACTAAGGTGTGTAGAGGTGTTCTAGCACCTCTTTCCCAAGGAAGGAAGTTCTTGTCATTGAGAAATTCATCAGACAATATTGGGATTGACCAAGGATATGATGATACAGAGAAGGGAGAGACCTCCAAATGTCCAGCTGTGGACCTGGCAGGCGGAAATACCCCACTGCCTTTAGGACACAGTAAGAGCTGGTAGACTTAGCTCCTCCCAGCCTTGACCACTACTGAGCTGTCTAAGGCTCTGGAGATCAGAGGCTGACTGGAGCTGGTAGCTCTAGGCTGTGTCCCTGGTGACACAGCACCAGTGCCTGTGCCAATGTGCTATCCTTCCTGAGTGTCTGCCTTCCCCAGCTACAACCACAGACGTACCCAAGATAAGGAGATCTTTCCTTCCTTCCAACCGTAAAAAAACCAAAAGGATTGACAAGACACATGGCTAGAGACTGTCCCCCCTCCTCCCCCCCAGTGGAGTACCTGTTGCAGACAGCCCTGTAGAACAGGTGCAGAGGACAGGTGCCACTGCCCTTATCACGAAGATGACAGATGGAAAGCAAAGTGGAAAATTTTGAATGTCAGCAAAGTCACTGGAGTCTCAGAACTATGGATTGTTAAACAAAATCCAAGCTTCCTGCTAAGTGAGTCTTGGCTTGTTTTTAAATCTAAGTGAAGTAGCAACAAGCATATCAAAGATACTTAGTTCATGGTAGGCCTCCATCTTTGTCGGTAAGAAGTGTGAAGCTGTATTTAAAAGAAAACAAGGTGAGGCCAGCCAGCTAACCTGGGCAGGCGGCTGCTGAGACTTAGCCAGCTGCTGGGCGAGCAAGAACATAGTGGCTGTGCAGGGACCCACTGTGCAAAGGATGTAAAGGACAGACTGCTAGGTTTGTTTTCACAATTGAGGGAGCCCAGGATGCCAAGATAAATGCATGGCCCTTTCTCCAGGGCCAAGGTAGAGATCAGACGATCCTATGTGCCACCAAATTCACTATCTGTGCAATGTCAGCCTCTGTTTATTAGGGAGTACGGGCACCAGGCTGGAGGAATCCTAGCGAGACATGGAAGGTCACACAGTGCAATGGCCCTGTGCACGTCCACACAGCCCGTCCACATGAACACCACTCAAAGAAATCCAACTGGGGAGAGATGAAGAGGATTCCATTTGTTGATTTTGGAAAGAAATGACCTTATGGTAACTAAAGAATTAAAAAATGAGAAAAGAGGTATATTACCACTTCAAAGTTAAAATGCTTTAAAATACAAAGCACTGGTGGCATTAGAAGCACAATTTAAAATTCTGGCAGATTTAGAAAACTTCAAGTTTACACCATAAATGGGCATCAATACAGAGCCCGTTGGTAACTGTGACTGCCAACGTGCACAGCAGATGGAGGCTGGCAGAGGAGCCTGGCCCCATTTCCATTCTCTCTCTGCAGTTAGGAGTGGCACTCCTAGAGACGCGACCTCAGTGACCCAGGAAAGCCCTGCATGTGAGTACTGGTTATGAGTTAACCTGCTGAATCAGGAAATACAGGGCCCTGGTCCTACCTTTCTAGTTCTGCTTCTTTGTGCTCAATAAAAGAAAGGGCTAAAGGTACTTTACAGGGAACCCCATGGTGCTGTACACTGAAGATGTGTCTCCATGGCATTTCAAGTCTAGAATGGAACTAAAAATTCCGCAGACACTAGGCAGTTAGTGGGATGCGAGAACTTAAAAGCCCTAAGAGCTATGCTCCTGAGCTGGGCGGTGGTGGCACACGCCTGTAATCCCAGCGCTTGGGAGGCAGAGGCAGGCGGAATTCTGAGTTCGAGGCCAGCCTGACCTACAGAGTGAGTTCCAGGATAGCCAGGGGCTATACAGAGAAACCCTGTCTCAAAAAAAAAAAAAAAAAAAAAACCAAATTAAAAAAAAATAAATAAATAAAAAAAAAATAAAATAAAAGAGCTGTGCTCCTGACTCTCCACAGCCGGAGGAGACTTCCTTGGCCATTCTGATCTGTTCAGCTCTGGGGAGGGAATCCCACTGGGTTCCTACCATGCCTTAGCTCCTTGAAGGTCTTGCTGGGACCTCATCTGGGCAGCACACTCATTCCCTCAATGGCCCTTGCCAGATCATGACAAGTCCACAGCAAAATCAATTTAGACTCAAGACAGAGCTCTTTCCTCTAGACCACGGCATCGTCAGGTTTTCCTTAGGGACCTTCTTAGCTGTGTTGTTCAGTCTCCTCAGCTTTGCAGTGCTGGATCATAAACAGCTGTGTGGAAGCTGTACATCAGCCATGGGCAAGTCTTCTGTGCACAGTTATAAGGACCTTCTGTTCCACACTCAGGTTTCTGCAAAGTCTTGTGGGCAAAGAGTCTTCACAGCAAAACCAGGACACCCCCAAAGCCTTGCCTTTGGAGTGAGCCAGCTTTCCAGGGGAAGCCCCCAGACAGGATACAGTGTTTGTGCACAGCACGTGCATATGAGAATCAGCCTGTTATCATTTTGCTAGCCAGTTTCAGACTGGCAGTGAGGAGCCTCCTGAGAGCTGCCTTGGTTTACTGGAGACAAGCATACTACCCTATTCCCAGCCAGGACAGTAGGCCGGGAAGTAGTCATCACAACTAGGTGACTAAGACTTACAAGGATGGGAACAAAGCATCCAGTTCCTGCAGAGGACCATTATTGAGAATGCAAAACAAGGCTGAACTGTTCTTTGAATAAGGTCACATTAAAGCGGCTGGGCTCTTAATTCCTTGAAGACAGCTGTGTGCTTGCTCTCACTGATGTAGACTGTTTTCCATCTGTCCTTGAGGAAGGTTACACTAAGCCATGTCAGAGGGCATCAGCACTGAAGGAAGAAAGGAGGGCTACACAGAGGGCAAGAGCCTGGGAGGGGAGAGGGGGACAGGGTGCACAGAGCCTGACCTATCATGCAGATCCTGCAGGGCTGCTGACTCCCCGGCAAGTGGCACTGAGGTTGTTTGGACTTGTGCTCTGCAAGGGATGCAGTCCCAGAGCCCTGAGACTCTGAGACTCTGAGACTCACAGGTGCAGAAAGCTGTAGGCCCTTTTAGCTTCTTTTACATCTCATAGTTCAAATCTGCACAAGACTTCACTGAGGTCTGATAAATGCACAAAGGCAATTCAAGCCACAATCACTATCTATTTCAATGTTTCTCTACAACAAAGACTCAGTCACAGCACCTGGGGAAGGTATGAAGAGCCACACTCATTCTTGGTCTCTCCATTCTGCGGTACAAATTTCTCAGTGGCACTTGGCAGCCCCGCCTTCCAACCCGCCCCTGGGCTGATGGCACTGCATCCACTTCTCGGGTCAGGCACCTTCTACACACATCCAAGTCCTTCTGTGGACAAAGTCCTGACCCTGGGATAGAAGTGAGCAGAACCATAAGGTCCCGCCCATGAGGCAAAGTGCCACAGATAGACCCTCTGTCCAACAGATACAGGTCAACATGACTGTGGCCTGTGACCAAGCAGGTCTGGCTACCTCTGCTAAGTTCAGGTTCCAAAGTTTCTGCCCAAGGACCTCTGTATTACATGGACCTTCCCTTCACCACACACAGGGCCAGGACAGAGAAGGAAACCCCAGCTCTCTGCTAGAGCTGCTAAGAGGCACAATACATCCTGAAGAAAAAAAAAAGGCCTTAGTCTCTTCCTTTTGAAGCAATGCTCTAAGCAGAACTGCTGTGCAGAGCCTGCAGCAGTCAGCACAGCCTGTCCATCATAGCTCACGCTCATGACATGCTGAGACTGTCTGGCAGAAGAGGTAAGGACACTGGTGCTGCCTCTAAAGGTGTCCTGACCTCACGCCTGGGAAACATGTCCATGAAAACAGACTACAGTGGCCAATGCAACAACAGAGCATATTACAGACCCCTGTCCCAAGGTACAATGCCACTCTGAAGGGAAAGATGGGACAGTTCAAACAAACCATGCAGAAAGGCCCCTTCAGAGACAACAGGGAACACACATAACTTCTCTGGAGCCCTGGGCTGCCTTTCTGTAGGTAGCCTATACCCAGTTGCCAATCCTCTGAGCCATGCTTGGTCTACATGCACACGAGCTCAAGTGCTGTTTGGCTGGGCATTTCACAGTGATAAGAACCCAAAGCAACAACCTTCTCTTCCCTCAGTAGCTACTCTCGGAATTACTGAGAGGAAGAACAAATGTGTTTATCTAAGCAATCACTCTCTGCCACCAGCAGCCTGTCCCTGGGCACTTTACGGGTCAGGCAGAGCCTTCTGCTCTCCCAGAAGCTGCTGACCTCACGTTCCCTTGTTACAGCCCAGCACTCCACTTCACTCACCTACTATTTGCTGTGCATTAGCTTTTGGAGTCAGAACCTAAGCTGGCCCTGAGGTCTGGCCCTCCCTTCTTCCACCAATGGGGCTCTCTCAGGGCTCCAGGGAAGTTGCCTGTAGATAAGGCATAAGGAGTCATCAACACTCAACAATTCTAAGCTATGGTGTGTTCAGGGCAAATAAGGAGAAACCCTCAAGGCTGAGCCACCAGAGCTTACGGCTCAGGCATGAGATATGGCTCAATAGCAATGTTTCTCTGTCCTCAGATAAGGACTAGGTGACATGAGCAGCTGGGGCTTCCCTAGCTATGCAGGGCACTGTAGAGCTGAAGCAGGGGCCAGGGGCCACCAGGACTAGCCTAGTCCCATGTCCTCCTCCCACCAGCGTGACCACCCGCCTGCTGATGGTACAGGAGGGCCACAGTGCTCGTACCAGCTCATGGCTCTGAGGTTTGCCCTGCAGTTTCTGGTGGTAGTCAAAGGTGAGTCTGTCCAGGACTGCCTGCTCCTCCTCGTCCACAGTGGCCATGGAGCGCTCCTTGTTGATCTTGTCGATGTCGATGGGCTCCTCTCCCTCCAGGATGGCACTCCACCAGTACTCGCCGACCTTGCTCAGATTCACCTGGGACAAGCAGGGAGAAAGCCTGTATCAAGCATGGCAGGAGGCAGCCCAAGCCTCTGGGGAAAGAATACTTAGCACTGTGGCAGAGCTTTGAGGACAGGCACCCTGTGCTGGGGACACAGCGACGTGTGTGAGGGGCAGATACTCCAGGCTGAGCTTAGGACCTGCACACAAGGAAGGTGACTGAACGAGGAGGTATTGGAGGTCACGTGTAGGAACCTCTGAGCCAGGGGGCATGTTGAAGGCACTTAAGAGGCCTGTATCCTAGAGGTCTTAGTCCTCAGAGTCAGAAGACTGTCCACGCTTCCTGGGCAGACACTGTTTTCTAAAGCCTGGCCCTGGGCCTTCCCGTGTGGCTACATCCCTGCTTGGTAAGGCCGTGTCTCTGCCCAGCTCAGCCGTGCTCCCCCCTTCCAAGAGTCACACCCAGTCTCCTGCTGCCTTTCTGGGAGGTGGGCCTCAGAGATGAAGCACGAAGTCTAATACACGACAGAATCGTCCAAGGATCCCTCCCACGACAAGACCTGTGCTCACTACCTCCTTGGGACTACAGTAACCCACCAGCCCCAGTCCTTGACATCAATGATTCAGAGAGGTGCCCAAGAGGAGCAGAACACAAGCTGCAGGACAGTCTAGGACCAATGTGGTCAAACAAAGCAGCATCTACCCAATACCATGCAGTGCCCTTAGTATTGGAATCTGTAAAGCTTATGACCACAGAAACTCAGACCCAAGTAGAATTTCAGCAAGAAAAACATCAGCAGCATTTTACAAAACTGGTGTTCAAGGGCACAGCTGCTTTTGTCACAAGGACACAGTACAGGACACACCATTCCCCAAGACTATTGGTCAAATGGGTACACAAAAGAAACGGGAAGTGTTGGCAGTAGCCTTTGTGGTCACTAGCCGGACGACTCATCAGGAACATTTTATCTGAGTACACCAATGTATAACCTTTGCCATCCCGCAAGATAACTGTGATGGGACAGACCGTACAGTGCTCAGACGGGATTAAGGGCTGCTGCGCCTGACCTGAGAGCCCTGGAGTCAGTCCCCAGAGTACACGTATCTAAAAGGTTAGGCTGGCGTTGAAGGAATATTCAGTGGAGGTTTCCAGAATTGGAAAAACCACAAAAGCTTGTAATCATATGACATCAATACCTTGTAACAACTTTTTTTGTTTTTAAGAATTTTTGTTTATTTTATTTATATGAGGACACTGTAGCTGTCTTCAGACACACCAGAAGAGGGCATCAGATCCCATTACAGATGGTTGTGAGCAACCATGATGTGGTTGCTGGGAACTGAACTCAGGACCTCTGGAAGAGCAGTCGGTGCTCTTAACTACTGTGCCATCTCTCCAGCCCCTACCTTGTAACTTCTACTTCCTTTTTTTGGGGGGAGGGGGAGTTTCGAGACAGGGTTTCTCTGTGTCTCCCTGGCTGTCCTGGAACTCACTCTGTAGACCAGGCTGGCCTTGAACTCAGAAATCCGCCTGCCTCTGCCTCCCAAGTGCTGGGATTAAAGGCGTGCGCCACCACCACCCGGGCGTAACTTCTACTTCTTATGCCAAAAGTACAAGGGAATGACCATAAGCAAGGGGGCCAGAGAGATGACATACCGGTTCAGATCACTGGCTGCTCTACTGGAGGACTTGGGTTTGATTCCTAGCACCCAAATGGTGGTTTCTGACTGCCAATAACTCCAGTCCCGTGGGACCTAACATCCTCTTCTGGCCTCTCTGAGCATTGTATGCATATGGTTTGCAGGCAAAACACCCATACACATAAAATAAATGGGGGGAATGACACTTTTTGTTCAAACAGGGGAAAGCACCTACCTACGGTGGCAGCTCCACCAGTAAATGATTTCTGCTGTTTAGCCCCAACTTATAAACTATAAATTTATAAACAAAGCTATTCTACATATTCCAACCCACAGTCCCTAAAATGATGTGCAGTTTATGAGGGGGGCCCTAAATAAGCCACAGAAACCCTACTGCTGAGAATTCTGCTCTGTCTTTACCAAGCTTGAGTGAAGAAGCTTCAAGGAGGAAATATGCTTTCTCTAGTCCAGGAAACATTCTGAGGTGCTTACAGAAGAACTGACAAGCTGCTGGAAAGAAGAGAGTCTTTTCTCTTTATCAATAATGATCATTACTGAGAGCTACAGTAGTAAACTATTATAACATCCCCAACCCCACCACCAAGGCTCTGTAACATACACATTAGCAAGACTATTTAAGATAAAGACAGCCGGGCAAGTGGTGGCGTACGCCTTTAATCCAGGACAGCCAGGGCTACACAGAGAAACCCTGTCTTGGAAAAACAAAACAAAGCCGGGCGTGGTGGCACACACCTGTAATCCCAGCACTTGGGAGGCAGAGGCAGGCGGATTTCTGAGTTCGAGGCTAGCCTGGTCTACAGAGTTGAGTTCCAGGACAGCCAGGACTACACAGAGAAACCCTGTTTCGAAAAAACAAACAAACAAACAAACAAACAAACAAACAAAACAAAACAGACAAAACTAAACAAAGGATAAAGACAAATCCTCTAAGTCACGGCTGTGGGAGGTAGAACCTCTTTCAGTTCCAAGCCTACCAATAGCACTACAGGGAAAGACCCAACACTGTCTGTAGATCAGCTATTCCTAGGGGACCTTTGTATACAAGGGCCAGACTCAAATCTACCACTAAGTCTACATAGATGCTCAACCCCACAGCTCCATAGACATGCTGAGAAGTGGAACACAGAACAAGTCTCTAATGTGCCCCACAGGAGAGAGTGCATTACAGCATCTGCCAGATGTAAGGAAAGACTCACTTCTATGTGTACAGTGGAAGATGGGGAAGGGTTCTTCATTCCAGGTCCACTGTGTACTTAGCAAATCTAACAAAATTCATGATGAATCTAATCGTTATCATTAGAAATATTTTATCTACATTTATTTTCACAGAACTTCTATTTACAGGAACATGCTCAAATTCTTCCCAAAAAACTCTCAAAGTTGTTATAGCAGTAAGAATCAAACTAAGGGCACTGTGCACACCAGACAAGTAATATACTATTGCACTACATTTCAGGCTCTCTCTGTGTGTATTTTGCATGCACACAAGTACAACTGTATATGCCCACGTGCATAAGGAGAACAGGAGGATGCTGGGTACTTTCCTCTATTGCTCTCCACCCTATGAAGCTCCGCTAGCTGGCCAGTGAGCTCTGGGATCTGGCCCCACCCCCATTTACCACACCAGTAAACATGCCTGGTTTTGACTATTGTTTGCTAAAACAAACAAGCAAACCAACCAACCAACCCCACAGCATGGGTGCTGGTATTCACTCAGGCTCTATGCTTGCATTGCAAGTGCTCTTGGCCACTAAGGCATCTCTCCAGCCTCTCAGCCCCCACCCCACCCCACCCCACCCCCCTTTTGAGACCGAGTCTGTATCTAGTTAAGACTGGCCCTGAGTTCAAGATTTCATGATTATCCTGTCCCGGGAACTAGGATTAAAAGTATGCACCACCACAACAGCTTTTAAAATATCTCTAAAACACAAGCATTCCTCAGTCGGGTGTGCATGTTAGCTATCTAACTTGATGTTCTTATCAGCTGAGGGCTATTGTACCAGATAGCATGGCTTCACCCACAACGTATCACCAAGGACCACCAAAATGCATCACTTATTTATGCTAGTAAAAGATGTCAAGCCGGGCAGTGGTGGCGCACGCCTTTAATCCCAGCACTTGGGAGGCAGAGGCAGGTGGATCTCTGAGTTCGAGGCCAGCCTGGTCTACAAAGTGAGTTCCAGGACAGCCAGAGCTACACAGAGAAACCCTGTCTCAAAAAAACAAACAAACAAAAAAACAAAACAAAACAAAAAGATGTCAGCCACCTGTTTTAAAAACAATTTTGTTTATTGTGAAATTACATAACACTTTTTTTTCAAAAGTGAACAGTTCAATGGCAACTGGCACATCCCTGATGGTCTGCGCCTAAGCACCACACCTGAGCCATCACTCCAGAAAGAAGCCCTGGAGCCGGCTGTAGTTACTCTTCATCGTACTGTAACGACATCTCCTAGTATCTTCCCCACACCTCGGGCACAGTCACTGACTACACACAAATGAAGCCTCATATTGCTCTATGCTAGCCGTTTCTGAAGGTCATCGGTGCTGGGGCACGCATCAGAACGTCAATCTTCTCCAGCTGAGTAACACTCCACTGGATGAACTTCCCACAGCCTATTCCTCCATCCCTCCCTTTTGGCCATGGTGAATGATGCTGCATCTACATGGGTGTCTGTCTTCCTTTCCTTTGGTATTTACCTAGGAATGGAACTGCTGGCTCACTTGGTGTTTCAGGTTTCAAGAAACCACCAAATCGTTTCCCACGGGAACTGGACCGCTTCCACATCCTGGTCTGCACAGGGAAAGGTTCCAGCTCTCTACTCTCTCGTGGATATTTAGGTAGGGTGTTGTTGTTGGGGCTGTTTTGTTTTGCTTCTGTTATAGCCATTTTCCAGGGTGCAGTAGCTTGTTCCTCCTTTGCTTGGCTACATACACACACACACGGTCTAGTATTTTCCTCAGTGACCTCTCCCCTAAGGTTCAGGATGCTCTTGAATCTGGGGCAGCAGACCAAACCAAAGCTTCTTGGAAAACCCAAGATGTCACTTCCAAAACGTTTGTGACTACTCTGAGTGGGCAGATTAAGTAAGGCTGCCGTGTCAGTGCGATGCATGCTGATTATCTTCACCCTTCATCGGCCTTCTCCACAACGCTTCCTTAAAGCGTTTCCTGTGCTCTTCTGTCGGGCACCTTACCCTCGTACCCAGGACCCAGCCTTTACTTTTTAAATAACTTAGCTGACAAGTTCTTCTGAGCATTCATTCCTCACTTCCTTAGAGTGATACTCTTAGGGAACTCAGGTAAGGCACTTTGGACACTTAATCTTCTGAATAAACTACTAAAGTGGTTAGAATGCACTCAGGTCTCCGAGGGGAGGGGATGGTGTTCTTGATACTGAAGACAGAATCAGAGTTGTGTGAGAACAGAGGAAAACTGTTGATTAACAGATTTCAAGGGTTCCTGGCTAAAGACCACACCCTGGGAAAAGCAGTCCCATGGTTTGCTTAAATTAGCTGTTTTTGTTTTAACATCTTGTTACTTTGAAACAAGTCAGACTTGTGGAGGTGTAGTTTGCACACAGTAAAACTCACCCGTTGCAGTTTCATCTCCTCCAGCCTCCCTACAACCCACCCACACCAGGCGCTCCCTCCACTTCATTCTGCATTGCTCATCTTGCCATCCAGCTTGTCCAGGTCCAGAATGTCTTCCCCATGAAGCCCACAGCTTGTGAGATTGTACACACACTTCCTTTCTGGATCCTGTGGGCTATGACGCTTGGCAAAACTATTCCGTGATGTAGGTGATCACTGTCTGTCTGTCTGTGACCGTGGAGGTGTTCCTAGGGTCTGCAGTTGGGTAGGAAGCTGTTATAAGGAGCTGTGCGTTTCCACCTCTTGGGAGCACAGAGCAGGTCAGGAGGGCTGCGATATGAGCACACTGGTTATGCCCACCGCCTGGTGCTCATGGCAGCAGAGGAGAGCTCAGGGCACCTCAGCTCCTCTGAACTGAGCACTGTGGACGTCTCAGCAGCCACGCTCACGGGTATAGAAGGTGTCTCACTCTAATTTTGACTTTATTTCCCTAATGATGCTGAGTTTCCTTGTATGCTTGCAACACTACTCATTTCTTATTTGCAAATAACGTCAAGTTTACACACTGCTGAAAGCAGAGCGCAATACAGGCACTTAGCAACTGTCCCACTCTGTATGTGTTTGCATAAGACATAACAAATAATGCTTTTCTGAATCATTTAGAGTAAAGAACATTGTGTTGGCCCTGTACCCTGACTTACTTTCTAAGACTGAGCAAGTCTTCTGAATTAGCAGCCTGGCCTCAGCTTCCCTGCAGCACAAGGACCTTGTCTAGTGTCTCCTGAGGAACCCAGGTACGTCTGTGGCCCACCTACAGGTGTCTTGCAAGGATGTTCCCTCTCATCCCAGGCCTTCCCACACTGTCACTAACACACAAGTGTCAAGATCTTAGGACCCTGTAAGGTTCCATCTCCCAACAGGCCAGGACACCTGACCTTGCAGTCAGTCTCTCCTCAGTGACAGGGCAGGGACACTGCTAACGAAAGCGCCGTCCTTCTGTACAAGGAAACTACTTACTGCCTCCTCCTTTCTCGGTGGCTTAGAAAGTCACTCTGAGGTGGGTCAGAGTTAGGTGGTCCTCTACAGGTCACTGTGACCTCGTCATTTCCTGGGCACATTCTCATTTTCCAGGTCCTCCTTTACCTGCCTGGTCCCAATAATTTCCCAGAGGGACCCCAGACTGTCACTGACTGAACAGTGCTCCCAAAATGTCCTCACAGAAAAACCTCACCCTCGGTGTGAATAAACTTACCTCAGCATCCCCCGATCTGTGCCGATGACTCACCAGCATTTATATCCCTTTCCTTCCTTAGTAACGGAACCTCATTTCTATTCAGGGAAGCACTGTGCCCAGTGAGGATGGCTTTACTCCTCGCAGCTGCCCGTGTGATTGAGTTTGGGCCAACGGGAATGTTGTGGGACGTTCCTTCCAGGAAGGCACCTTGGAACAAGGGCAGATAATGGGGTGAGATGACAGCACGGCGGGAGCACCTGCTCAGCTCGACACCCACTGTGGGGAGATGTGGGCCGCCTGACTCCTGTGGATATGCTGCAAGCCAGCACTATGCAAGTAGTCTCCTGATTTTCAATGTCATCAACTGCCCTTTTGAGCTCAAGAAATTAAAACAAAACTAAGATGCTGCACAGGTCAGATAGGACACAGCCATGGATCTCACCCAGCGAGGCAGAATGCACCTGCCCTCTGCAGAGTGGGGACAACACAATGATACAAAGCTATGTGCCGCTTTCTTCCTACTATACAGCAGGAGGCACTGAGGCCATCCACTGCTCAGCACAGTCCTGCTTTCATTTGGACCAAGCAGTCTTAGGGCACTGCCTTCTGTGTGATCTCCATGGAAGAGCTCTGTGTCAGCTCTTCCCTACTGGCACCCAGGGACAGGAACAACATTCAGAAGCAGGTAAGAGCACCAACTGCTCTTCCAAAGGACATGAGTTCAAATCCCAGCACCCACATGGTAGCTCACAACCATCCCTAAAGAGGTCTGACGCCCTCTTCTGATGTGTCTAAAGACAGCTACAGTGTACATATATAATAAATAAATCTTAAAAAAAAAAAAAAAAAAGAATCTCAACAAAAACTGGAACCAGGACTCAGCCCTACAGGTATACAAGCTCACATTCCAGTATGTATCCATCTGAGGTTTGGAACACTTGCCAAAATGCTAAAATAACTTAATCTGTAGCTTCCATTCTGGATTAATGAACATGATCAGTAAATTATCTGTAAGGACATCTTCATAGGCCAGGAAATGTTGTTACATCAGGAAAGGTGGCTTGCAACTCAGGAAGGGTCAATGGACCCTTTCATCCTTAAAAGAAAACCGAAGATGCCCAGACAAACTAGCATGGCCGGGAGACAAGGGGTGTCGCTGCTTATGCAGCAGTAGTGCCACTGAGAAATGATGCACCCTTTGGGGACAGCCACAGAGCAATTATCCTGGGGTTCCACTTTGTGAGAAATAATAACTTCAAGAAATCATCTCAATATAGTCAGGGAGGTGCAGCTTATATAAAAATACTCACAGGGCTAAAAAAAAAAAAAATCATAAATAAACATGGTGAAGTAAGTTTTAAAGCCTGACGCCCATCTAGTTCTTCAGAGAATACTCTAGGCCTGTCTGAGCAATGCTAAGTAGCTGTGGATAAGATGTCAGCACATGAAGATGTGTGTGGAATGGCGGTCTCTGCTCAGGCAGATCCAACTACCTTTGCAACACAGCCGTGTCCAACAGTCCCTGGAGCAGAGCGTGCCGCCTGCCTCCAGCTACCCACGCAATGCAGAGGGCAGCCAGCTTGCCAGCTCTCCACAGGGAGGAAGAAACGAGGACAATGCCCAGGCTCAGTGCCTAGCTTCTGGAACCGAATGAGGAGTCAGTAAAAGAAGCTGGTGCCGTTACCACGGCTGATTTTACATCTCTGTAACCAGGCAAGGAGCTTGCCTGAGTCAAGAAGTCTCATTTAACATTCTCAAGTGTGGGAGGGAGGGAGGCAAGAACTGTCACACGGTTTTAGCTGCCACCCCTGCCTGCCCTGACTGTCTGGTGTGGGATCCACCACAAAAGGAGAAGCAGCAGGACACGTGGACGGCTGAGAATCAAGTGGCACGTCTACACTCCCCTGCTCAGAGGTGAGAAGGTCAGAAGGTCAGAAGCTCTTCCTGCAGTCTCGGGATACCACTGACAGCTTCAAGCACCACTCTTCTTCACAGATCTTCTGTGAGTGTCCAGGGCTTCTATGACAAAAATCAGACTGGGCCAAAGCAGAGGGTATTTAAAACATCACCATTCATGTCTTGCAGTTCTGGAGACCAGGTGTCCAAAATCAAGGAGCTGGCACGGCTGTGCCCGCTGCAGATTCAAGGAAGGAGTCTTTCACTTCTTTCAGTTTCAGGTGACTGAGGTATCCCTTGGTTTATGCCCACATCATTCTAGTCTTTGGTCTTTATAAGGACTTCCTGTGTCTATGTCTCTTCTTCTGTCTCTTTTAAGGGTATCTTTCACTGAATTCAGGGGCCATCCAGAAAATTCTGAATGGTCTTGTACTAAAAATCCTATTTGTAAAGTCCTTTTTTCCAAAAAAGGCTATCTCCACAGGCCTACTTCCTAGCCCCAAAGAAGCAAGCAGTAAGTAGGCATGTAGCGGTGAAGGAGCCAGGTGCTCCTCTCAAGGATCATAAAGAAGTCAAGCGTGGCTACAACGGTGACCCACAGGCACACCTCACCTCTTACCCTCTATAGTTAGGTAACCTATTTTAATCCTTATGCTGAGTCCACACAGCCAATGCAATGAGATGAGTAGATCAAAGATAAACCCTTCATGAATAAAAACAATCTTCTTGATAATTTATAGGATTGTCTCATATATGTATTCAGAAGTAAAAAATTGGCCATGATACATCACCAACAAATAAAGTAAAAACACAGTGGACTTTTAACATCTGACAATAGATGTATTCCATAATACACAGTGCTTTTTTGGGTGGCGGGAGAGTAGCCCTGAACCGCTCATCAAGAAGAGCCTCTAAGTACAGGCAAGGGCCCAGGCTGATGAGAGCCAGAAGTGGCTCTGACACCTATGGCTCCTCTCTGTAAGATCACTTATTGTCCACAGTGATGCTCCCCGGAAAACAAAACAAAACAAACAAAAACATCCAATTCGGAGGAACCTTGGGAACTGAGGGTGGGTCTCAGTTCCATGTGGCTTTCTTTGATTCTACTAGGGACAGGCACAACAGCCCAGGGGGCCATGGCTACGGCAGCAGCTGGTTGGAGCCAGTTCTGCTTCTCTCACAAACCACAGACAATAGGGACCTGGCAAAATCAAACTAAAACCTTAACAGCAACTGGTACACAGGTAAACCCAGGCCATAGCAGGAGAGTCCTCAGGGAGTCTGCAGGAAGGGAATGTTGCATGGATACCAGGGACAAGAACCTATGTCTGACTGTCTCTACAGGAATAGCTGCCTGGCTGTCTCTAGTCATCCTGCCGAGGGTACAGGTACAGTACATCATCTCTCCAGCCTCGGGGTAGTGTCACCTATATCTACCTGACCCGAGAACTACTCAAGGCCACTGTGACCATCTACCTTCCCTTTGCACCTTATTTTTATTCTATCACCTTTTCCAACCATTAAAGGGGCAAAACCTTTTCAAGAAAGAAAAAGCCAGCTAAATGGGTGTGGCTTTGAGGCTCAATCCCACAGTTGGACAAACTACAAGCCCCATCTCAGAGCCTGAAAGTCCTGACTTCTCAGACTTTGCAAAGAATCAAACAGTATAATGTACTTCATCAAGCCCACACATGTTCAATATATGTTGGCAATTACTGTAAGAAGTTTGTGTGTGTGTGTGTGTGTGTGTGTGTGTGTGTGTGTGTGTGTACATGTGCAGGCATCATAGCACACAGGCAGAGAGATATCTGAGGACAACCTGTGAGAGTTGGTTCTCTTTTACCATGTGAATGCTAAAGATCAAATTCAGGTTGCTAGGCTTAATAGCAAGCACCCTTATCTACTGAGCTATCTTGCTGGCCCAGTTTTTAGTTTGGTCCCTCTTTTCTTGAGTTGTTTTCTTGCTATATAGCTCAGGCTGGCATAAAACTTGCAGCAATCCTTCTGCACTAGTCTCTCAAGTATAAAAACTATAGGTGTGCCGGGCGGTGGTGGCGCACGCCTTTAATCCCAGCACTTGGGAGGCAGAGGCAAGTGGATTTCTGAGTTCAAGGCTAGCCTGGTCTACAGAGTGAGTTCCAGGACAGCCAGGGAGACACAGAGAAACCCTGTCTCGAAAAACAAAACAAAACAAAACAAAACAACAACAAAAACATAAAAACTATAGGTGTGGCTTACTATGTCTGACTCCATCCTATTCCACTTACATGGACACCCCTACCCCCAAAAGTAACATGGCTCTGGAATATTTATCAAGTCAGAGTTTGACTTATCAACAAAAGCTCTTAGGAGGTTAATTTAGTAACAATCACATTTTATAGACATAAAGTAAAAGGAATTACTAGTATACAGACCCTAATCCCAGTGGATTCTGAATATAAATGTAGTCGGCAAAGACCATTCTAATGGCAAACACTGGTAACTTTGGAGTCACACAGACCACTTGGCAAGTGCTCTCAGAAGAGACCTGTGCAGAGTTGGGATCGTAAGTCAATCCTAGACTCTGTAGAGGGGCTCAACTAGCCAAAGCAGAAGACATGGCTGCCCCAGAACTCTCAGTCCTTGAAGACAGCCCCTGTAGAATCAGAGAACCCTAGCATGATGGCCAAAGCAGCCACAGGAAGTGCCTACCAAGAGCAAGGCTGCTAGTCCAGTTCTGCCTGACTATGTAAAGCTCAGCAGAGGCTGGGAGGGCACCTGCAATGTCAAGTTGTATGACCAGCAAAGGAGTTGGGGTGCTTGCAGCCTAGGCAAGAATTCACTATAGCACTGTCAATGTGCAGGCCTCACAGTCCAGGGTGAGGGGGAAAGGACTGAGCTGCCAAATTTAATAAGGCTACATTAGGGCTGTCCAAATAAACAGAGCAAGAAGGGAGATATAGTAAATAAATAAATACATGTAAGGATATTTAATACATATTAAATTGGCTCACATGATCACAAAGGCCATCTGCAAGGTGCAAAGCTAGGGGAGTCAGATACTCAGAATGAGAGCGCTCTGTGGTGTATGGCCTCAATTAGATACTGAAAGTACAAAGGCCACTCATACAAACTAGAGAGTAGAAAGGACAAAGAACCTGGAGTCTGATATCCAAGGCAAAAGGCATGCTTGCTTGGGAGGGGAGAGACAGAAATAGGTGAAATGCCTCTCACCCTCCACACCCTCTTCAATCTGGGCCCGGCCTACTGAATGGTTCTGTGCTACCCACATTTAGGGTAGGTCTTTCCCATTCAGATCACTGATGCACATGCAATCCTTCTCTGAAACATCCTTGCAGACACATCCATGGTTTGCCAGTTCATTCAATCCAATCATGCTGACCCCCAAAGTCCACCTTCACGGCAAGAGGCACACCTGAGGCAGAGCAGTGCTTCTCCTGTCTCTGGGTGCAGAACGCTGCTCTGACAAGGGATGTGCCCCAGTGAGGAACACAACACCCATCAGACAGATGACGCCTGGTGGAGCCCTGCGGAAATCATCAGTGTGGGGAACTGGGAGACTTCCAGGACAGACCAGATACAGCCGTACCTCTAAAAACTTCACATGCTATCACACGGGTCTTAGGAGACCTAGGAGGAACTGGGGCAGGGCAGGGACCTGGCAGCATTTAGGCACATGCCTAGGTAAGGGGGACAACTCCACATAAGCAAGTAAGTTCTATTTTTGGATCTGATAGCAAGATGGAGCAGAAGATACTCCCAATTTCCACAGGCACTGAGTTCAGCTCACTCAGTCCCTAGCCTATGCCTCCCTCTGAAACACAAGTGTAGCCAAGACAGAGCCACTGTGGGCTTGAGACCTTCCTTCTTACCCACCAGTACCAACTAGACTTCCCAGAGAAGCCTCTTGTAGGCTTGTAGCACCTCTTGTAGAATCTAGTAAGTGGTTCTTTATTTTATTATTACATATATGAAGAATGCCTGAAGGATTTTTTCACCCAAAGACTTACTGGTGTCCTTTTCATCTTTATCTCTCTTACCTAACTTGTTCCCTCTGCAGGAAGAAAGAGGAAACAAGTTAGTCCAAGATATGGTATGTGGCAATTTTCCTCTCGGGTGAGCAATGCAGTCAGCTCTCTCTCACTAACGGTACTATCACAGCAGAGTGGGTTGAGCCACAGACACATCTAGCCAAACAGCCCAATTTGGAGGTGGGGTTGGGGGAGGGTCCTGCTGATTGCTATTCATTTGATTTTATTCATTTAGATTCACACATCACCGTCATATTCATGAATTTTATTTAACCTATGACTTGCCAGATGCTAGGTGAAATCTAATTGGTGAACTTAATAAACCCAGACTGGCACGTAGGAGAAGTCACCATTTTCATTTTAATGTAACTAGGTTTTGCCTTTATACATAGAAAAGTGGGCTCTTAGGAATGGTGAGGACACTGGGGGCGGGGCCCAAATGGAAAAGCTCATGGACATAAGAGTCGCAGCAGGAGTGGGGTGCTAAATACTGAAGGGATTAAGTAAGTCTGCTCCAATTGATGCAATTAAAAACCTCACTGATTATTGGAAAGACCTGGACAAAGGATCACCATAGCGGTTGGACACCTTGACAGGCGACCACACTTACCAACACACACCTGCCCGGCTCAAGGCTCCAGAGGGAGCTCTCGGTGTTGATCTTGTGAGTGAGCTTCCCTTCCATGAGGACACGCTCGCCGTTCTCTTCCAACATGGCCACTCGGATGGAACCACTGCTAAGGGCCACAGAGACCTGAGAACACACCAGGAGAAAAATCATCTTGCTTGTGAAGGCGGCAGCTACTGCATTCCAGCTGTGCACACCTGGGCTCACAAGCATCTCTGTGAAGGAAGCCATTCCAGCCTAGTCCACATTCTAAGCAACCTGAACCTATGGACTGTCTTAGGCGAATGCAGAAGAAAACTCTTCATCATTCTGGTGCATTTTCCTAAGGGAGCTTCCACCGCAACACTTGACTTTCTACCCAAATCTTTTTCCCTCTGTAGTGACAGAGACTGGTTCTCACGCTGGGAGGCAAGCAGAAGACATAGGAGTTGGGTGTTTCCTTCCATCTCCCCTGTGACTACTGAGACTGCTTCAGCTCAACGTTGTGGAGGGAATCCTCAATGTAACTTCCTTTCCAGGAGGATCTCCTCTCCATTCACCTCCCAAATGGCCACACCGACAGCCACTGGCAAGAGCTCTCTCTCTGACCTCTTAGGGCCCTGGACCACTGTGCCTAGAATGCCTGAGCTGCTCACCCAAAACTTTCTGGCAAAGACAAATGTGGTTGGCCTCTTCTTTCCTTGAGCTGCTATACAGAGTGTGACCATAGCTTGGTCTTTGTCCAGGACAGTAGAACCAGTCCCTTCAGGTTTTTTTTTGGTCTGTTTTTGTCTGTCTGTCTGTCTGTCTAAGACAGGGTCTTACTGTCTTAGTAAGTGTAGTGCTATCTGGTCTGGAACTCCCTCTGTAGATTCGGCTTGTCTTGAACTCACTCGGACTCTCGGCTCTGCCGCCTGAGTGGAGGGACTAAAGCCCTATGCCACCGCACTTGCCTTTGACTTGGTTCTTCATAAAACCAGCCTCAGCCACTTTTTCCCTCAGAGCCTGCTCTGGGCAGGGACTGCCTATGAGTCAACTCTGCTATCATGGGTATGCCCGTTATATCAAATACCCATCTTCCTGCCCTGAATGAATGTCTCCACAATGGACTGGGAAGTGCTAGGAAAAGGTTACCTCTAATAACCCTAACTCTCACAACCATAACTCTAACCTCAATAATTAGAAGAGAAAATATAATAATTTGTATTTGTTTCACTTTTCTTATTTAAAAAAAAAAACTTATTATTAGCAAGGCAGTGTCCCATGTCTTTAATCCCAGCACTTGGAAGGCAGAGGCAGGCGGATTTCTGAGTTTAAGGCCAGCCTGGTCTACAGAGTGAGTTCCAGGACAGCCAGGGCTACACAGAGAAACCCTGTCTTGAACCTCCCCCCACACACACACCAAAAAAAGACTTAATATTTTATGCATATTGCATCGGTGCATGCATGTGTACTATATACATATAGGTGTCTGTAGATGCCAGAAGGCACCGGAGCCCCCTACTAAGTGGTGTTACAGGTGGTTGTGAGCTGCCTGGTGCAGATGCAGGGAAATGAACCCAGGTGCTCTACAACAGTAGTAAGCATCCTTAAACTCCAAGGGATCTGTCTAACCTGCACTTATTCTTTTTTGGAGTATTTGCCCAGATGTTAACTAGTTACATCTCCTTAATCTGAAAATTTTGTACTATAGCTGTCAACCTGTATTTGTATAATGCACACACTAAATAGATATTGGGGACAATTCAGATTCTTTTTCCAATAGGTGTATGAAGTTAAAATTCAGAAACAACCTGGTAAATGCTCATTAAATGCTTCATTTTAGATGTGGGAGGGGGTGCTTTTAATTCTCTGAGTCAAGTACTATTTGCTAATGAATTCTAATAGTAAAACTTGTGTAGTTTTGTGTATGTATGCGTTAAGGGATGCATGTATGTGTCTGTGTGTGTGCCTGCATGTGAAAGCCAGAGACAATTTTAGATATTATTTTTCGGGCACCCATAGACCTTGTTTCTGAGCCAGTGTCTCTCCCTGGCCTGGAACTTGATAACTGGGCTAGGCTGGCTGGCCGGCAAGCCCCAGGAAGCCGCCTGTCTCTGTTTCTCTAACTTTAGCACTGTAAGCGCTTGCCACCATACCTGGTTTTTTGCTCTTTTTTATGAGGGTTCTGAGGATTGAACTTAGGCCCTCGTATTTGCATGGTAAGCATTTTACCAACTGAGCTATCTCCCCAGCCCCTAAATGCATTTTAAATATCCATCAACAAAAAACTGAGCTCCCCCCACTGGAAAGATGATTCGGTGATTAAGGTCCCAGATTTGATTTTCAGCATCTACCCATATGGCAGTTTATAACCATCTGTAATGTCAGTCTCATCCAGGGGATCTAACCTCCCCTTCTAGCCTCCTTGGGCACCAGGCATGAATCTGATACAAGCATACATGCAAGTGAAACATAAAAGTAATAAAAATAAAGGGAAGTGAAATATAAATATAGTATATATCCAATAAAAAATAAAAAATAAAATAAAGGAGAAGAGTTTGGAAGAATTCCTTTATTAAAAGGGGGGGGCGCCAACAATACATGACAGTGATCTTACCTGATACATCTCAGTAAAAATGCTTGTGCATAGAAAAGCATGCTCTGTTCATGCTTGGGGAGGAGATACTAGAAGGACTACCCCAGAGCACACATGGCCCTGGGAAGACCAGCTGTTAGACAGTACTTGCCACAGCCACACTGCCAGGCTGAGTGCAGAGGCATCTTCTTATGGGAGGGACTTCAGAGACACTGTCTAGAGACTTCTCCTGGGACTCACGGCACTGTCATCCCCTCTCTATATTTACTGTTAAAGTCTCTACCTGGATGGTCTTGCTGATTACAGTCTAGGCTCACTGTCCACCTTCTAACAGCCAAAGAGACATAAGCAAACATGGCATGGCCCATTCCTGACAATCATGACAAATATTGGCCAAATTAACCTAACCATGGACTTCTACTTGCAAACAAAACCTGATACAGGTCTTGGTACTTCCCAAGTACAAACTCACCTTAACAAACTCCCAGTAGTTTTTATACAACATGCTCATTTCCAAATTTGGGCATGATTCTAACAAGAACTAACTCATGAAGTAAATCATCAAAGGAGGAACCAGAAGAGAATGGGGCAGTGAAGGGAAGAACGGCTGATGTGCCCGGCACATCTGTGAAGACAGGACGAAGGAATGACACATGGCATCCACCATAGGCTGGGGGTCAGTGCACGCTGGCACTTGGAGGCCCTGGCTAGGAGAAGGCAGGCACAGAAACAGAGCATGTGTAAGAACAGTTTAGAGCCAGCCCAGGGACAGCTGGGTCCGCAGAAGCAGCCTGCTTCGGAGACTGACCGTCACTCTGAGGAGCTGGTGTGATGGCCATACTCTAGGTAAATACCAGTTCCTCAAACACAGAAACCACCAAGGCTTCACACCCTGTCAGGCAAACCTGTCGGTTCACTCAGTTGACATATGATGAAAAGACAGACCTTTGAAATGCAACAGAGAAAACCATTCATAAAGTCCCACATTCAAAACAATACGGGAAGATACTAAATAACAACAGGAAAAATAAATCTTGTAGGAAAATGAGAGTTCTAGCTTATGAAAAATGCAACATGAAGGAAAAAAGCTAAAAAGCAAAACCAAAGACGATAGAAAAAAATGTATTTAAATAGTTCCATTATAACTTGGCAGGAATCTAAGCAGATATAAAAAAAAATTATAGGACTAAGAAAAGTTAAAAAGAACTAAAAACATAATTGCAAAAAATAAACTTCAGTAGAAAAGGCTAGAAGACAAATAAATCAGAGACCAATTTACTAAAAAAATGAATAGTCCAGAAATTCTAATAATCTAATTTTCTAGCAGCATAAGAAAGTATTCCTTATGTTGAAAAGCATCCCTGAGAGTTAAGCAGACTAGAACAGGATGACTTAGACTCACATACTCTGATAACACTGAGTGTTTCTCAGAAGGTCCTATTAGTACTACAGAGGACATGATAAAGTTTACCCACAAAGAACTCAGGTGTAGATGAGACATTCAAAATCAGTAACACTGTAAGAAACAGGAGAGGGTCAAATTGAGATGTCCAGCTAAGTCCAGATGAGTGCGCTGCTAATCCTGATGAGCTGAGTTCTATCAGAGACCCACAAGGTGAAAAGAGAGAACCACTTCCTGCAAACTGACCTTCACACACCAAGGCACGTACATGTGCGCGCATAGGTACATAAATAGATGGATGGACAGAGAGACAATGTAATTAAAAATTTTAAAGTGGCTTTGGCACACATTCAAACTGTGAAATAAGGTTAAAAACAAATCCATCAGCCGGGCGTGGTAGCACACGCCTTTAATCCCAGCACTTGGGAGGCAGAGGCAGGCGGATTTCTGAGTTCGAGGCCAGCCTGGTCTACAAAGTGAGTTCTAGGACAGCCAGGGCTATACAGAGAAACCCTGTCTCGAAAAAAAAAAAAATCCATCTTAAGACATACAAGATCTCTCTCACACATTATCACTTCAGGGGGAAAACCTAAATGAGAAAATTAGAAGTACTATTCAAACGAGATGCAGACGTGGTAATGTGCTAGTCCCGAGTGCAAGGCACAACTGGAAACAATCATGCTGGAGTCACAGATGAGAAAGTGAAGAAGAAAGGTGATTTCTGGACAACAGAGCATGACTGCATCTCAGTTACTTGAAGGTCATGAGGAAAGTACATTGTTTTTGACAATATAAAAAGAAAAGCAGTAAAAAGCCCCTAATAAACAAAATTATAAGAGAAATTCCTAACTCAAAAGCATGTCGGTAAAAATGGGGAAGGGGCTCCTAAAAACTCTTCTCCCATATGTGTTCCAAAAGCATGAGACAATCTGTCCACATCCCGCTGTGCACCTAGAAACCAGCCAGGGACTGCTACAAAAGAACCCGGAAACCCTCGCGCACTGTGACCGCCTCCTCTGCTCTAACCCCTCCCTCTCTCCCGAGCAGATCCAATCCCACTGTACTAGCTGCCATCACAAGAAGAGGCTCTCTCAAAGCTCCATTCTCAAAGCATTCTCTAGCCTATCAAAGGGTGCTCAGAAGACCCTACCAACAGAAAGTACACCTGGATGTCAAATTGTTTTCAAAAAGCCGTTTCCCAGGGGAGTGTCTGTTAAAAGTCATTATAGCCACTATTTTCACTCTGGGGCAATGAACAATAACTGAGGAAACTAAAGAAACGGCTAAGGAATAACATGCCCAGAAGGCTTTAAAAAGCTCTGGCCTACTGTGTAGGATGCTGACCTTGTAAACAAAGTGGGAAGCTCAGAAAGAGTCAGTAGTTCCAGGTATTTAAGGAAACCTTTGGGAAATCATTAGCTGACCATCAAGTTCACCAAGTAGAGCTCACTAGAATATAAAGAATTCAGAACTTGCAGAATGATTTCAGGACGATTAAACAACTACAGCAATAGTACAAGCAAACACAGAGGCGGCAGAGGGGGAGGAGCCTGATCTCCAGTCACCGGAGCTGTTACTTTCAGTACACGCCTTTCTTTCTTTTTCTTGTTCTTTATTGGGGGGCTTTCTCTGTACCCCTGGTTGACCTGGAATTTGTTGGAGACTCAGGTTAGCCTTGAACTCACAGAGATCCACCTGCTTCTGCCTCCCGAGTGCTGGGATTAAAGATGTGGGTCACCACTATCTGGCCAATACTTTCAATACCTTTCAATACTAAGATTACAAAATTTATTCTTTAATTTTTAAAATATTTATTTTATGTGCATGAGTGTTTTGCTTGCAAAAAACACCTGAGTATCTTGTGCATTCTGGAGTTATGGGTAGTTGTGAACCACCATGTGGTGCTAGGAATCAAACCCAAGTCCTCTGCCAGAACAGGTATTCAACCACTGAGCCATCCTTCTAGTTCCCACAAAATGCATTAAAAAACAAAGCAAAACAAAACAAAACCAGGAAGTATGACCCATACATGGGTGAAAGAAAGCAATGAACAAAATCTAACCTCCTGTAAGTACAGACAGGACTTAAAAAAAAAAAAAAGACTACAAATCAATTATTTTAAAATTCTTAAAAATTTTATTATTTTAAAAAACTAAAGAAAGCTAAAGCAGTAAAGGAAAAGTATGAGGAGGACAAAGGCTCCTAAATGGAATATCAATAAAGACATGGAAATTAGCCATTTCTAAGCCAAATATGAGTGCGGAGAAGGGAAGAGACAGCTCAGCAGGGAAGAGTGGTGTGCTCTTCCTCCAGGGCTGGAGTTCAGTTCCTGGTGCCCATCCGGGGTGGGTCACAACTGCCTAGCTCCAGATCTCATGCCTCTGGAGATGTCCTCTTGAGTACAAGTGGCCTCCTCAGGTGCTTACAGGCAAGTGCACATACCCACATGCAGACACACCAACTGCAAGTAATAAATTCAGAGATTTTCAAAAGCAGGATCTTAGCATTCACAAACAGGATCAGGCAAACTTAAAGTTAGGTTTAGTCTGAGGAACAGAAGGAAAATGAACAGGATTTCAGAGCCCAAGAGAAACTAACATTTTCAAAATAGGACCCACAGATAGATAGGAGAGAAATGCCAAAAACTACTTGAAACAATAATGGCTGAAAACTTTCCAAATCTGACACAATTAATCTGAACATTCCAGAAGCTCAGTGAATTCCAAGTAGAAATCTAAGAGAGCCACGCCTAGACCCAAGAGAATTATCACCGACAGACGATCTTACCTACAAAGTACAAAACAGAGTCCTGGATGAAACAACAGGGCACAGGTAGGTGGTAGAATTAATCCACACACAAGAAAGAGAAGCTCACTGGGGAAACAGAGAAGGTAAAGTGGATCCACACACTGTCTTTTGATCAGAATATGAGAGAGAAAGAGTTATAACTGCATAAAACCTACGTGACAGCTCAGAGTGGGAGAGGAAGGACATAATGAATGCTCTTTAGTACACTATTAAAGGTAAGGAAGGGGACATTAACCTAAAGAGATTGCTATAGAGGCCAATGGAATTATACTCTTCAAGACAAGCACTAAGAAATTAAAACCAACAAATAAGCAAAACAGCTACACATACTGTGAGGAGTACCTCAGTAGTAAGACAGTATTCCTAAGAGATGGCACATGACCTTGCTCAGCCTTCTCCATCAGCACAAGAAAGGAATCCCGATTGGGGGCCACCTGTTTCCCCTTGGGTAAATCAATTACAACTCCCAAGGCCCTAGCATCCTCACCTCTAAAAAGCAGCCAGCTTCCTCACCTGGCACTTCCTCAGGGGAACGAGCTGCTCCTTGCTAGTGAGCTGTGTCTGTTCAAGGTCAGATTTCTGTGTGTCTGCTTTCTCTCTTTCCAATACCTCAGCAATCAACAAATACTACTCTAGAAAATCCTCATTTAACACAAAGGAAAGTAATAATAAATGGAGAAAAAGAACAAATATTTCAAAACCTACTATAAAGCCACAGTAATCAAAACCACATATCTGTGTACGCGCACACAACTTTGTTTAGTGTTACCTGTATGGACAACTGGATGCTAGTTTTGCTGTCATACCTGAACCTATAAAAGCAATGGTCACAGAGTGTGACATGTATGTTTGGTTAATATTGGAAAGGCCTAATTAATGTGCTGATGCTACAAATGGTAGCACTGTGTTACATTAGAAAACACTGAAACTATATAGATCTCATCAGGAAACCATCTAAAAAGGAAAAATAAGGTAGATTCAGGAATATGGTTAGATAAAAAAACTATAAAAATTACTGGAGAAATCTGGTCTACCAAAGATGCTGCTGCCACACTTCAAACAAAATTAAATAAACTGGTTGTCCAAACTGCACTGAAATTGGGTTTTAAAGAAGATGCTCAAACTGGGCGTGGTGGCGCACACCTGTAATCCCAGCACTTGGGAGGCAGAGGCAGGCGGGTTTCTGAGTTTGAGGCCAGCCTGGTCTACAGAGTGAGTTCCAGGACAGCCAGGACTACACAGAGAAACCCTGTCTCAAAAAACCAAAAAAAAAAAAAAAAAAAAAAAAAAGAAAAAAGAAGAAGATGCTCAAACTGGGCGTGGTGGCGCACGCCTGTAATCCCAGCACTTGGGAGACAGAGGCAGGCGGATTTCTGAGTTCGAGGCCAGCCTGGTCTACAGAGTGAGTTCTAGGATAGCCAGGACTACACAGAGAAACCCTGTCTCAAAAAAAACAAAAACAAAAACAAAAAAAGAAGATGCTCAAAGAGTCTCACTCACAAACACGCAAAGGAAGCACCAGGGCATAGAGGGACAGACCTGCCTGAGTACTGTGTGGCAATGAAATCTGAGGTCACACAATAAAGTCAGGCACAGAGTACAGAGAGGAGATTGCATGAAATCTCAAAAACAAAAACAAAAAACAAACAACAACAACAAAAACCCAGAAAACTGGCACATAACCGGCTGGCCTCATCAGAAAGTGAGGGTGGTGGCCATGTTGTTTATGGGATGCTTTCACTGGTGTTTCATCCCAGGAGTGGGGAAAAAAAATACTTGTAAAAAGAAAAGTTGGAATTTAAAGTCTCATTAATGATAGACAAATCCATGTGGTCATTCTGATCTGCCATGAAAATGTTAGTGTAGAGGTTATATTTTTGCTCCAAACACAACCTCAACATATTAGCCCCTTGATAAGGACATTATTTCATTTGTCAAGGCCACATACATACCCATGGCAAATTAATCTTATCACACAGACACTATTATCATCTCATAAGGGTAATTACAGTGTACTGAAATAATTTAAGAGATCATATTCATAACTATTACAGTACACTTTTTAAATGCTCATATTTTATTACCACATACTGTTACTCTCTTATTGTGCCTATTTTATACATTAAACTTTATCATATGAATGTTGCATAAAGAAAATGCATCATAGCTGGGCGGCGGTGATGGCGCACGCCTTTAATCCCAGCACTTGGGAGGCAGAGGCAGGCGGATTTCTGAGTTTGAGGCCAGCCTGGTCTTCAGAGTGAGCTCCAGGACAGCCAGGACTACACAGAGAAACCCTGTCTTGAAAAACCAAAAAAAAAAAAAAGAAAAAAGAAAAAAGAAAGAAAATGCATCATATATAGATTTTGGTGCCATCTCTGGTTTTAAACATTCCTTAAGGGATACATCCTGAGGATAACAAGAAGACATATACACACATAAACATACAACACACACCACACACACACCACACACACACACACACACACACACACACACACACACACACATTGCTCCTCTCTATCCACAGGGAACTCCTGAAAAAGAGCAACAATTTAGAAATGGGGAAGCTGAGAGAGAACAAACTCACAGAAATATAATCTCACACTGAATCTAAACATTACTCTTTAAATGGTGTTGCTTGAGACAGTCTTTCTAGATAGTCCAGCTGTCTGCATACAAAGTGTTGGTTTTACAAGCATGCACTTTTCACACCCCACTAGATACTATGATGATATTTTTCACCTAACCATCACAAGGCCCAGCAATCTGAGGAAAAGCATTGTTAACAAGTTTGTTAAAAAGAAGCGCTTGTGCATCCTATTGGGCACAGGCATGTAGATTTAGTACAGTACTACAAAGGTAGTTTTGTACTAATTACAAAAACATACCTTTGGTCTTGCAACTGCACTTTATGGATTTATTCATATGGAAATGCACAGATGCAAAACAAAATGTTTCCGAGCATTGCTGTTTACTACAGGAGCCACGATGACTTCAGTATAGTTTAGTAATCACCCCGCTGCTCAAAGGGGCAGAAGCAGAGGATGGGACCTCAGTGCTGGGGCAGCCACCCACACAGAAGACTGACAGTGAGGTGCACTAAGAGGGGCCCAGGACATGGAGAGAAGAAGACATGGCCAGGGCTGCGCGGACAGCGCCAGAAGAACAAGGGGGAGTAGAAACAGGGGCCTCTGAAGAGAACTTAAATGTGCTAAAGGTGGAAATGCAGAATTACATATTTATATTTGATCACACGTGCCTCTGCTAAAGTAAACTCATAGCACAAGAGGCACAAAGCCAGGTCAGGGGCTTTCCAATGGTTACACTTCACTTGTGACTATTTAAGAATGCTGTACATTCAAAAATTAGGTCAATTTAAATGCAGCTTTTCTATTATGAAAATTTCTTGCAATAGTCTTCCTACCTTTTTTGTTTGTTTGTTTTTTGAGGCAGGGTTTCTCTGTGTAGCCCTGACTGTCCAGGGCTGTAGACCAGGCTGACCTCAAACTCAGAAATCCACCTGCCTCTGCCTTGCCTCCCAAGTGCTGGGATTAAAGGCGTGCATCACCACCACCTGGCTAAGTCTTCCTATCTTTTTTTTTTTTTTTTTTTTTTTGGTTTTTCGAGACAGGGTTTCTCTGTGTAATCCTGGCTGTCCTGGAACTCACTCTGTAGACCTGGCTGGCCTCGAACTCAGAAATTCGCCTGCCTCTGCCTCCCAAGTGCTGGGATTAAAGGCGTGTGCCACCACCGCCCGGCGTCTTCCTACTTTTTTATTTTATTTTTGTTTTATGTTAATTTTGAGACACGGTCTCTATTTAGCCTTGTGGTCCTGTCCACAAATTCACAGACATTAACCTGCCTCTGCCCTTCAAGTGCCAGGAGCCATCATGCCCACATCTTCCTACATTTTTATTTCTCTGCTGGAGCAACTGTAGTAAGGGAGCGCTGTGTGTTGAAGCTTTCAGCGCCTGCAGCAAGCTCAGAATCCAGCCACAAGTCAAAGCCGACGAGCGCAAGAGCCAGACCAACCCCGTCTGGAGAGCAGATGGCTATCCCAAGAGGCTCTTGGTGTGAGGTGTGAGGTCAGAGGCAACTTAGGAATGCAACAGGACCTGACCACCCACAGCCTCTGAGAGAAAAGAAAATCAGGAGACAGGTTCACTAGTTACCCAGCAATATTCAGTAATGACTTTGTTATAAAATCCTAGTATTTTCCAGTCAAAACAAGTTAAAGTAAGGTGACTGTGAGCCTAGCTTCTGGTCCCCATTCCAGTGCCATCTCAGCAGAGAGTTTCTCGCATGAAAGTCTAACTCTCCAGGTACTGCAGGCTACGGCCATGGAAAAGTCAGCACACTGACTGAAGTGAGCAATCACGGAGTCACCGCTCTCCACCTCAGCTCCGAGGGTTCCATACGAAAGGAAGACAAGTCTGCTGCTCTTCCTGTGCAGCAGAGGACAGGTAAGCGACTATGGTGAAGAAAAGACCAAACTCTGCTCTACTGAGGCAGGAGCAGCTTCACAAGAGGAATCTTTCAGATTAGCCAGAAGGACCATTGTTTAAAATCCTGTATTCAGAATAAGACACTTCCTCTTTTCCCCTGAAGTACATAAGGCACTTGGTACACACTCCATCCACTCTCCACCCCTTGAAAGGCCAGTACACTGTCCTCACACTCACTTCCTCAGAGAGGAGATGAGTGAAAACAGCTTAGGAGGCAACTCACAGGGCAGCGCTGAGCCCCATTGGAGAGCATGGCCGGGGCTCTGCGCAGGGCTCCTCCTCCAGCCCTGGCTCGCACACGGAGCACCACACAGCTGCCTACACAGGGCCTCTCAGCGCCCCCAAGAACAGACTCTGGCTCCATCTAGCAAAGCTGCTGCAGTCATGGCTACCACCATGATTAGATCTGATGGATGCCAGAGACAAACCAAAAATAAAATACTGCTGACAGGCAACTGTGACAGGTACATTTAAGGAGCAACCGGAAGGGAACCAGTCAAGAAGTGCAACTCTGAGGAAAAGCCCTTAGGCCAGTGGAACCCAAGAGACACGAAAGAAACTTACTTCACAATTTTAAGAGAGGCTTGTCAAAAACTCTTACAAATCTTAAGAAACTAATAGACTAAGACATTTTAAAGTTTTAAGTAAACATACTGCACAGTAAGCATATGCTGCTCCTTTCCCATTCTTCCTCCCCATCAGTCACTCTCATGTCACATGCGTATGCATATGGCTTTATGTATGGACATAAAATATAGGACCACAAAGAAAGAGCAGGTATCTGCCTCTGTGAGACGGCCCTTAACTTGCCAGGTCTGATCAGTTTCTGCCAAGCACACACTGTACTTTAGGGCTGTAAGACTTCCACTGTGGTCTCTATCACAGTTCTTTCTCCACTTCTCTGCTTCTGTGACTCCTTGCTTAGGGCCACGTCTTAGCTACTGTGACAGTGCTGCCTCAGCACTGCTGCACACACTGGGACCCACTGATGTGGGGTCTTCCGGTGAGCGCCCCGGACTGCTCCACTTGAGTCATATGCAAGACTTACTTCTCAGGTTTGTCTGGTATTTTGTTGTTGTTGTTGTTGTTGTTGTTGTTGTTGTTGTTAAGAACCCTCTACAGTGACTTCACAGGGTTAAGTTTCCCACCAGCAGTGTAAGCCTACATCCTCATCAGCATTTGTTATTTTCTTAATAATTGTCATTCTGGCTGTAATGAAATAGACTCTCAGTGTATCTTGCTTTTCATTTTCTTTAGACAAGCTCTCACTATGAAGCTATGGCTGGCTTGGAGTTCAGAGATTCACCTGCCTCTGCTTCTGAGGTGTCTCGATTAAAGGTGTGGCCACCACCCCCTCTCAATGAAGTTTTGATTTGCATTTGCATGATGGCTTGAGGAGAACATTTTCTATGTTTATAAGCAATCCATTGACTCAGTCCATTTCTGTTTACTGACTGAATTGTTTGACTTCTTGTTTAGTTTCGTTTAATTCTTTGTATATTCTAGATACTGGTCATCTGTCTGTAGCATAGCTAGCAATTGCCGCCCATTCTGCAGGCTGTCTCTTCACCCAATTAGCTGCTTTCTTTGCTGTGTAGAAGGCTTTTAATTACGTGAGAGCCTGTCTGTCAATGTTGGTCTTATTATTTCCAAGTGACGGGGAGTACCACTCAGAAAGTTCATGCGTGTGCCTATTTCTTGAAGTGTTTTCCCTACTTTTAGCCTCTAACAGTTTCATAGGTTCAGCTCTTACATTAAACATACCAGAGATTTGCAAAACAAGTTTGTGTTACTGTTAAGCATAGCATGGAGAAGTATTATTAAGGAGAAAAAGGAAATTTCTTATCGTGTACGGAAAAAAGGAAATTCACAGGTAAAGCAACATCAGTAGTTGTCACAAAATGCCAACATTAAAATTGGCAGATCTGGAAAGCTCCTCACCCCACACCACAGTGCTTTAAATAAATAAAACAAAACAAAACAAGCTACACCTGCTTTGGGTGGGGATAGCTTTGATTCTTAGCTGGGCTAAAGGACCGAGTCACTGAGATGGGCACGCCATCTGTGCTGGACATACATAATCACCATTTTGCTAGCCATTACTGCCTATGCAATAAGAGAGACAAATGCTCGATGTCAGCAGTCTATCTCGGTAGCAGCACTTGGGCCATGTGTTATGACAATGTCCACAGAAGAATGAGCCAGATCCAGGGTTAGTTAGTAAAAGCAGGACTGCACTACCATCAAGATCAGAACAACACAAGAGAGAGACATGAGTCTAAACACATGGTGTGGCAGCAGCTCCAAACCATGGTACCCTTGGTGTGGTTGCTAACACAGTTCTTCTGAGTAGCGGAAAAAGGAACTGATTTTAAACTGGGCCTCCTATGAAGCCTTTCAGAGAAACCTTCAGAGATGAGGTTCTTCCCCTGAGCATCTGAGTTCCATTCCCAGCATCCACGTCAGGTAACTTACAACTACCTTTAACTCCAGCTCCAGGGGATACAAGACCTTCCTTCTGGCCTCTGTGAGCATCTACACTCACATGTATATACCTGTGGTGGTTTGAGGAAGTATGGTCCCTGAGAGACCACAGGGAGGGGCACTATTAGGGGGTGTGGCCTTGTTGGAGTAGGTATAGTCTTGGTGGAGAAAGTGTGTGACTGTGGGGAGGGTTTAGAGGTCTCCCATGTTCAAACCAGGTTCAGTGTGGCGCAGTCGCGTCTGCTGGCTAGGGATCGAGATGCAGAGCTCTCAGCGTCTTCTCCAGCACCACGTGTGTCTGTGTGCTACCATGCTTCCTGCCATAATGAGAGTGACTGGACCTCTAAAACTGCAAGCCAGTTCCGATTAAATGGTTTCTTTTATAAGACTTACCATGGTCATGGTGTCTCTTCCCAGCAACTAAACCTTAACTAAGACAATACACAAACACAAACCAAAGACATATGCAATCTAAAATAAAATTTTAATTTTTAAATAGTTTATCAATTTTCTATAAGGGGATATATATATATTCATGTATATGCATGTGAGTGAGTGGTGTGGTGTGGTGTGTGTGTGTGTGTGTGTGTGTGTGTGTGTGTGTGTTCCAGAGATTGATATTGGGGATCTTCCTCTAGTTTGCTCACGTATTTTGTGGCAGGGTCTTATTGAGCCTGGAGTGTTGGCCCAGCTGTGCTGGCTAACTAGTAAATTCTCAGTCTCCTTCTGCTTCTGCCACCCTACCACTGGAATTACAGGCAAACAATATGGCTTAAGTCTTAGTATGTGTGTACTGGGGATCTGAACTCAGTCCTCATGCTCACAGAGCAAGCACTTTATCAAGTAACTCACTTAGCCCTTAAATCTGTTTATAATTTACTGGTGCTTTTACCTCAAGATGAGTTGGAAGACAAAACCTGACTAACACTGGAGACGATGCTAAGCAGGCAACATGGGAAAGGTGATCAGCACCTGTCCCAGCCATCCAAACAAAGGTGGACTGTCACTATGTGGGCGTGGAGGGTGACATCTAAGTTGTCCCCAGAGTCAGAGCAAACTGTCCCCTAAAAAGCAAGTTCCATATTACACGTTCCACACAACTCCACCTTCCATGAAATCAGAAATCTATAAAGTAAGAGGTAAGACCCAGACAGAAGTCTAAGCTTACAAACAGTTTCCTCTGAACCAAAGCACATTTTTGTCCCTTTATCCAGCAATTCTTCTATTCAACAGGTATCTAAATATTTATTCATGTATTTTATGTATGGGTACTTTGTCTGCGTGTACATCTGCAAGCCAGAAGACAACATTAGACAGTTGTGAGCTGCCATGTGAGTGTTGGGAATTGAACTCAGGACCATCAGAAGAGCAGTGAGTGCTCCCCCCCCCAACCCCCCCCCCCGAGACAGGGTTTCTCTATGTAGCCCTGGCTGTCCTAGAACTCACTCGTAGACCAGGCTGGCCTCCAACTCAGAAATCCGCCTGCCTCTGCCTCCCAAGTGCTGGGATTACAGGCGTGCACCACCACGCCCGGCTGCAGTGAGTGCTCTTAACCACTGAGCCATCTCTCCAGCCTCCTCAAATAGGTATCTAAAAAGCCCTGTTTGGGTTTAACAAGGGAGCCATCACTGGGTAATTTAGTCATTTCTCTCTCATCTATAAAACACGGGATTGTTTTATATATTTAAGGTTCTTTTGAAGTTTAAAATAAGGAAGGATTCTGGCAAATGTCAAATTCTTATTATAATGTGGATTTCAAATTCTGTTATATGCTATTTGAATCTATTACCTGAGATTATTTTAAGCGAATCCTATTTATAAATAAATAAACCTCTCTTTCCCTCTGAAATATTAGGTCCTAAACAAAAGTTTCAGAAATCAGCTTAAGTTGGTCATGTCACAGCTATACATACCTAACATAGCTCCTGCCCTACGGAAGAACCACAGAACACAACCAAGACATTAATTTGGTCACTGTAGCCTAGATTTCTATGTGTCTGAGTGTGGTAATGGCCATCCATGTACATGGAGGCCATAGGAATGGGTCCCATGTCTTATTCTATCACTCTTTGCCTTATTCCTTAGAAACAGGACCTCTCACTAAACTAAGAGGTCAGCTGTTGGGCTAGCAAGCCCTAGCAACCCCCCTATGTGCACCCTCTACAGTACTGGGCATGTGCAGTCCCACCCCGCTTGCTTGTCTATGGACTTGCATTCGGGTGACTAATCTCCCATCTCTATACTTCTTTGCTCTGCCTCAGGAGGCAGTTCCCTGGCTGGAACTGCAATGGGTACTATGCATTACCTGACAGTTTGGGAGGCAGGTGGTTAAAGGGAGTGTTTGTATCTGAAGAAGAGAATGAATTGTGTTTGTCAACAGGGGAGAAAATGTACACATCATACAATCTGTGCCGAGGAAGCAGAACCATCCTTCCATGAGAACCCTGAAGTGACAGGCCTGCCAACAAGCCTGAGCACTGACAGGCAGGCACACCAAGTAAGGCCAAATGCGACCTCTAACCAACATCAGCAGAGAGGCGTGTGGACAGGAAAGCCTGCTCAACACATCTGTGTGAACCGGGCCACCGTGTCAGATGGGAACAGTAAGGAAAGAAAGCCCTTTCTGTTTTCCTGTGCTGTCATCTCACACAAGACCACACTGTTGTTCTCTATCCCCTGACCCATGAGTAAATTTCAGTATTTATTTACCTCCAAAGTACACAGAAGGGCTCTGCTGCCCTCTCCTGTGTGGAACACTGGGCCTCATACCAGAGATGGCAGTCATCACGTGAGGCACCTTAGCCCTCACTGTGAGGTCCATTAACTGGAGTTTTCTAGGGAAGGTGAAGGTAGACTTTGCTAATGTTTGGATCTGCTCTTGAAAACCAAGAGACCAGCTGTCTACAAGAAGGCCAAAAGAATGCCGACTCCTTACTAGGAGGCTAAGACATCAACTGTGAGCTTTTCTCCAGATTATGGCTGCTCAGGAAGCCCACTGCTAACTCTCTTGTAGTCCACTAGCCCTTTGCTGGAGCTCAGACTGGCAGCAGTGAAGGCCCTCCCACACGCTGTTACCTGCTTCCCCTTCACCACGTGCTTGGGCACTGGCACCCTGACCTCCAGGTCAGTGTAGTCTTGTGACCAGATGTAGTTCTCACGGATGGCACCGTTGTAACTGTCAGGATTTTTCTGGAACTGCTCCTGAATCCTGAGAAAGAACAAGAAAATTGAGATGCACCAGAGAAATCCCAGAGCAGCTTGAGGAAATCAATCTCTCTCTCTCTCTCTCTCTCTCTCTCTCTCTCTCTCTCTCTCTCTCTCACACACACACACACACACACACACACACACATACACACACACAAGATAACTTGGTTTTTACATCTGTTAAAGTCTTTTTGGGGGCAATTTCCTTTGTGACACTCATATGTGGTCTCCCAGGAAATCACAGTTCGGCTTGTTGTCAGTTCAGAACCAGGTCTGTTAAGTAGAAAAACAGGCTGGGTGGTGGTGGCGCACGCCTTTAATCCCAGCACTTGGGAGGCAGAGGCAGGCAGATTTCTGAGTTCGAGGCCAGCCTGGTCCACAGAGTGAGTTCCAGGACAGCTGGAGCTACACAGAGAAACCCTGTCTCGAAAAACCAAAAAAAAAAAAAAAAAAAAAAAAAAAAAAAGAAAAGAAAAGAAAAAGAAAATCCCTGGCTCGGCTGGGTGGTGGTGGTACAAGCCTGTAATCCCAGCACTCTGGGAGGCAGAGGCAGGCGGATTTCTGAGTTCGAGGCCAGCCTGGTCTACAAAGTGAGTTCCAGGACAGCCAGGGCTATACAGAGAAACCCTGTCTCGAAAATAAATAAATAAATAAATAAATAAATAAATAAATAACAAAAAAGAAAGAAAGAAAGAAAGAAAGAAAGAAAGAGAAAAGAAAAAGAAAAAGAAAAAGAAAAGAAAAGAAAAGAAAAGAAAAGAAAAGAAAAGAAAAGAAAAGAAAAGAAAAGAAAAGAAAATCCCTGGCTCATGAGCACTAGGTGTATCTGATGAATTGCTAAGCAGAACTTATCCTTTTCAAATAGGCAAAAAACTCCATCCTGGAGCTGTTTGACTTCAATCCTAACTCAACATTGAGCCCTTATTTCCTCCTAGTAAGTAAATAAAAGCCACAAGGAATACATTAAAACTGCATATCATTAGTAAGAGGTAAGCAATTCATTTAATGTGATGGCCTGGAAAAAAAAACTGGCCAACCAAATCCTATTACATACCTCTATTACAAACCTATCACAGGTACAAAAAGGCCTAGCCAAGAAGCAGATGTTAAAGATAAAATACAAAATCTGTCATAAAACTTAGCTATGTTCAATCATATAAATGCCTTAAAGAGGAGTCTGGTTTCACAAGTCACTAAGTGAGTTGAGGATCTAATTCATAGATAAAAAGCCTCTGTCTAGAGAAGGCAGCAGAATATTCTCAAGTAAGTGAGGCTCAGCAGTTTCCTCAAACAGCAGCCGACAAACTGAAGCAAGCAGGCAGGCAGGCAGGGAGCTCCACACGCTGTAAGTATGATTGTGGTTCTGTTCATTCCAGAAAGCACAAAGCTGCAAGTGCCTACATTTCCCTTGACACAGAAACAAGACCAGGATTGAGGAAGGCGTGATTAAAGAGGGCATGGTTTTTTCACTCAAGTTTTAGGAATATCTTGGGGCTAGAGAGATGGCTCAGTGGTTAAAGAGCACTGGCTGCTCTTCTAGAAGCCCTGGGTTCAATTCCCAGCACCAACATGGCGGCTCACATATATAAGCCCATAACAACAGTTCCAGGGAATTCAACACTCTCACACAGACATATATGAAGGCAAATGCCAATGCACTTAAAATAAAAATTTAAAAAAAAATTTTTTTAAAAAGAATACTTTTACCCATGGTATGTGTACTTTTGTGTCCTATGGAAGAGACTGGGCCTCCAATATGGCCTGAAATCTCAGGGCTGGATAAGAAAATGCTGCTGAGGGTAATTTGTGTCCTACCAAATGATATCCCTGAGTCTTAACTCCTGAAGTCTCAAAAGTGATTCAGTTATAATCAGGTCAATTAAGGTGGGCCCTCACCCACTATGACCACTGTTCTTTAAGTGGAAACTTTGGACACACACTAATCTAGGAAAAGGATGTAAAGGCGGCCATGAGAACAGGTAGAGATCAGAATGATGGAACAAGAATTGTGGGCCAGAAGGATCCTTCTTCTCTACAGCTTCAGGAGAGCGAGCCCGTGCACACCTGATCTCAGGTATCAGTGGCTTAAGCTTTGATGTGGCTGCACACGCAAGGCAGCTAAGGAAATTCCCTTCTATCAGAGGCGATTTAAAACGTCAATACTGTGGAGATGAGGCACTGGCCCATCAGCATGGAAACTAACCGGAGGCTGTCTGAGGGGAGGCCTGCGCAGCACAGAGAACACACAAGAACTGACAGCCACAGAGGACACCTGGCTTGATGACTTGACAAAACAGAGCAATATAAAGGCACCAAAAGAAGAAGGAAAACGTATAGAACACGTCCAGTATTTCATTCAGGCTAGTGGTATGGGGGTATGGGAAAACCTTTCAACACAGCAACAACCAGAAAAACCGAAGAGGCTAAAAGGGATATCCAACTTCTATATATGGTATTGTCTCAGCTTTTAGGAACAGGAAATGAGCAGACATGCATAAGCAGGTTTGAGTTCTGTGATAAGAGGGGGTCTGACCTCTTTGCTTCCTTAGGTAATATCCAAATTCCCTACAATATGCAAACATTTCAACCAAGAGAATAGTAATTACTTATACAAACACAGACAGGAGTATCGATGTACCTGTGGCCCCAGTGCAGTAGCCTCAGACGAGCCCCTCAAGTCCCCTGAAATGCAGTACAAAGAAACAAGCACAGTAAACGGTGCTGGCCAGCCAGCCACCAAGCTTCCACTGGGCCCTCCCATGGGACCCCAGTGAGTACAAGGCTCCCACAGACATGGGCACACATGAATATGGAGTGCTATCTATGAAAATTAAAACAACAGGGTAACAGTGGCTACCTCTACAGTTGGGAAGCAGGGAGAAAGAAAGAGACCCCTGTCTACTGACAGCCCTATCAATATTACCATGTGAAAATTGGCAAAACCATGAAAACAAGGGCTAGTGAGAGCTGGGGCAGCAGTTCAGAGTACTGCTTACTCTCGCAGAGGAACTGGTGCCACATGGTGGTTCAGAACTATCTGTGACTCCAGTTCTATGGGGTCCAACTTGCTCTTCTGACCACTGCAGGTACATGGTGCATTTTATTTACAAAGAGACAACACTAGTACACATAAAATAAGCATTTTTAAAAGAATTTGGAAATATAAATAAATCCTTCCCACACGAAATTAAAATCAAAATGGCCCTAGCACTTGACAGAGACCAGTGACTAAGTACAAAGAAAAAGAGCCTGGACTAGAAAAAAGGCCTTGGACAGCTGCTCTAACATACACATCAGCTCCTCATGCAAACATCAGTATGGCGATATGAACTCAATTCCTTGGGGCAAAGGCTGCCAGTCCTCAGGCTCGGCATGCCCATTAGGGGCTATTTGTTGCCTGGGACCTGCTGTCTATCTTCCCACTATGTCCTTCCAGCACAGACCCAAGTACCCTAGCATGGGCCTCACAGCAGGCAGGAAAATTGCTCCTAAAACAGCCTTAGCAGGTTGCTGGCTGCTTTTTATAGCACTCTGAATCCACATTCTCTTTAAATAAAGTTGATTATTTCCAGCCAACAGTATGTAAAAATGTGTCCTGTCAAGTGCAGGTGGCTCTGAGCCCCACCCAGCAAATCCAAGGCCACCCCTGCAGCTGTGGGCCTGCAGCGGGAGGGAGGCGGGGAGGAAGGATGAGCAGCGCAGCTTCGGCATCAGGGTGGGAGTGAGACAGTGAGTCAGCAGAGTCTCACTGCAGCTCCCACTCTGTTCTGATGAGCACGGGACAAGAAGGCTCTTGACAAAGTAAAAGAGAACACAGGCTCCACAATCCTGCTGGGCACCGCGGGCCACAAACTCTAAGTCTCCTTGAAGACACAACAGTTTGATTGCTAAACAGTTCCCAGCAGGCCTAGGCACCACAAAGTAGGGCAAGCCAGGAAACTAGAATCACCTCAGTAAGCGAGTGTGTCTCAGGGACTAGGATCCAGGCTCTCGCCTGGACAGGAGCCCAGCCCCTTTGTCAGCTTGAAGTCATCACTCAAACCAAAGGACCTTTCTCCTTCTGTTTGCTGTTTTTCAAGTACTAGAGGCTGAACCCTCACTGAACTAACCCCTCAAGCTTCTCCTTTAGTTTGTTTAAAAAACAAAGGTTCAGAGACAATTTGGGGTTTAAAATAGCTAGTAGAACATATGATTCTACTAGTAAGGTAAGAAAAGGAGACTAAATCCTTAACCCAAAGGTTTTTGTACAAACTAAAACCCCAAACTCAATGGGTTATATGCACTGCCCTCATTTCTTTCCTAAAGAAAGAATGACTACAGTAGTCATTTGCTACATGATGAGAGGGAGCTGAGGGACTGGCTTCCCAAGGTCACAACAGAGCAGAGCTAGAGCTTGGAGCCGCCAAGCCATCCCACTCCCTGAGTGAGCAGTGCCATTCTTTTGCTCCTCTTGAAATCAATTCTGTCCACCCTATAAACAATTACCGTGATGCTGCATAATGTGATCAGAGATCCCTGACACTATGCCTGGATGACAATGTCCACCACCCTACCAGCCTCAGTCAGCCCAGATATGATGAATCTCACCACACTCCTATGGCTATACTGTCCATTTTGGTCATCAGAAGAGGGACCATATGTATGTGCTATGGTCTGAAAAATCTATGTCCTTCCAAAATTCATGTGAACAATTGCCATGACAGATTCAGAAAGTGGGGTGTAGAAAGGCTGGTGAAAGCCCCAAGAACAAGATGACTAATGTCTTTATTAAAAGGCCCTTAAAGAGACCCTTTGCTTTCTCACCACGTGAAGACATAGAAAACATTGTATGTGAGGAGCATGCACATCAAACACTGAACCTGCCAATGACTGGATAGAAAACTTCTAGCATCTGAAACTCAGAAGCAGATTCTTCTTGTTATAAACTAACCTGTCTATGGCATTTTGTTATAGCGACCTGAATAGGTTGAAGCAAAGTGTATGTACACACAGTACCTATGTGATATGTCCATATGTGGGGCACATCTGAGGATGGACATGCCACAGGTATTAGGCAGAAGGTAGCCATTGTCTCCAACTTTGTTCCCTGCCCTGCCTGACACACACACACACACACACACACACACACCACACCCCACCCCACCCCAGCTCAATCAAGCCAGTGTGACCATGGGGACCTCGGAATCTTTCTGGGCTATGACTTCAGCAAGGTATTCGGTTACTCGGTTAGCCATTAGCGTCCTCATTTCCCATTCTCCTTCTATGAAGGATTCTTCCTTCTCTTGTCAGCTCCTCCCTGGCAGTGGTCAGTTTCAACCTAGGATTTACCTAAGTCCTTTCCAAATGGTGGAGATCCAGTAACTTTTCTTCCAGGTTAGAAAAATGGCTCATTCCACTGCCCTGCTTCCAGAGCCCTCTCACACTCGGCCTGCCGGGCTCTTACCCTGTGTTTAGACCCTTCCCTTTGAGAGGACCTGCGTTCAATTCCCAGCACCCAAAACTGTCTATAACTCTAGTTCCAGGGAATCTGATAACCTCATTTAGCCTCCACAGGCATCAGGCATACAAGTAGTGCACAGACATATATGCAGGCAAAACACTCATACACGAGCCAGGCGTGGTGGCGCACGCCTGTAATCCCAGCACTTGGGAGGCAGAGACATGTGGATTTCTGAGTTTGAGGCCAGCCTGGTCTATAGAGTGAGTTCCAGGACAGCCAGGGCTACACAGAGAAACCCTGTCTTGAAAAAAAACAAAAACAAAAACAAAAACAAAAACAAAAACAAAAACAAAAACCCACTCATACACATACAATAAAAACAAATTTTTAAAAAGAAGAAAAGTGTGTATTCTGGGTTCCTTTTCAGATGTTTCAGAAAAATGGACTATTCTGAGCAATAGGAATGTTTTAGGTTTTGAATAAATGTATTTATTACGTTTATAGCAAGTCAAAGTAAAGGAAAAATGAAAGAAATGGATGGATAGATAGGTAGACAAAACAGAAAAATACCATCAAATCAGATTCTCAAACACCCAGCAAAAATGAGCTGGGAACTCCTATTAAAGGTGAAGGTAGAGTTCCCAGTAGAGTCTTGGGCAGAGCAGAAGCAGGCTTCCTAGTAAAATACCAAATGAACAACGGGAAAACACTGCCATCAAGTCAGAGGCTTACATGCATTCAGCAGAAAGTCACAGAGAAGCCCCCTAAAGCAGCCCGATGGAGCCCCAGCCCTCCACCCCCGTCAGGAACAGCAGGCAGCGCAGTGCCCTCTTGGGTGAGGTTTCCAAGTGAAAGAACAGACAGCAATGTTGGGTCTCAACATCCGACAGGAACTGACTGAGGAAGGGAGCTGAGGTGCGGTCAGGTGGAGTTCCTAACTGAGCCTTCTCTCCTGGCTGACCGTCCAGCTTCTCCCTTCCACAGGAGGCACTTTTACATCATGGAATAAAGAACAGAAACACTAGTCAGCAACAGTTCACCTTCTGGATAGTCATGAGATGGCAGTGTTTTCAATCCTGGACTGTTTTGCTAATTTTTCTCTCTGTGTCTCAAAGTTAGGGGAGCTAGCCAGTAAGGATCTTTTTTTTTTTTTGGTTTTGTTTTTTTTTTTTTTTTTTTGGTTTTTTGAGACAGGGTTTTTCTGTGTAGTCTTGTCTGTCCTGGAACTCACTCTGTAGACCAGGCTGGCCTCGAACTCAGAAATCCGCCTGCCTCTGCCTCCCAAGTGCTGGGATTACAGGCATGCGCCACCACGCCCGTAGTAAGGATCTTCTTGGAGGATACCATAAAAATACTGGGTCTGACTCAGAGGGTAGCAACACCATTTCCAAAACAAGTCAGTTTCTTTTGTGCTCAAACAGCACATGACAATTTCCAATATAATGTGTTACATTTGCTGAAAGCCATTAAGTTTCCAAATATCAGTAATCTTAGTGACAGAGTATAATTCATTCTAAAATTCACTAATAAATGTTCTATAGGAACTATAATTAATAAGGTCTAGATAATAAAGAAAGTAAAGCAAGAAAACCATCATCTGTGATCAGTGATGAAAGCAACATGTCTGCACCATTCTTCCACAGCTTTACGGCAGAGAGAGAGCTGGTCAGACTCTGCCAACGCCCAGGCCAGCCCAGAACACCTGCCAACCGTCTGTGAACTGACTGGCTGCCACATGCTGCCCCAGAGAGCCTCACCTGGCAGGCATTCCTGTTCCCACATATAAAGCATTAAGTTAACGCCAACTTGCGTTAACTGACGAGGAGCAGGGAGGAGGGAGGAACAGAAACATGGTCACTAAACCAGGAGCACAGCAGCCAGTCCAGGGCCTGGGAACTAGCCTGACCAAGCGCCATGTTCCTCTGACAAATAAGTGGGACGGGATAGAAACAGGGACAGGAGATTATGAGACTCAGAAGACCTGTGATAATATTCACAAACAATACCAATGTGAAAAAACTATAAAACAAAATTAGATTTCTGAGACAATCATAAACAGCTGGGCATCTATTTTAAAGAAATTATGAATATGTAAAATATTAAAAGGCTATGATAAATACAAATTCTTATTTTTCCCAAAATACGCAATGGAGGAAACTGAATGACGCCTGGGATCCATTCTACCCAAAACAAATGAGCAAATATATGCAGAGTGGCAGGGAAAGGGGAAAATGCGACAGAGCCCGTGACACAGGGCCAAGTGACAAAGCTGGGTACAGGGTTCAAGATTGTTCATTATGCTGTGCCTTCTTTCTGTATATGTGCAACTCTGAAGAATTAATTGTGTGTGCGTGTGATAGAGAGGGAGAGGAAGGAAGGGAGGGAGGGAGAGAGGGAGGGAGGGAGGGGGAAGGAGGGGGGAAGATGTGTCAAAGCTGTGGAGTCCAACCTTAAGAGAGAACACTTTTCCCGATTCTCAGTGACTGCCCTACTTGGTCCTCACTAACAACATGGAGTAATGCTACAAATCCACAGCACGCACGGCTCGTACTACTGACTGTAGACTCTTACAGATGGCAGTAAGCGGAGCAGCTTCTCGGTGTAATCTTAACTCATATTTACCTGCAGTACAGCTCTACGGTTATGCTTCCCGGCCAGTGACCGTCTCTAACATTCTGGTTATATCTTTGCTGTTTTTGTTTGTCATTTCCTTGCTTTATACATCTCTATATATTTTGGTAAGGCTTCACTGATGGCTTCAAAGTTTACACACACCTTTTCCTAGTTTGTAAATTACATTCATATAAACACAACTCTTCATTTTAATATAATCAATTTACTTTAATTTAATTATTATATAATACATTATTACATACATTATTACATTATTATATAATACATTATTACATTATTATATAATACATTATTACATAATTTTAATATAATAAAATCATTTCATGCCATCACACATGTGCACCTGCATTCACATATACACATGAACATGCATGTGTGTAAATACACATCACAGACACATTGTTTAAAAATCAATTTTGCCTTTGCTTACCTGTGATATATCTTTAGTCTGGCTAAGCCCATTTTATAGCTAGAGTTAAAAACAAACAAAAACAAAGACAAAAAATCTTCATGCATCTACATTTATCTAAAATAAATCAAGCAACATGCACGCAATCATTCATGATGTGGTGGTTTGTATATGCCCGTCCCAGGGAGTGGCACTATTAGGTGTGGCCTTGTTGAGGAAGTGTGTCACTGTGGGGATGGGCTTGGAGATCTTCCTCCTAGCTCCCTGAGGATCCCAGTCTGTTCCTGGCTTCCTTTGGATGATGTAGATAGAACCCTCAGCTCCTCCTAGACCATACCTGCCTGGATTACGCCTTAATGACAATGAACTGTACCTCTATACCTGTAAGCCAGCCCCAATTAAATGTCATTTATAAGACTTGCCTTGGTCATAGTGTCTGTTCACAGCAGTAAAACCCTAACTAAGACACACGATATACCCATAAATAATTCAGTAAGATTTACATGCAAATTTGTAGAATATATTTCATATCATACATCAGTTGATTAGTCAAATCAACAAAATTAATATTTATTACAAAGCTATTTCAATTAATAAAAAATAAGGACTGTATAGTGACAACTGATCTTTATATTAATTTAACAAGGGAAAGGTGTTCTTCATTTTTTAAAATGCATATAAATATATTTTTAACTATTAGACAATCAATCCCCCCCTAAATTATATGAGCACATCAGTCTCTAATATAACTTTTTCCCCCTATGCATGTAAAATCAGAAACATTCAGACTACTTTTCTACTTCAGTTCCCTTAAAAATGAAAAACCAGTCCCAAGTGAGAAATGATTAGGCCAAACTACAATCACCATCAAGCCTACAGCGGGCCCCATGTCATTTCTCAGGAAGAGCCTCAGAAGTGGGTTAGCACGATGGTTTAGTCAGGATGGGGGTTTGCTCTATGAGCCTGATGACCTGAGTCAAATCCCCAGAACCCACAGAAGAAAGAACTGACTCCACAAATTGTCTCTGACATCTCTATAGGGCCCTCCCCAACAGGAGACACAATAGTAATGAATATAGTTTTTAAATGTGGGACTGGAGATGGTTCTCAGCAGATGATTAAGAACACTGGCTGTTCTTCCAGATAACCTGGGTTTGATTCCCAGCAACCACATGACCCTGTCTGTAACTACAGTCCCAAGGGATCCAATGCCCTCTTTTGTCCTCCAAGTCACATTTCTCACTGTGACTTCAAGTCAGGGCCATAGTCGTGAAGTGTGAAAAGCAATTACACAGAACTGCAATTTCTGCCACACTGTGGAAGGCACACAGGAAAAGGGGAAGTCATGCAAGCAGGTAGAACATTCATATCAATAAGCTGTCTTCACATTTGTAAAATGACATTAAGAGCAGAAAACACACAAGGTTCAGGTATCTGCCGTCTGCCCCTAAACATGAGAATGCCACTGCAACTAGACTCCAACCCCCTTCATCAACACCCCTAGCTCCATCCCAGCATTCTTCCAAGACCAGAGTATAGCCTGGTCTCAAAGTCTCCACCCTAGACAACACACACTTTTCCATAAAGCCATTAACACTACAGTGGGTAGCACCCTCCCACGGCTGTGAATGCTCCCCCTCAAACCATAACCTTTTGCGTTTCACTAATTCTGTACTATTCCCTCAGCCTCAGTTTACGAGAGTTATGGCAAGAAGACTATAAAGTCTTAAGACACTATTGGAGAACGCATACTGTAGAATAACGTTTTGTATAATACCTATCCAGTGGAACAGAACAGGACAAATGAAGTGAAAGCATGAAGATACACCACAGACCAGACACAGCAAGCCTTTTCTCAAACCTGCCACTCCAAGTACGTATGTATCTGGGATCTCTGAAACATGCATTTCTCACTGTAACTGCAGATCACAAACATAGCAGGAAGTACAAAAACCTACCACAGAGAACTGCAGCTCCTGCTACACCATGGCAGTGTGTAGGGTAAAGGACACACCAGAGATCATCTCTTGGTCAGTGGCGAGATAAACACCAACTACAAGAGTAAGCCAAAGTCTTAGAGCATGAAAGAATATGGTAAGCAAGTGACCTCAGGCCACCACACAAGATACAGGAAACTGGGCTCGATCGTATCCACAGCAACTATAAAACAGAATACACTAGATCCTGCTGGCCACCAACCTGTCAGTGGCAGCCTACTTTGCAAAGGCACTCTGTGCACAATCTGCAGGCTGTATGTCTGTCCACACTGTGTTGACCTGCTCAGTTGCACTTTTCACAGTGTCACCTGTGGGCATGTCTGCAGCAGACTCTCATCCCTTCTAAGAAAATCTTGTATTTTCTCTACGAAAAGCTGTAGGAGCTGGGCAGTGGTGGCGCACACCTTTAATCCCAGCACTTGGGAGGCAGAGGCAGGTGGATTTCTGAGTTCGAGGCCAGCCCGGTCTACAGAGTGAGTTCCAGGACAGCCAGGGCTACACAGAAAAACCCTGTCTCAAAAAAACAAAACAAATGGGCTTTCCTTAACTGTTTTTGGAATTTGGATCAGAGTTGCTGTTGAAAACTCAACTTGGAAAGAAACTGGCCACCTCAAGAGCAACTACTACATAGCCTGGTGACAAGGCATCACAGGAGCATTCAAGTCAGCTAGTTTAAAGCTCTGCAAACAGTACTTTTCCATTTCATTAGTTACAGGCTGCCAGGAAATTTTAGCACTGAGCAGAATGAAGACAGGCTGGAGAACAGTCCTACTATTTATAAAGCCCCAAGTTAGCCAATTTGGTTGTCTTTTGCATATAAATGGTATAAGATCCTCTAGCAGCCCATACCAACAGGACTGAAACACTGGTGGGAAAGACCAAAACCCAGACCACAGGGTCCTTCAAACACCCGGGCTGTGCCTAGGCTTGTGTCTTGTCGGTTTACATCTGACATTATACAGTACTGGACAGATTGTCTAATTCACTGTGAGCTTAACAGTCAACTGTGATCACATCCCTAAAAACAGAACATCAGAGGAGGAGGATCAGTGATCCACAGAGATTGTTGATAAATATACAAATTAGTATCCCTGTACTATTACTACCTTTTCAATAAGCATGACTAAACTAGGTAGTCCATCAAACATAACCATAGTGCAAGGTGGTCATGCACACCTTTGATCCCAGCACTCAGGAGGCAGAGACAAGTGATCTCTAAGTTTGCAGTTAGCCTGGTCTACAGAGCAGAGAACAGCCAGGGCTACACAGAAAAACCCTGTCTCAAAAACACAAAACAAAACAAAATTATACAATTCAACTAAAAAAAAAAAAAATGTTTCAGAAACCCAGTCTGGCTTCTGGCAATATTTATGATGTTTTTTTGAGAATTCTTTGTAGCGAATTACATGGAATCTTTCAATAAACAGGCAGTAATGAAACAAATGTCAGAAAGTCAGCTTTCACGAGAATTTACTTATGCTGCTGACAAAAAGCAATTAGTTCTTGGCTTAGAAAGAGGAGACACTTTGCTGCAGGGCTATTTCATTCCCTGAGAACAGACCTGTTGTAGAGAATCTGAAAGTCCATCTGTTAATGCCCCGTGTGGGACGACAGTCCAGCAAGTCCAACAGCCGTGACCTTAACCTACCAGAGCCAAAGCAAAAGAGTGCAGAAAAGGCATCCACAGCTTCTTTAACTGGGAGGACTGAGTGGCCCCTCCCTAACGTCAGAAGAGGCTGTAGTGAGTCCTTTCTCTAGAGCCTCCACACATTTGAATCTGCTATGATTTTAATATCCTCTCTAAAATTCAGAGAGAGGCATTTAATAATCAGTATGTTGCTATAAAAGGTGATTAAGCCATTAAGGCTCCTCACTAATAAATGACATAGGCCCTTAGGAAACATAACTCTCCCAGTGCGCAACCCAACTGCCCTTCTGTCCTTTCCACAGTGTGGAAACATGGCTTTCCTCTCCAAAGAGGCATCGGTGAGGTGCCATGTTGGATGCAGGAAGTAACCCCTCACCAAATACCCAACTTAGCAGTGTCTTAATTTTGGAGCTTCCAAAACAATCAGAAACAAGATGTGTTCTCTATACACCACCCACTCTGGTAACCACAGCAGCCACTGATCTTAGATACTCTAAGGTCACAGAAAGAAAAAACTGCTGATAGATGACACCAACGTGAAGAACTCAGGTGGGATGCACTGCTGGTTTGTATATCAACTTGACACAAGCTGGAGTTATCACAGAGAAAGGAGCCTCCCTTGAGGAAATGCCTCCATGAGATCCAGCTGTAAGGCATTTTCTCAATCAGTGATCAAGGGGTGGGGAGAGGGCCCCTTGTGGGTAGTGCCATCCCTGGGCTGGTAGTCCTGGGTTCTATATGAAAGCAAGCTGAAGAGGGGCAGTGGTGGCACATGCCTTTAATCCCAGCGCTTGGGAGGCAGAGGCAGGAGGATTTCTGAGTTTTGAGGCCAGCCTGGTCTACAGAGTTCCAGGACAGCTAGGGCTATACAGACAAACCCTGTGTGTGTGTGTGTGGGGGGGGGGCGGTTAGAGTAAGCTGAACAAGCCAGAGGAGCCAGCCAGTAAGTAATGTCCTTTCATGGCCTCAGCCTCAGCTTCTGCTTCCTGACCTGCTTGAGTTCCAATCTTGACTTCCTTTGGTGATAAACAGCAATGAGGAAGTGTAAGCTGAATAAACTCTTTCCCCCTAAACCTGTTTTTGGTCATGATGTTTGTGCAGGAACAAAAACCTTGACTAAGAGTTCAAGGCCAGCCTAAACCACATGATACCTTCTCTCCCAATTTCAGAAGCCTAGTTAGAAGAAGATAGAAACTGGGGTTAATTCCTACTTTGTAGTAGGATGGACATGAGCAGCAATAAGACCTCACAGAGCCTGGAGCCTCTTGCCATCAATCTGTATAGTCACTCACTCACTACCTAGGACTGGTGACCCTGCCTACCGTCCCAGAGAGAAGTGAATAGCAAATGCTAACCCAACCGGAGGTTCTCCACAGGGCCCAGAATATCTTCAAAGGTACTGGAGAAGAGTAAGTGTGATAGCTCTGCCTTACACTTTAATTCATGGGTGTCAAGGCCATTTCTCAGTGCTGCTGGCACTAGCCCAACACTTTGGCTTCCTTGTTGCTAGAAACATAGTCAAACCACAGCAGACATTACCATCAGGGAAAAAGCAAATTCCACTGACACTGAGAACTGTCTTCACAGTTAAGATGTATTGAAGATTGACATATCCTGAGTCTACACTCTACATTAGCCCAAGCATACAGACCTACTCTCTCTGACCCACAGCACACATCTGAGGTCCTGATTCTGATTAAGTAGATAAAATAGAGGCATGGTCCACTCGTTACTCTATTCTCATTCTGGCTCATGCCAGATTAACAGAAAAGCAATCTGTAGGTTTGCTTTAAAAAATATGTCCACTCTTTTCAGAATGTCAAGAAATCACAATGCAGTCTGGCTGCGATCTGAGCTTAGGCAAGAGGGACACGGTAAAGACTCACAGAGAAGAGGCTAAAGAACGACACAGTCACCTGAAGACCCTAGTGGCAAAAGGACAATTACCCTGAAGGACTGAAAACAAGGAAGAGAGTCAGACCGTAGCAAAATGGTGTGGCTTTGGTCTCTTGAGAGTAGATGTGTTCTCCAAGAAGAGTACAGCAAGACAAAGGCTGATTATACACACAGCTCCACAACACCCACGCTCAAGGGTGGGAAGAAGACAAGGCTAAGGAAGGCTGAAAAGTCACAGCTGCTAGGGAGAGAGCTGAGTGCACAGAAGCCAAGCACACATGTGAACAAGGGCTGCAGCATCAACATGTAAGAACTGAGAAAGGCCACTGAGGCCTGAGGAGATGGCTTAGTTCATAAAGTCCTTGCCATACAAACAGGGGGACCCGAGCTCAAATTCCTGAAGTGTGCTGGCCAGCAAGTCTAGCCAAATTGGTGAGTTCAATGGTCAACGACAAGTCCTGTCTAAAACAGGAAAGTAAAATGAATCAGAGGCTTCAATATGCACACGTTTGTCTTCCTTCCTTCCTTCCTTCCTTCCTTCCTTCCTTCCTTCCTTCCTTCCTTTCTCTCTCTCTCTCTCTCAAATAATTTGAAAAGTTTTTTAAAGGGCATATACCCTCACATTAAGAAACATAAGCATAAGCCGGGCGTGGTGGCGCATTCCTGTAATCTCAGCACTTGGAAGGCAGAGGCAGGCGGATTTCTGAGTTTGAGGCCAGCCTGGTCTACAAAGTGAGTTCCAGGACAGCCAGGGCTACACAGAGAAACCCTGTCTCGAAAAACCAAAAAAAAAAAAAAAAAAAAAAAAAAAAAGGGAAAAACATAAATGGGTGCAATGGGTGTAAACCGTTGGGGCTTAGCCAAGTATAATCCCACAGACTCCTTTTAACAATACTGCAACAGCTGGGTATCTACAAAGTGAAGCCCTCCTAGAAACATCCTGAATCACAGTCTAAATTACCTCAAAATGTATCACAGACTGAATTAGAAGTCAAACTACAAAGTTTGTAAACTTTGTGTTACATAAAGATTAGATACGGCAACAAAAACTGCAATCCATGAAAGAAGAAACTGCCATCAACTGTTTTCTGTTTGGGCCAGAGTTAAGGGAACTAGGGGCTGCTCTTCCAGGGGACCTGAGTTTGGTTGGAAGCTCCCACATGGCAGCTCACAACCATCCGTCTAGTTCCAGGGCATCCAACACCCTCTCCTGTTTATCACGGCCACACACGAAGGCAAAACACGCATGGACATAAAATAAAAAATAAAGCCTTATATTTTCTAAAGGTCATGTGGTGTGGCCGGGGATATAGCATGTGCACATGTACAAGATCTTAAGTTTGATCCCCATCTCTCCTAACCTTAAATACAAAAAGCGACTTTAAAATATCAAAAAGACGATTCAAAGACTGAAAAACTATCTACAAATTACATATCTAATAAAGTATACAGGAACTCTCAAAACTTACGAAGAAAATGAACAACTCAATTTTTAAAAATAGGCAAGTGATCTGAAGTGACACTTCACCAAAGAAGGCATAAAGAACCGCACCGTCATTGCTTATTCGGGAAATGCAAGTCAAACCACAGTGACATGCCAGCATACACTCTTATAAGAAAGTCTAAAATTAAAATAAAATGAACATCAAATGTTGATCAGGATGAGGAACCACTGAGTCCCCAACACACAGCACAATGTGGCAACCGCTATAGAAAAAACCCTTTACTCCTGGATCGTAACAAAGTATGTGTCCCCACTGGAACTAACAGACGAATGTTCCCTGGCCACTTCATTTGTAATAGCCAAGCAAACAGCACTGTGTGGTCAAATGTCCACCACTTTAGACAAATAGCTGAGAAAAAGTGAAGAGGAGATATTTACTTTGGCTTCTGGCTGTGGAGTATGCACACGGTTCACACTTGGCGACCTCTATTGTTTCTGGCATGTGGTGAGGTAGAAAACCATGGCTGAAGGGCTTGGTAAGACAGCTAGTCACCTCATGGCAGCCAAGAAGCAAGTGTGTCGGAAAGGAGCCTGATATTCATAATCAGAGATCCACTTCCTCCAGGGAGGCCTTATCTTCCAGTTCCCACACCTACCACAGTCTACTCATATTGCCAGTCCATCCATCAAAAGATTTAGATCAAAAGCTCATGGACGCTGGGCGTGGTGGCGCACGCCTGTAATCCCAGCGCACTTGGGAGGCAGAGGCAGGCGGATTTCTGAGTTCGGAGGCCAGCCTGGTCTACAGAGTGAGTTCCAGGACAGCCAGGACTACACAGAGAAACCCTGTCTCGAAAACAAAACAAAACAAAACAAAACAAAACAAAACAAAAAAAAGCTCATGGAGACAGACTGGCAGACACGCCCACTGGTCTGCTTCACTACTTTGCTAGGTAACTCAATCCAATCACGTTTACAAGATCAAGATCAGCAGTCACAAGAAAAGGGGCTGCTCTTGCCTAAGGCCTCAGCTGGGTTCTCACCTAATTCCAGCTCCAGGGACTTGGTGGACTTTTCTGGTGTTCATAGGCACCAGAATACCTACATGTGCATATTCATATTCACACAGACAGACAGACAGACACACACACACACACACACACACACACACAGGACTGTGAAAGGTAGCCTTGTTCCTGGTTGAGCTACTAGTTACTGGTTGAGGTTGTGCTAAGGCTCAAAACCGCAGTAACTCTGAAGGAACAGGCAGCCATTTCGCCTGTTCCTGGGCACGAGGCCACAGCCCTCCATAGATTTGTGGCCATCAGTCCCTCCACATGCAGAGGATATGACCAAATGTCATGTAGGTTCAAGACAAATCTCCATTTTAATGAGGTATCTAAAGGCTTGGAGACTTAGCCAATAAGCTTTTATTCCCAGACATACCCTGAAAAAGGTATTTAACCTCAGGCTCACCCTGAGAAGGGGGCTATGGTTTTATTCATCCACTTTCTGCCAATAAATGACTTAAAACCATGGATTGGCTCTTTTCATTGGGATCCGCCGGGGTGAGCCATGGAAAAGGCCTTCGCCTATAGAGCTGCTGTCTAATCTGTCAAATGCCACCAAGGCCAAGACTACAGCCGGCAGAGCCATGAACTCCCACCGCAGGACCAGCCGGACCTCCTCCCTTTTCCCCCTCCGCTCCAGGTCAGATCCAGCCCCAGGCCCCAACTCTGTCCTCAGCTCTAGCTAGGCTCCCAGTGGTGCCTGGGTGTCCAAGGGCCTGAAAACCAGAGGGGCCCGCCTCCTTGCAGGCCTGGGGACCCCTGAGCCTCAGGCCATCCTGTGCCTCAGACAGTGCTTCCTCACCCCAGGCTGTCCTGTGCCTCAGATAGTGCTTCCTTACCCCCAACCTTCCCCACAGCCTGACACCAACACCCGCCTGGCAACAGCACAGTCAACTTCCCATGTCCTGCCTCCCTGAGCAGCTGAGTCCTATGGCAGAGCAGACTCGGGACCCCTATACATACACAGACACACAGACACACACACACACACACACACTCAGAGTAAAATACAGTTCATGGATGAAAAGCACTTTCTACTCTTTCCAAGAAGCTGATTTTGGCTCCCAGCCACATGGTGGCTTACAACCATCTGTAATTCATCCTTGGTCCTCCTCGGCCACCAGGCACTCATGTGTTGTACATACATTCATGTAAGCAAACAGTGGCACACATAAAATTAAATAAATGAAAATAATAAAATAGAGAAAAGATTATCCATCACAAACCCAAATACCTATCAGTAGATTAGTGGGGAAAAAGAGAAAATAAAAACAAATGAATTATTGATGTGTGTGTGTACATATTATGGGAATGTATATGCGTGTGTGCATGTGTTGATTCTCAAAATTATGTTGAAAGAAATCAGACACACGGCTGGCCAGCTCAGCTGATAAGAGTGCTTACCCAGCAAGCATGAAATCTGGGGTTTGATCCCCAACACTATATAAACCTGGGTGTGACGCCACTATAATCTCAGCTTTTAGGAGGTGGAAATATGTAGATCAGAAACTTCAAAAACAGCTGGGCGTGGTGGCGCACTCCTGTAATCCCAGCGCTTGGGAGGCCAGCCCGGTCTACAGAGTGGGTTCCAGGACAACCAGGACTATACAGAGAAACCCTGTCTCGAAAAACCAAAAAAGAGAAAGAAAGAAAAAGAAAAAAAGAAACTTCAAAGACATCGTTGGCTACTTGAATTTGAGAACATTCTGGAATATAAGACTTTGTCTCCAAATCCAAAAAACAGACACCCCCGCCCCCAACCACAAAAAGGTAAATAAATTGAACTGTACTACTTACAACAGCTAAAGATGGAAGCACCCACATGCTCAATAGATAACTGACTAGAAATGTGGTCTGCCCATACAACAAAATCTGATTTGGCATTAAAAGGGGAGAAAATTCTGGAATCTAGATGAATCTGAAGGATAGTGTACCAAAGTGAAGTAATGTAGTCACAAAAGGATGAATACTCCTTGACTCTACTTACATGTACCCAGAATAGTCAATTCATAAAGACACACAGTAGAAGCCGGGCGGTGGTGGCGCACGCCTGTAATCCCAGCACTTGGGAGACAGAGGCAGGTGGATTTCTGAGTTCAAGGCCAGCCTGGTCTACAAAGTGAGTTCCAGGACAGCCAGGGCTACACAGAGAAACCCTGTCTTGGGAAAAAAACAAACAAACACACACACACACAGTAGAATGGGGGTTTTCTCGGGTTACAGGAAAAGAGATGGGCAACTGTGATTTAGTAGCTACATGGAGAAATGAAAGAGTTCTGTAAATACAATGTGAATTAATTTAACATCACTGAACAGTTCATTTAAGTGAATTCAAATAGTGACTCTGATGTTATGCATATCTTGCCACAATCTCTTTAGGATTTTTACTTTACATGTATCTTGCCTGTATGTACATTATGTGCAGCACACATATGCCTGATGACCTCAGAGGTCAGAAAAGGGTGCAGATCCCTTGGAACTGGAGAGCCCGTGTGGGTGTGGGAAGCAAACCCAGGTTTTCTCCAAAAAGAGAAAGCACTCCTAACTCCTGTGCCAGCTCCCTGCCCCTCTTAGTACTGTAACCACTCTGATGGAGCTGGGGGAGGACGAGGCTTCAATACACAACGAGGCTTCTGTTTCAGTCGCTCAAGTTCTCGGATTGCAAGCCTGCGCCACTCCATCTGGCATTAATAATTACTATGAAATTTAGCGGGTAGTGGTGGCGCACGTCTTTAATCCCAGCACTTGGGAGGCAGAAGCAGGTGGATTTCTGAGTTCGGGACCAGCCTGGTCTACAGAGTGAGTTCCAGGATAGCCAGGACTATACAGAGAAACCCTGTCTTGAAAAACAAACAAACACACAAAACAACAACAACAACAACAACAACAAAATACTATGAAATATATTCTACACGATTCTAGAAAATATAAACTAAGCTTCATGAGAGAGAACAGATCAACTGCAGCCCAAGGGCAAGGTTCAAGACTGAGGGCTGCCAGCCGGGCGTGGTGGCGCACACCTGTAATCCCAGCCCTTGGGAGGCAGAGGCAGGCCTATTTCTGAGTTCGAGGCCAGCCTGGTCTACACAGTGAGTTCCAGGACAGCCAGGACTACACAGAGAAACCCTGTCTCGAAAAACCAAAAAAAAAAAAAAAAAGGCAGGTGTGGTGGTTCACATTTGTAATTCCGGCAAGGCACGTAGGAGGTGAGAGCAGGAAGAACAGGAGTTCAAGGTTATCCTGAGGTACATAACAAGTTGAAGAGACAGACTGGGCTTAGACCATCTCGGAGAGAGGAGGAGGAGGAGAATAGAAGGGAGGGAAGGATCCTCTTCTGAGAAGGGCCCACGTGAACAGAAAGTGGACAAAGAGAACAAACAGGAAGATGAAGGAAGCCATAAAGCCATAGTGATTGCTGATAGCTGGTGAGAGCAACACGACCAGCCACCTGGCTGCCCAAGGACTAAAGTGAGAAGAAGGCCTGGAGATGGGGCTCAGGCACGTGGGCCATGGCTGTCCGTTCCATGGCCCACCCCTCTAGAACGGTGCTCTAAAGAACCTCACTCTCACTCCCTCTGCCTTGGTTACTCTGAGCATCTCTGAAGCAAACCAGCTGTGACAGTTCAGAGACATTCCGTCCCCAGACCAAAAGGCCATGTATTCTTATAGATGCACATTATGGCTCTGTGCAGTAGTGAAACAGATGCCAGATATGACTTTCTAAATGAGCAAAATCTATAGAATCCTGATGATTTCACTAAGTTGCTCTAATGAACTCCTGGCTAGGCATGGGTGCCCAGTGCTTATATTTCCAGCATTCAGGAAGAAGATTGTGAATTCAAAGGCAACCTGAGACACATGACAAGTCTCAGGATAACCACATATATGCACATACGCATACATACACACACACACACACACACACACACACACACACAGTTTTTTAAAGGACTTAAATTACTGTCCCTAAAACCACAGCCTTGGAGGGCTCTACATCAGAGATTTGGAGGAGTCTTAAGGCCTCAGTCTGCCGAGCAGTGGTGGCACACACCTGTAATCCCAGCACTTGGGAGGCAGAGGCAGGCAGATTTCTGAATTCAAGGCCATCCTGGCCTACAGAGTGAGTTCCAGGACAGCCAGGGCTATGAGATACCCTGTCTCAAAACACCAAAAAAACAAACAAAACAAAACAAAAACAAACAAAACAAAAACAAAACAAACAAACAAACAAAAAAAAAACCAAAAAGAAAAAAGAAAAAAAAGAAGGCCTCAGTCACTGACTTTCCGGAGAGTCAGGAGGAAGATGGGGCAATGACAAAGTTCAGTGGGGGCAGGCTGGCCTTGGTTATTGATTACCTGCCTGATGGAGAACAGATGCAAAAGCAAATCCTCCTTCAACAAGGTGACCAAATGAGAGAGCAAGACTTAGAAAATGGGGAAGGAAGTCCATTGTTGAGCTCTTTGTAAGGTTCTAGGAAGGGACTTCTTTTCTTTACATTTAACAGCATACAGCAGGCTGAGTGTGGTGGGTTTAACGTAATCCTAGGTGTGAGGAGACAGAATGTTTAATGCCAGCCTTGACCCAATGGGTCCCAGAAAGGCAGGAGAACCAAGTCCCACAAGCTGTCCTCTTGACCTCCACATGCATGTCAAGACATACAACCATATACATATAATGCACATGCCCACAAACGTGCACACAGAGTAAAAATATAATTAAAAAAAATTAAGTCGACAGCTCAGTGGTTAAGACTGCTGCTCTCACAGAGGACCTGAGTTCAGTCTCCAGCACCCATATCAGGCAGCTCGCAACATCTACACCTTTAGTTCCAGAAAATCTGACCATCACAGGCACCCATACCCATGTGGCATACACTCATATAGACACATACACAAAAATCAGTGGTAAGGGGAAAAAAATTCCATTCATGAGGCCAGGGAGATGGCTAGGCAGGTAAAGGCCCTTTCAGCCAAGAGCAGAGCAGCAATCTCTGACCCCTCCACTCCACAGAGTAGGACAAACTCTCTAGGTTGTCCTCTGACCTCAACACATTTGCCATGACACATGCCACATACACACAAATTTTAAAATAACAAGTTTTTCATGTTCCACCCACCTGAACCATGAAATCTATTGTGTCTAGATCTGAGAAATGAGAGGATATCGAGAATATCCACTTGTGTGTGGGACGTTCTGGGAAAGCCAAATTGTTCTGCAATTAGCAACAGTGAGACTTGTATACCCTTGCACATATGCCTTAAACAGCACACACAAAAAGACAAATATTAACAAATATTAACATATATGAATTATATCTCAAATTTCTGTATGTGTATATGCATTTGAGGTGAGGGGTGTATACATGGGTGTAAACCTATAAATGAAGGCATACCCCACGGTGTGCCACTGTTCACCTGAGGATTGCTAGGGAATTCATTTGTCACAGTAGCCAAGCATTTTCTAACATTAGAATTGTATAATAAAGAAGCAACAGGGGGCTGGAGAGATGACTCTGCAGTGAGAACACTTACTGCCCTTGCAGAGAATCTACATGGTGCTCCCAGTTTTCTGTCCACTCCAGTTCCAGGGGACCTAACACGTTTTCTGACCTCCACACTCTACAGTGCAGACATACATAAAATTTAAATGCATAAAGTTTTTTTTTTTTTTAAAAGGAAGTACAGCCAGGCAGTGGTGGCACATGCCTGTAATTCCAGCACTTGGGAGGCAGAGGCAGGCGGATTTCTGAGTTCCAGGCCAGCCTGGTCTACAAAGTGAGTTTAGGACAGCCAGGGCTACACAGAGAAACCCTGTCTCAAAAAAAAAAAAAAGTACAATTGTAATTAGAGGAAACTTAACAAAACACCAATGAAACCTAACTAATTTTCTCTATTTTCCATATTTTCTAAAACCTGCTCTTATTATTTTTATGTTATCACCTAGATATAACACTTTCTGGGAAAGATGGCATTCTTAAAGGCAACACCAGCATTTAATGGCTTTTAGTGGAATTCAGCACACAGGAGATTTGTATAAAACCCTCCTGAGGAACTTTCTGTAACTAGACTGAACGGAAGACACCAGCGCGTGCTATTTCTTTTAATAGGGCTACTTAATAAGTAAACTTATTATCAATTAGTTTCTAAAGAACACAATACACAATTTCACTGGGTCAGAATGAAACACACCTTAAAGAGACCAAGAAGATGGGTCTATATCAGTGGTAGAGTACTCTACCTGAGAATGATATGGTCCTGGGCTCAATCCCCACCAGGGGTAGCAAAGAGGAAGAGAAAACACCTTGTTGGGAGCTAGAGAGCTAAAAGCACTTGTGCCTCTTCCAGGGGACCCAAGTTTGCCTCTCAACACCCACACTGAGCAACCTCCACCCACTCCACCTCCAGGGACCCGACACTGTCTCCTGCCTCTTCAGGTACTGCACTCATGCATATACACAGACACACAAAAATATACATAACTAAAAATAAAAAGAAATCATTAAAAAAAAAAAAATCAAGCGCCGGGCGGTGGTGGCGCATGCCTGTAATCCCAGCACTTGGGAGGCAGAAGCAGGCCGTTTTCTGAGTTCGAGCCAGCCTGGACTACAGAGTGAGTTCCAGGACAGCCAGGGCTTCACAGAGAAACCCTGTCTCAAAAAATCAAATAAATAAATAAATAAATAAATAAATAAATAAATAAAATAAAAATTTAAAAAAATCAAGCAACATTAAACAATAGTAGTAGTCCTTCTGAAAATTTTCTTAAGTCTAACATAAAGTAAGTTCTTTAACAGAGGAGAGCGAATCAACTAGAAGAAAAGCAGTGAATAAGAATACATGTAGCAGCCGTGCGGTGGTGGCGCACACCTGTAATTCCAGCACTTGGGAGGCAGAGGCAGGCGGATCTCTGAGTTCGAGGCCAGCCTGGTCTACAGAGTGAGTTCCAGGACAGCCAGTGCTATACAGAGAAACCCTGTCTCGAAAAAACCAAATCCAAAAAAAAAAAAAAAAGAATACATGTAGCTGGGCGGCGGTGGTGGTGGCGCACGCCTGTAATCCCAGCACTTGGGAGGCAGAGGCAGGCGGATTTCTGAGTTGGAGGCCAGCCTGGTCTACAGAGTGAGTTCCAGGACAGCCAGGGCTATACAGAGAAACCTTGTCTCGAAAAAAGCAAACAAAAAAATACATGTAAAATTTTACTTCTAAAATTCTAAATGTAAAAAACCACAGAAGGGCAATGTTGAGGTGTCCATCAACTTTATTACATAGGAAATACTAATAGAAAGTAAACCACTGCATAAAATATAACTTTTCCTGTACATAAGAAGAAACAAATTAAACCATAAATATCACAACTATTTAAAATGTAAAGACATTCATTATCTATTATGACCTAGACTAGGCCAACTCAGGAAAGATCAAAAAGAAGGTAGTCAGAAATGTGTTCCATTGTTAACAGGAAACAGTCACTACAAGACTCTGCTAAAAAGACGTCAGCCTACACCAAAGGCTCTTCCTCACCAGAATATATGTAAGTCAGGGTTCTCTAGAGTCCCAGAACATATGGATAGTCTATATACAGTAAGAGAAATTGTTGATGTCTTACAGACTGTGGTCCAACTCCCCAACAATGGTCAGCAGCAGCTGTGGATGGAAGTCCAAGGATCTAGCAGTTGCTCAGTCCCACAAGTCAAGTTGGTGAAGAAGAGAGCGAATCTTCCTTCTTCCAATGTCCTTACATAGGTCTCCAGGCAGAGGGTGTGGCCCAGATTAAAGGTGTGTGCCCCCATGCCAGGATCTGGGTGGGACTTGCCCTTGAACTCAGAGATCTCCAAATCTTCATCTTCTGGGATTCATAGGCACTATACCTCAAGAACTCCATGCCGAGATCCAGGTCAGAAACTTGTATCTCTGAGCCTACAGATTAGGATCACAGGTGAGCCTTCCAATTCTGGACTGTAGTTCATTCCAGATATAGTCAAGTTGATAACCAGGAATAGCCACTACAATATGTAACTTTTACCACCACCAAAGTTACCTCTTAGCCAAGAAAAGAAAGCGTAATCATAGACTACATCTTGGAATCTGGGTTAAGGGTGTTTTGTGTGTGTGTGTGTGTGTGTGTGTGTGTGTGTGTATTTCTTTGGTTTGGGTTTTGGATTTGGTTTTAATTTTATATGCATGAATGTATTGCCACCATATATTTCTGTGCACCAAGTGCATGCTTGATGCCATATAGAGGCCAAAAGGGAGCATTAGATCTCCTGGAACAGATAGGTGTGAGCAGCCATATGCATGCTGGGAATTGAACCTTGGTCTTGTGGGGAAAGAGCCAGTGTTCTTCACCATCACTCATCCCTTATCTGGAGTTCTAAACCACCTAGGCTTTTAAACCTATGCTTTACCAGTAGACAACAGAATCCATAACCTAGAAGAAATAAGATGAAGAGGAACATAAAGATAAAAAACAATGAAATTCTTAAATGTGAGGGAGGAAAGTCAGCAAGACCTGGACCAACTATAAATGCAAGCCCATTCTGAATTCCACACATAACCATGTAACAAGGCTCCAAGTAAATTAGTTATGTCCTATGTTCTTCCTTAGTCAGTGTGCTTTTTTGCAAAATCTGCATTGAGACATTTTGGTTTCCCTTCCCGAGAAATTCCGAGGCACCATCCTTCTTTTCTACTTCAAATGTTTCAGGCAGCCCTTCAAAACAGACTGAAGAACCAACACAGACACAATCTTCCTCATCTCCAGTGCTACTTCCAGTTCTATACTTCCATATCACATACATCACAAATGTTTCTTCCCCTTTCCTCTGGCTTCCTGAGACTCTGAATTCATAAAAAGGTAGCACAGGCATCTCCGGGTCCAAGAGGAATGACATCAGAGGGACTGGTACATTCACACTGGAGCACAGCTGTCTGTCACCACTGTAACTGCACTATAAGCCTAGCAAGCATCTTCTGCTGTGGTATGGCTCCTAGAATAAAACCTGCACATCACCAAAGTCACTCAACACACAACACGTGTGGACGGGGAGATGGCATGGGAAGCCCGAACACTTCTCTTAAAACACCTTTTCTTAAAAAAGGAGGAGGCAGCCGGGCGGTGGTGGCGCACGCCTTTAATCCCAGCACTTGGGAGGCAGAGGCAGGTGGATTTCTGAGTTCGAGGCCAGCCTGGTCTACAGAGTGAGATCCAGGACAGCCAGGACTACACAGAGAAACCCTGTCTCGAAAAACCAAAAAAAAAACCAAAAAAAAAAAAAAAAAAAAAAAAAAAAGGAGGAGGCAGGCTAGAGACAAGGCTCAGTGGTTAAGAGCACTGGCTGCTCTTCCAGAGGACCTGAGTTCAATTCCCAGCACCCACACATGGCAGTTCACAGCTGTCTGTAACTCCAGTTCCAGAGATTCTGGCACCCTTACACAGACATTCAGGCAGAACAGCAATGCACATAAAGAGAAATAAATCTTTAAAAAAAATAAATAGAGGAAGAGGAGGAGGAGACTACTTCAAATTATGCTAATAAACAGTATCAATTTCCCCACCCATCGGGGAATGCTACGGCAAAGTACTAAAAAGCTTCCAGCCCTCAGTAAGATGGCCACAAACAGGCAAAGAAACTCAGACCTTGCCACTGAGATCACAGAGCCTTTGGAAGGGCTCCAAAGGCAGGGAGAAAGGACTCTGTCTCTAACCATGTATCGTGCACTGTGTCTATAGTTCAGCCACAGTAGCCAAAAAACGGGAGGAGGCAAAGGAAGAGGGAAGACTGGGAGGCAGGCCCTGACTGCGACGTGTGAAAGCTGCGAAATCTGCCCACGGTGGGAAGGACAGGTGGTAATGGAACAGCAGCCAAGCACCTCACTCCACAGTAACCCAACTCAGAGCTCAGATGACTCAGCTGGCAAGCAGACAGTCCCTGAACACAGGTGGTCTCCCCAAGGAGATGTCCTGTGGTGTTCTACAAATACAACCCGAGTACCTACATTAAACTCAGGCGCCTTCCACTGCTCTAATAGGGATTGTTATCAGGAACATGTATACACTCTTGCCTCTCTCACACCAAGGGAGATGTCCACTACCTTCCTACCTTTGAGTGTATTTAAAATAACTCAGCTAAAGAGCTAAGCACATTTTACTAACAAACAGCACTTCATGAGGTTTCCTTACAAAGCACCTTATTTCCAGGTTCTAGTAGACAAAGGCAACCATTGTGTATGTTGTCAGCATCTTTGTTTATACAACTACCATATCAAATGGTCACATACACTCAGCGTATCCTTTTTAAAAAAATCCCCCTATTGATTATGTCTCCAGAAAAATTCCTAAATAAGAAAGCATTAAGCCAGATTTGGTGACTCACAGCTCTAATCACAGCACTTAGTGAGCTAAGATAGAAGGATAACAAAAGTTCAAAGCCAGCTTGGACAGACGGCACAGTAAACTCAGACCAGGAAAAGAGGAAAAGGAAATCATAAAGTGAATTATTCTAACTTTAAAACACAAAGGAGGCCGGGCAGTGGTGGCGCCTTTAATCCCAGCACTTGGGAGGCAGAGGCAGGCGGATTTCTGAGTTCGAGGCCAGCCTGGTCTATAGAGTGAGTTCCAGGACAGCCAGGGCTACAAAGAGAAACCTCGCCTCGAAAAACAAAAACAAAACAAAACAAAAAAAAAAAACAAAACAAAAAACAAAACCACAAAGGAAAACAGACCCTCCTGTAGCGGGGGATGTGTGGAGTGGTGCTGGGGGGCTCTGAGGTGGGGATCTGTGTGTCAGCAGATGCTGCGACCAGTCACTGAGCAGAGCACGCCAAAAGCCACACTTCCTTGGCACGCTCCCGTCATCTAGTGAGGCAGAAGCCTAGTCTCCGTGCATATGAACTGGACTCTAATTTTAGACAAAACCTCAATTCTTTTTGCATGCTTTATTATATTGTGAATTTTATAAGAATGACAAATACTATGCAAATTTGTCTGACTTTAGCCTTTACTAAAAACTGACCACCCATGCACGCACCACCACCAGTCTTGTCTATCAAGACTCAACCGAGCTTTACATGCAGCTCCTATCTGGCACCAGACACTGCCCCACAGGGCCACTGCTATTTATACAATGACAAACTGACTTGGGATCTCTCAACGATATTATACTCTAGGGAGTACACAGATAAATGGTATCGTTTATCTTCACTTCAGGACAATATTATTTGTTTTAAGAATAAAACAGTAGCCAGGGAAGACAGTAGAGTTTAGGCTACAAATTGTTATACGTTTTATATAACTGGAAGCTTGGAGCTCTTCACCTCTCTGGAGATAAACTACTAGAAAGGATGGACACTCTAGCAGGTCAACATGGATTCTCCCCAGTTTTTCTCTGGGAATTCCACTGCACCCAACCCACTTACCCACAAAGTTCTTCCAATGCCTCTAAAATCTTGAGTTCTTGGTTAAGGTAAGAGGCTATGGCAATAATAGAAAGAGCCCTGAGGAATGAATGGGTACAAGACATGATCCAAAGCCAGACTGTAGAGAAAATTCACAGGTCACAACTCCAGCACTGTGTGAAGCACAAATGTTCTAACAAACATCCCTTTCACAGAATTAACAAAGAGCGTTAGCAATCATAGAGGAGTACTTTCTCATAGATGAGAGCAGTGGTTCTCAACCTTCCTAATGCTATGACCCTTTAATAGTTTCTCATGTTGTGGTGACCCCAACCTTAAAGTTATTTTGTTGCTAATTCATAACTATAATTTTGCTATTGTTATGAATCATAATATAAATATCTGATGTTCAGGATATCTGATATGCAACACACACCCCCTCCAAGAAGTCTCAACCCACAGGCTGAGAACTGCTGTTCTAGAAGAAAATTGTCTTTAAAATAACAAGCCAGCTGGGCGTGGTGGCACACGCCTGTAGTCCCAGCACTTGGGAGGCAGAAGCAGGCGGATTTCTGAGTTCGAGGCCAGCCTGGTCTACAGAGTGAGTTCCAGGACAGGCAGGACTACACAGAGAAACCCTGTCTCGAAAAAAAAACGGGGGGAAAAAAAAAAAAAGCCTTAGGGACCTGCCTTCGGTACACAAAGCCCTTTCTAGCCCTGCACCCTGACAGGCTCACACATGTTTTAGGAGCAGATACAGAAGACTCACAAGCTGCCTCTGGTCAAACAGTAACTGCAGAGGTGTCGCATCCCAGCACCAAGAGGGGAATGGAGGGGAATGGAGGGGAATGGAGGGGAATGCACTCACAGTTCAACCTAAGGACACAAGGAATGTGAGTGGACTCGCCCTCACAGCACCTGAGTCACAGCCCATGTTCAGGCAATTTAAAGACTCAGACTAGGCACTGCCTAAGAGTCTTCTTGCAAACGCAGTTCCTACAATTTACAGTCGTTTGTTAAAAGATAAAACTCAATTTATACACCACAATAAGAGAATAAAGTCCAAGTAGGTCAGTTATATAAATACAAAAACACGGGGCTGGGGAGATGGCTCAGAGGTTAAGAGCACCGACTGCTCTTCTGAAGGTCCTGAGTTCAAATCCCAGCAACCACATGGTGGCTCACAACCATCTGTGTAATGAGATCTGACACCCTCTTCTGGTGTGTCTGAAGACAGCTACGGTGTACGTATAATAAATAAATAAATCTTTAGAAAAATATATAAAAACACAAACTACAAAGGTCATTTTCACAGAAGTTTATAGAATTATAGGGAAAAAGTGCAAGCATTACAGAAAAAAATGAATAATAATTTTAACTGATTAAAATTTTCAGATAACAAAAAGGTTCAGTTTCATAATAAACATTTTAAACATTAAATAAAATAAAAAGCACTTACTTAGCAAGGAAAAAGCAAAAGCAAAGTAAAAAGATAAAATGGAGAAACACTAAAATAACTATTAAAGACTAAGTTCTAATCCTCTCTCATATAGTATAAACTCTTAAAAAATAAAGTAGAAAAGTAGAACCCCAACATAAACAAATGAAAAGACAAAAAGAAGACTCCTGCACATGAAGTGATATGCATGGATCTTTACACAAAATTAAAAAAACCTATTTCTTAATCTAGGTTTTGTTTTCTGTTGTTCCTTTTTTTTCCTGATTGTCCTGAACAGTGCAATGACCTCTCTTTTGGAATATAGTTATGACTTCTCTCAGATAGTTTTGTAATCCTCACAGCCGTGGTAGAGATGTTTGTGTCAGGCCGGAACTGGCTTCTTTGTTCTATCCTCAGGCCCTGCATCATTACTAGTGCTCTGCCTTAAAGTTTTATGGTAATGGCTTTAAAGAGTGACACGTGTGTGTGTGTGTGTGTGTGTGTGTGTGTGTGTGTTTGTGTGCGCGCGTGCGCACGCGCACGTGCACTTTCCTTATATCCTGTGGTTGCTGGGACTGAGTTTAGGTCATCAGGTTTAGTGACAAGTGCCCTACCAGCTGAGTCATTTTGTTCACAAATTTCTTTCTAATGCTCCTGTTTCCACCCTCTCGGGAATTACAGATGTGCAGTACCACACACAGCTAGCTATTATAAACATTGAAACATCAGGGTGTACTACCTCCCAAATGAATCTAATTCAAATCCTAACCACCTACCCAGTGACGGTCAACTCTGGGAGCCGGGCCTCTCAGAACAGCACGGCAAGGATGCAAACTGCACAGCTCTCAGACAGTGCTCACTTGCCGTCAGCACCCTACTCCCGGGAACTCATCTTAATACATTCCCCCAAAATTAAAACAACGTACAGTATGAAGTCATCACTGTTATAACATCCGTCCCAGCAAAATATTGGAACAGTTTGTAAACAAACAGCCCTGCATAGACAGCTGGCTGCTCATCATGCCATGGAGTGCACACATTATTACACGGGGACAGCCACAGTCACAGGCACAGACCTCCAGCGAGGGAGGAGGGCCAGAGCCTGTGGTCAGCTGAAAAGCCAAATGTTGAGAACATACAGAGTATATAATTTTTTTTGTAAGAATCAAAAATAAGAAAAAGCAAGCCGGGCGTGGTGGCACACGCCTGTAATCCCAGCACTTGGGAGGCAGAGGCAGGCGGATTTCTGAGTTCGAGGCCAGCCTGGTCTACAGAGTGAGTTCCAGGACAGCCATGGCTATACTGAGAAACCCTGTCTTGAAAAACAAAACAAAACAAAACAAAACAAAACAAAACAAGAAAGAAAAAGCTTGTGCATAAATAGTTGTATTATTTACCTCTGACAGGGGAAAAAGAAAGTCACCAGAATTCACTAAACCTCAAAAGGTGTTCTCTAACTTGAAGTGCCAGAGTGAGGGAGATACCCAGGGAGGCCCCACCGGCTCAGAGGAGAAGGGGATGGAGGGGTGCAGGGAGGATCGTGGGAAGGAGTGACTGGGAGGGAGGCAGTGAGAGGTGTGTAAAGTGAGTAAGTAAAAAAAAAAAAAAAAAAAAAAAGATATTCTCCAGAGTGACAAATGTGAACTCACACTTTGAAATGTTTTTACCTGTGAACATTTATATATTTACCTGTGAACAAAGTTTATATGTTCAAAAAGTAAAGAACATCATCATCAAATCAAAATTGGTTACGATGGTAGAAACGAACCTGACAGCGTGTGAACTCGATACATGATGCTGTCCTAGATGGACAACAGACACCCAGTACGCCCACCGTTCCTGGCACACTCACTTTCGTTGCTTCTGTTCCCTCATGGCCTGTCCAGCTGTGAGGCGGAAGGTCATCTCCTAGCTCTGGAGGTAAATGGCTCCCTTAGAAGCTGGGTTAACACAGTCCCAAGTGCAAAACCTTACAAAACTCCTATTAACACAGAGCCCAATTTATCAAAAATCGGTAGTACTTCCTCCTCACAATACCTCACACCAAAATACAAGGCAGCCAGCACCCTGAGAGCACACTCCCAGTCTGGGCCTGCCAGTCTGCTCTTACAGCACAACATGGAAACTGGAACCCAGGTGGGAAGCTGAGGAGCTTGAAACCTTCGCAGCACAGAACACCACTATGCCACTATGGCCATTTTAAACACTTGTCATTATTCTGGAAATTCAATTAGAACTGCAAATATCTATGTTGGGGGTGGGATTGTGAGGGCATCGGGAACCTCATACGGACAGAAGTGTCTGGAGCCAAGCAGGGACAAGGGGACACTCAGGCCACGGCAGAGCAGACCGAGGTCCACATCAGAGATATCCCATTTCCAGGAAACATTTTAAACTTTTATTGTTCTAATTTTCCTTAACCTTATTCCTAAAGAAATGCTCAAATTCTCATAATCATTTGTAGTCAGCCACCATACCCCCATAACTCCAGTGGAAAAAAGTTGCAAGACTAGAGATCAAGACAGCTGGAGCAAGATCATCCAGCAAAACTCTTCCCACCCACAGCCCGGCCTGAGGAGGAGAGCACTATGCAGTCATCTAGAAAATGCAGCCAATAAATACCCACCAAGGCTAGTGAGGAGGAGGAGGAGCAGCAGCAGCAGCAGCAGGGTCTGACACTGGCTAAGAAAAAGGGAAGTTTCAACTACAGGAGACAAAGGAGCGGCAGGATAGTCCTTTAGCTCAGTGGAGCCCTGGCAGCAGAGAACAGGAAGCTCTGGATGAGCCAAGCAGGGGGTGGGGGTGAGGAGAACACAGTGAACTGCTGCTACCCAGGACCACCGGGTTACAAAGTCCCCAAGAGGAGAGCACATGACCAGCCCACACCTGTGTTCCAGACCCCTGCAGGTCACAGGAAGCAAGCACTGGCCTCCTGAGGAGACCACTCTAGTCTGACTTTGATGGGCTTGGCCACCTACTGAAGGCTGAAGGGAGTTCTAGTGTTTCTCTGCATTCAACAGACCAACGATGAAGAAAATTGCAAGAGGTCTTCCCTAGATCCCAAATAGCAGACAGTGCTGCCACTAAGGCACCAGCACCCCAACCCTAGCGAGGCAGAAGACCCCGGCAGGGTCCTTTCCAATGCACAGCACAGCGGTTCCACCGCGGATCAGCGGGGTTTGCTTTCAGAGGCAGAATGTGCCCAGACACAATCAGAGCTGCTTACTTAACTCTGGGACAGCACAACACCCACACGAAAACGCCTACTCGTGGGAGGCCACGAAGAACCCTTCCTTTTTCTCGTCCTGACTTGAACTGTGTGAGAACTCAAGGGAACAAAGCCAACAAGTCAGAAGTCCTGAGCACCCTAAGCAGAGACAGGAGCGACTGGGCATGGGCCGGGGCAGGCTGACACTGCCTCACTGCTTCAAGACTCTGAAACATCATTCCACATTTGTTGAATCCAATAAACAATCCCAACACAGCTGTGAATTGAACACATACATATTCCAAGGTCAGAACTGAACACACACGGCTGAAGATGATACAAGGAGAAAGGAAATAGTGATGAGAAAACTCAGGGTGAGGTGAAGGAGAGGCTGCTACAGGCCTCAACAGCATCGCAAGAAGTCTGAAACATGGCCAGCACCCAGTTTCTCCCTAATGGGGAGGAATGTCCCCGGCACACCATGTGTTAGAGCATATCTACTATGAAAGGGAAAGAAAGCCAGCAGCGTCCACGGACAGCAGCCTCCAGACAGGTCTCTAAAAGGAGAAGCAGCCCTTAACCTGTGGCAGGTTCTCAGGAAGATCCCAAAAAAGGCACTGTCTTGAAAGGAGGTGACAGCTACATCCATGCATGTTACTACCCCAAAGATCTTCCAGGAGAACAAGATATGAAAGTGGAGAACAGTAATATTGATATCCTAATCCTGTATATGTGGGTGGGTGTTAGCTTTACACACACACACACACACACACACACACACACACACACAAATGCAAATTTAAAAATACATATATCAGCTGGGCGGTGGTAGCGCACGCCTTTAATCCCAGCACTTGGGAGGCAGAGGCAGGTGGATTTCTGAGTTCAAGGCTAGCCTGGTCTACAGAGTGAGTTCCAGGACAGCCAGGGCTACACAGAGAAACCCTGTCTGAAAAGAAAAAAAAAACAAAAACAAAAACAAAAAACATATATCAAAAATAGCTTACAAATAATGATACAAAGAAAAACAGGGTCCTCTTCCTCAGGAAACAGCAACGGGAAGATGTCGCCAGTGCAGCGGGAGGGCCCAGAAGCCAGGGACCAGGATTAGGACTGCTGAATTGGCAGTGGTCTTAGTCGCAGCTGGGGTTCTGGCCATGGTTGAGGCCAAGGCTCATGGGGGTAAAACTGAAGACAAGGAATGGATGCCCAGCACCAAGCTGGACTGCCTGGTTTAGGACATGAAGAGCAAGTCTCTATAGAGAAGATCTACCTGTTCTCCCTGCCCATTAAAAAATCTTGACATGGCCGGGCGGTGGTGGCACACGCCTTTAATCCCAGCACTTGGGAGGCAGAGGCAGGCGGATTTCTGAGTTCGAGGCCAGCCTGGTCTACAAAGTAAGTTCCAGGACAGCCAGGGCTACACAAAGAAACCCTGTCTCAGAAAAAAAAAAAAAAAATCTTGACATCGATGACTTTTTTTCCTGGGTGCATCCCTAAATAATGAGGTTCTGCAGATCCTGAGAGCACACATGCAGACTGACTCCGGCTGGCCAGCAGACCAGCTCAAGGCTATTGTCTGTCACTATTGGAGACTACAATGATCACATCAGTCTTGGTGTTAAGTGCTCCAAGGAAGTTGCCACTGTCATCCGAGGGGCCATCTTGGCCAAGCTTTCCATCGTCCCTGTGTGGAGAGGTTACTGGGGGAACAAGATTGGCAAGCCCCACACTGTTCTGTGCAGGTAAGAGACCACTATGGTGGTGCCTGAAGAGATGCTGGCACTGATGCCAACTCCACATAAGCCAGGAGCTGCACTGCCACCCTGGGCAACTTTGCCAAGGCCATCTGTTATGGCATCTCTTAGACCTACAGATTCCTGACGCCGAGCCTCTGAAAAGAGATGATGTTTATCAAGTCTCCTTACCAGTAATTCGTTTACTGACCATGTTGTGGAAATCCACACCAGAGTCTGTTCAGAAGACCCAGATTCCAGCTGTGGCTACCACACAAGAGATTTTATATAAGAAAAATAAAGTGAATTAATTATGAAAAAAAGCCATAGAAGAATAAAATACAGTGATACTAAGTACAATGTGTTCATGTTTCAGCCAAGTGTTATTATGAGTCAAAGTTTAAAAAATTAATAAATTTATGAAACAATAAGGGTATATTAACCTTTATTATAGAAAGAAGAGAGCCTTTTATAAACAGCACAACTAAGGCACTGCTGAACTCTAGAGTAGTGCCCAGTGTAAGCAGGCATCCGTGCTCACACCCACTCCCTCACTGGCTCACAACTTCCAATCCTGTAAGCTCTTCATGGCAAGTTCCTAGAAGAGGTATACCATTTTTATTTTTACACCCCATTTTTAAACATATAAATATTCACCATTATGTTACAACCGCCTTAAGTATTCGGTACAGTGACATGCTGGGCAGGCTTATGGCTATCCCGCCAACTTTGTGTAAACCCACTCTATGCTATGTACCACAGCTAAATCACCTAACTGCAGTTCTCAGAGCGTACCACACTAAGTAATGTGTGACTATACTCCAGGTTCTACTCATGCCATTTCAAACCATCTAAGTGTTGTTACTCTAGGTTTACATGACAAAGAGGAGGCCCAAGGCCCTCCTGCTCCTTCTGCAGGTAAGCTGGCCATTCTCAGTTTAATCCCTAGAATCTACGTGGTTAGAAGTAAGGAACTGATTCCTAAAAGCTGACTTCTGACTACACACGTTGTGGCACCCACATGCATATACACATATAACAAACAAAAAACTAAGGCCCACTGAGATGCAGCAATCTCCGGAAGCCAGAGAGCTAGCAACTGAAGGTAGGGCCTTCAAACGCACTCTCAATCCATAAAATAATCTAAGGGGAACAGAGGATGGAATCAAGAGGGGGAAAATGAATGTGATGGCTTCTGAGTATAAAGAAGCTGCCCTTCCAGAGGACCCAGGTCCAAACCCAGTGCCCAAACAGTGGCTAACAAAAATCTGTAATTCCAGTTCCAGGGCATATACACACACACACACACACACACACACACACACACACACACACACTGGAGCAGACAAAACTCACATACATAACTCTCTTTTTTACCGCAAGAAAGAAGCCTGAGTTCAGTTCCCAGCACCCACATTATAGCCCATGATCTGTATTGGAATCTGGTGCCCTTTTCTGGTGTGTCGGAAGACAGCTACAGTGTAGTAGTGTAGTTAACAAACAAAACAAAGAAGTATTTTTTAAGAATGGGGGGTGGACAGGGGTAGAGAGATGGCTCAGAAGTTAAGAGCACTAGCTGCTCTTCCAGAGGTCTTGAGTTCAGTTCCCAGCACCCATAGGGTGGCTCAAAACCATCTGTAATGGGATCTGATGCCCTCTTCTGGTGTGTCTGAAGTCAGCTACAGTGTATTCATATACATAAGATAATTATTTTTTTAAAAAAATTTAATAAATGAGCTGGGTGATTATGTCACATGGCTTTAATCTGGCACTCAGTGGCTGAAGCAAGCAGATCTCTGAGTTCGAGGCCAGCCTGGTCTACAAAGGGAGTTCCAGGACAGCCAGGGCTACACAGAGAAACCCTGTCTAAAAAAAAAAAAAAAAAAAAAAAAGGACAAAAATGGAAAAGAAAATCTTGTTCTTACAGAGTTATACAAAGCTGACAGCTAACTGATTTGAACTAAGCTCCCACACTAGCCACCAGCAGGCCCAACCAAAATAGAGTAATAGAATTGGCCATTAAAAAAAAAAAAGCCATGCAGTGGTGGCGCACGCCTTTAATCCCAGCACTCTGGGAGGCAGAGGCAGGCCTGAGTTCAAGGCCAGCCTGGTCTACAGAGTGAGATCCAGGACAGCCAGGGCTATACAGAGAAACCCTGTCTCGGAAAAAAAAAAAAAAAAAAGAGATGATTCCAGTCAACCAGAATCAACATAATAGGGAAGTCCCTCCTATGTAAAAGGGTAGCTGTGGTATAGCCAACTCACTTTTCCCTAGGTTCTGCTTACCTTAATCATTTTGTATATAAATCCAATTTCCTTCTCAGCTCAAGAAAACACTGGTCTTTTATGACATATTGTTGATTCTAAAATGGCAAATAAGCCAATTAGATCTTTAAATTTATTTTAATTTTGCCTTTGACAAGTGTGTTAATAAATGTAGACTGGGGCTGGCGAGATAACTTAACGGTTAAGAGCGCTTGTCCTTGCAGAGGGGCCTGGTTTAACTCCCCAGCACTAATACAGTGGCTCACAACTATCTCTAACTGCAGCCCAAAGGCTCCAACACCCTCTTCTGACCTCCACAGGTATCAGGCATGTACATAGTGCATAGACATGTATGTTTTGTTTTTGTTTTTTCAAGACAGGGTTTCTCTGTATAGCCCTGGCTGTCCTGGAACTCACTCTGTAGACCAGGCTGGCCTCAAACTCAGAAATCCACCCGCCTCTGCCTCCCAAGTGCTGGGATTAAAGGCGCGTGCCACCACCGCCCGCATAGACATGTATTAAAGGAAAACATACACATAAATAAATCTTTCCTAATGTAGAATAATGGAACATAGACAATTTAAACTTACCAAGAATTATAGTAATGACTGATTTAGGCAAAAATAATCAAGCTAAGATAACTGACCTCAAGCATATTGAGAAGCAAAACATTTACCTAGTCCAAAGTATCTCCCCACAACATACTTAGCAATTACAATGAAAAAAATCTTAACTAGACAGGAGGAAAATGAGATGGCTCTGACCTCAGCCAACAATCACAGTTACGATCAAAAGCAATGGCATGGACATTGTAAGCTTCCTAACATGAAGTGCTCAAAACACGGTTTCTAAAGCGCTCTTGCCCAAAATATGTAACATGGATATTAAGCATGAGAAGAAACTATGAGCAACATTCCTCCAAGACAGTAGAATTCATACAGGAGAGGAGAGAAGAGAAGGAGAAAATGGGTAAGGGGAGGGAAGAGGAGAGGGAAAGGGGGAAGGGAGCAAAAATAAGTTGTCTTTAAAGGTCAGGAAAAACACCAATTTTAAAACTGTCCTAAGAAAGGGAGGCTGGGGGAACATAGTCATAAATACAATGACAATGGCAGAACAAACCCTGGTCAAAAAAAAAAAAAAAAAGGACATTATTGAAACAAGGAGCAAAACTGAACGATGCCTACGAATGAGCCAACAGCCAAGAAATATGGGGAATCTTGGTATTCCAATTCTTCTAAAAGGCAGATTTATCTAAAAGTCAAGGGTTTTTTTAAACCAAATAATAGTGGTGATAATATACTATTCCCAGGTTAGACAAGAGCAAATTGGTACTATTTAAAGGCCATAAATACACAAATCACATGCCACATGTGTCACCCTTACTCTACAGAACCCCGTGCTACAGGCTAAGGGACCACCCCAAGGCTCAAGACAGAATTGCCCAATGAAGACAGTGCAGTATATACTCTGAAGAAATGCAAAAGTGGAGGAAAAATAATAATGCTTCCTAGATGACAGCATTCACGAGAGTGTTAAAACTCCAAGGTCGACCATTGCAAAGATGACTTTTAATGCCCATCGCCATCCATTCAACTGTATACCCAGCGCCAAGTCTGTGCCAGGGACTAGAATCAGCAGTGACTAGGGAGACAAAATGCTCGCCTTTAGTGGGAAAGTCAGAAGCCAACAGGAGACAAAAGTTTATGGAGACATATACAGGAAAAGTGGCAGGGCCAGCCCCAGCTCTGCACATTTATCAGCTGACTCCTGTCTCAATACTCTACCAAGAACATAATAGGATTGGGCACAAAGAATCCAAAGGAGAAGACATCAAAGGCAGCACATAAAGGGACAGGCATGTGGAGAGCTGTGAGTGTATCCATCTATCACCCACAAGACAGAAAACAGCCTACCTTGGTACACTCTGGGGCTACCGCAGGGCAGGCAGCACAGGATCCTCAGTGAGAACTTCAGGGCAACAACAACCGAAGGCTAGGATCTTTGTGTGTGTGTGTGTGTGTGTGTGTTTTGTGTTTTGTGTTTTGTTTGTTTGTTTGTTTGTTTGAGACAGGGTTTCTCTTTGTAGCCCTGGCTGTCCTGGAACTCACTCTGAAGACCAGGCTGGCCTCGAACTCAGAAATCCTCCTGCTTCTGCCTCCCAAGTGCTGGGATTAAAGGTGTGCGCCACCACTGCCCGGCTGGAAGGCTAGGATCTTAGGTGCTCGCAGAGATTCTAGGGGAACACCAAAGAGAGCTAGCTCCAGCACAAAACTGACCACACCGCTACCATTGGGGTCACCTATGCTTCCAGGCTTGACTTGAACACACCAGCTCAGAGAGGCTCATTCTCCTCACTGAAGCTCTCTTCCTATTCCCTCTACAGAAGTCTCTTCAGATCACTAAATCCAGGTTGACCAAGTGTCACCTATGTGCTAAGCACTAGGATCCCCTGCAACAGGTAGACAGAGGCCCTTCCTAGGAGAGTCCTAGATCTCTCATCTTCAAGCTGCCTCTGTGAAACTCATCCACGCCACAGCCGGCCTCCATTGCATCTAAATTTGAATGCTTTAAATGCAATAGTCCTGCTCTTCACAAAACTCCAAACCCATGTCCACAGATCATTTTGAAATGCCACCTAGACCTCTGGTCAGTCTCAATTCTTCAATAAAGCTGCAACTCCTCCTCTCCCCCAGAAGCCTTCCTTCTTGTGCTTTAGTGATTGTCAGCTCCAGCCTTTCAGTTGCCTGGCAACAAGCTTGACAGGGAGAAAAATACTTAGATTTGAAATTCTAAGTGCAAAAAAATACATATAATTTACTACTAAAGACAGTCATTATATAGTAATAAAATATAATTTACTACTAAACATAATAAATATAAACAGTCTATATACCTACAAAAATCAAACGAAATTAAGTAAAAGACTATTAGAAGCCAAGAAGACATACGAGTCTCATTTCCAGTTTCTCTACTAGGAAAAAAAAACATTAAAATTCCACACAAACTTTATAAACATACTCTATTCTTAGATTGAAAGAAAAATATAAAGATATTAACCCATCCTGTTCCAAAACATAAACTGAAGGTGTCCCTATAAAATTTTCAATCAAATTTCCATATTAGAAAAATTAATATCTATAAAGAAAACTCTGGGTAAAATGATTAAACATGAATCTTACCAAGAGTCAAAATGTATTAGAAATCCATGATAAGGTAAATAGCTTGGTAATGGCAAACAAAAGAAATATATAGTTTAGTGTTTGTAGGTAACAGAAAACCATCCAGGAAGACAAATCAAACCCTAAGGTAGGTCAGCGGCGGATGGTGAAGAGCGGGTAAGAGCAGCACAGACCTTCCGAGAAGCTGGAAGGGAACCAGGTTCCTCGTGCAAGCTGGCAGTGAGAACAAATGGGTAGACTCTCAGGGGCCAATTCAGCACCATCCATCAAAATTAAAAAACCTTCCGACCCAGTAATTCCTGTTCTGGGAATTCATCCAACTGATATGCGCACACATGTTCCAAGAAGCACACTCAAGCACACTCGCTGCAGCATCACTTGTGACACCAGCCGACTGTACACTGATAAGTACAGCCCACCCTAGGGACTCATAGGGTAGAATCCATAGGTAGAATGCTCTGTGGCAGTCAAGAAAAACCCTAGCTATGTGTCAGTCACTGGAAAACTTCTGAAAATCCACAAGATATCCAAACCACACCCAGACCTATCAGACAGACCCGTGGTGAAGGGGCCCAGCAGTTTCCTTCTGCATCCCCAGTGAGGGTAAGTTCAACAGCAGTGAAGAGCCTTGGGGTCGGCCATTCAAGGGGGAAAAGCTCAGATGCCACTCCTCAGTGGCAGCATGAGCACAAGCCACTTCTCTGAACTGCAAAATAGGAGAGCGATAGTCCTTCCCCATGTCATTTTAAGGCTGATAAAAACTCACATGTGTGCTAAGGAGAGGGTGCCCGGCAACAGAGAGCACCCAGCCAGTGCCAGCCATTCATCAAGCCTGAGTGAGCACAGCACATTTAGGGGCTGTGGCAAAGTCAACAGTCGCAGATGTGCTGTGTACACACATGTACTGTGTATTATAGGCGAAGTATATGCACACACAAATAAATTTTACAAAAGACACAATGGACAAATTGTCTCCAGGAAGAACAATTTATTTCCATTACATAGCCTTCTAACTTTAAAAATGTTACCCTTAATCCAACTGTGACTTAAAGAAATAGGACAGAGGACATTCTGAACCAGCTCACAGCTAACAGTCAGTAAAAGTCACAGTGGCAAGCCCAACAAACAGCCTGATCTCTCCATCTCTCTCCCTCCCCCTCCCTCCCTCCCCCCTCCCTCTCCCTTCTCCTCCCTCCCCCTCCCTCTCCTTCTTCCTCTTCTTTAAAAATGCTTCTGTGGAATTAACCCAGGGCCTTGCACACTGACTTCTTTGAACAAGGATGTTCTGGTACAGGGGTGGAAATAGTCAATTATGAGCCCTTGGTGTTTGCAGGGCTATTTATAGTCAGATTCATACAAACCATACAAACCATACAATATCATAAGGAAACAAAGTCTAAATACTTGCTGAAAACGTTAAGAAGAAATATTATGAGGCAGATTGCTTCAAAATAACAGAAGACAGGGAGAAGGTCAGACAGTGAGGCTGTCGGGGGTCCTGCACTCTTATGGCCACGGTGACATCTACTTGAAATTCTACCTAACAAACGCTTTATGAAAAAAACGTGTGTGTGTGTGTGTGTGTGTGTGTGTGTGTGCGCGCGCGCGCGCGCGAAGAAAACACATTGTTTTCAGGTTACTGCACCATGCTCTACCTCCACCCGAAGACCAGCTGTAATTCTGACAAACAAGAACAGCAGGTCAATTTCTGATACAGTTTCAATATCAAAAAACCACAAACTATGCTTCCTTAAAACAAAGCCTGTTAAGTCTCACTGTGATATTAAAAAAAGAAAGAAAGAAAAAAAGAAAAGAACTGCCAAATTAAAAAAACAAAAATCAAAAAACAAACCAAACAACAACAACCACGACATTCTACAAGCAATCTAGTACTAGGAAAGCAGGGCAGGGTTTGAGGCCAGGGAGCCTAGACAACAGGCTCCTAGATCAAGAGTAAATCAGCAAGCACCTTCTAGAAATCAAGTCTTCCTAGTTGTGATTTAATCGGGCCCTGACTGGTGTCTGAGCTTCCTTTAAAGCACAATTTCAAGGTGAGTTTGTCTGCAGGATAAAACAGCGGGAACGCTGCAGAGCTCAGAATCTAAGGTGAGGAGCGAACGCCCCACCCCACTCCTAGCGTTCACTTGCTCTCTAGAGTCCCGCCTGTTCCCCTGAGCATGTGCTCTGCAGCAGCCAGCCCTGTCCAAGGGCAAGAGTCATCCAGGCAGACCCACCAGTGTGCAGGAAGAGCTCAAAGTGCAAAAAGGAGTGCTGGAAATTCTCCTTACACTGTTCAACAAAATAGAAAGGCATGTCATAAAAGTTTACAAACAGGGCTAGAGAGATGGCTCAGAGGTTAAGAGCACTGACTGCTCTTCCAAAGGTCCTGAGTTCAAATCCCAGCAACCACATGGCGGCTCACAACCATCCATAATGAGATCTGATGCCCCCTTCTGGTGTGTCTGAAGACAGCTACAGTGTACTTACATATAATAAATAAATCTTTTAAAAAAAGTTTACAAATATACATATTCAAATATATTAGTATGTTTACATACATAGGGAAAACTACAGAAAATATCCCCAAAATTAGTGAGGATAGTAAGATTTTTTTCTTTTACATACTTACCTGTTTTAGAAATATTGCATTAGCATTATCCAAAAGAAAAACAAGCTTCTCCTTTTTAGGACAGACACAGTAGCGGTATCAGCTAGCCGCTGCCTGAGTGACACCCTGTCAGGAACCACGCTAAGTGGATCTCAGTATTCACTGCATTCCGCCCTCATGACAACCTACATGGAGTGAGCTCTGACTACGCCACCACAACTCTACCAAGGAACTGCCTATGACAGACACCTGAGAAAGGCTAAACCAGCAAATCGAGAGCTATATAAAGTTAAACCAAAGGACCAGATTTCCCAAGTAGTGTGACTGCACCCAGAAAGTCTCTGACAGCCAGCCTGCCTAAGTAGCATCAATGACACAAATGCCCCCAAAGGCATTAGTGCTACAGAATCAATGCCAACGCTCTCCTGAAGCTTCTGTTGAAGCCCTACTCCTCAAGGTGAGGCTTAACTGTAGCCGGGCTCTCTGGAGGCACCAGGTCCTGAGGCTGAGCAGTCACTAATAAGGCTCAGCAGACTTATAAGCAAGGAGCCAAGCTCATGGACATGACAGTTCAGAAAGAAACTGAGATAGAGCCAGTGTCCCTGGCTATGCCACTAGGAGGTAAAGCTAGAAGATCAGGAGGAATTCAAACCATACTGGGCTAGACAGCAAGTCTGAAGCCAGTCTGAAGCCAGACCCTGTTTTCAAAGAAAAAGAAAAAGGAAAAAGAGAACGGGGGTGATGGGGGGTGCCAACAATAAAACCCGCTGGTAACAGAGCCTAGTGGGGCACTTCTGTAGGCAACCCAGCACTGCACAGGGCACGGTAAACTGTCAGGAAACCTCTTCCAAATGTCACAATTCTCTTCCCAGGAAAGGCCTAGGTCCCTGTAACACCTAGGCACCAAAGACACACAGCCAAGACCATGAAAACGCACTAATACTGATGGCCTCGGTTAGTGCCATATTCAAGTGAGCGAAGCAGCTCACACATCACGTGGTTCCATGAAGCCCTCTCCTCACACTGCCCCCCCCCCCACTAACAGGCACAGCAGGAGAAATCAGCACAACAGCATGGGGTCACCCATGCATCAGGGTAACTGTTTACAGGTGATAACAAACACTCCTTTTGACTGTTTTGTTGTGGGTTGGGGATGGGGGTGATCTTGGTTTTGTCTACCTGGTTATGGTTTTTCTCTTTTGTCTTTGTCTTTTAGGAGATGAGAATTTCACTCGAGCCCAAACCAGCCCAACTCACCATGGCTGGGGGAGAATATTCTTAATACAACCTTTTCCCCTTCCTTCCTTCCTTCCTTCCTTCCTTCCTTCCTTCCTTCCTTTCTTCCTTCCATCCTTCTATCCTTCCTTCCTTTTTAAGGGGTTCTACTCATGATTTATATAAGAAAAATAGCACTGCCACAGGCTGTCAAGAGTCTTTCATCTGCATTCCCAGACCCAACCATAGCTTTTCCATGCCTGCAGCACCACCTGCAGGTGGAGAGTCTGAACTGCAGGTGCTCTGGTAGCTTGGCTGTGAGCGCTGGGATGAAGCCAAGAGGTGAACCACAGCAGGCACTTAAAAAGAGCTGAAGAGCCGGGCAGTGGTGGTGCACGCCTGTAAACCCAGCACTTGGGAGGCAGAGGCAGGCGGATTTCTGGGTTCAAGGCCAGCCAGGACTACACAGAGAAACCCTGTCTCGGAAGAAAAAAAAAAGCCAAAAAAACAAAACAAAAACAAAACAAACAAACAAAAAAAGCTGAAGACTGGCAGGAGATGGTGAACGCTGTATGTCCCTTCTTTCCACAGTGCTAGTCATACTCACTGGTCACTGATAACTACAACAGACACTGAGACAAAATAAACCCAGTATCTACTATGGACAGCTCTAAACCCATACAACTGTGATTTACTTGACAGTCTTGCATAACCAGGACATTTATTTTGTACCCAAATAGGTTAAGTGGGCGTCTCAAGCACTCTTTGTTTCTTCTTTTCCTCATTCTTTAAGTGGACTTTTACCATGTTGCCCAGTCTAACTGGTCTTAAACTTGCAAGCTCAAGCAACTTTTCTAACACAGCCTCTCCTGAAGTTGGAACTAAAGGTGTGTGCCATCACCATGCCAGGCTCAGCCTGAGAGACTTCTGACAGCAGGCTGAAACAACAATGAGACTTAGAGCAACTGCAGCCTGTTAGTAAGGGAGTTAGTAACAGGGTGACAGCAAACAGCCTTCAAATATACCCCTTTAGTCACCCCAAAAATGCTGTGCCTGTAGCTTTGTGTAGAAGAAAACTACATCCTTACACATAGGTAAAATGTGTGCTGCGGCCAGCCATGGTGGTCCAGACCTGCAATTCCAGCACTGGGAAGGTGGAGGCAGGAGGATCCCACAAGTTTAAAAACAATCTGAGCTATACAAAGCAAGACCCTGTCTCCAAAGAAAAAGCAAAATAACAAAAATATTAAAATAATTTTTAAGAAAGAAATTTGTGAACAAAATGACTCAGCTGGTAGGGCACTTGTCACTAAACCTGATGACCTAAACTCAGTCCCAGCAACCACAGGATATAAGGAAAGTGCACGTGCGCGCGCACGCGCGCGCACACACACACACACACACACACACACACACGTGTCACTCTTTAAAGCCATTACCATAAAACTTTAAGGCAGAGCACTAGTAATGATGCAGGGCCTGAGGATAGAACAAAGAAGCCAGTTCCGGCCTGACACAAACATCTCTACCACGGCTGTGAGGATTACAAAACTATCTGAGAGAAGTCATAACTATATTCCAAAAGAGAGGTCATTGCACTGTTTGGGAAATTATGGTCCAAAGACACAAAATGATTGCTTCTCAGCATTTTGGCTGTGATGATGAAGTGTTAAACACACACAAAAACAGTTTAATAGTCAGGTGCATAGTGGTGCATACCTTTAACCCCAGCAAGGAGAGACAAAGGCAGGCAGATCTTTGCAGTTGAGACTAGCCTGGTCTACATAACAAGTTCCAAGCCAGCCAGGATTACACAGTGAGAACCTGTATCAAAAAACAAACAAAACCAGAAACAACAAAAACTCCAAAAAACAGTATATATACACTAATAAACAACTTGTAATAAAAATGGACATGCAAAATATAAACACATGATTATCTTGTCTTTCTTGCCCCCAGTACTTATGCCAAATTTTGTTAAGCATGTCAAGGGACTTCACTGAAGAGGAGCATCTGTCAATGCTGCATAGAACCAGTAGCAAATGACTCTCTAACACAGGCCATCAGAAACAGCAGTCAAGACATGGGGTGCAGGAAGAAAGAGGAACCAAAGCTAGGCATGGTGGCACACACCTGTAATCCCAGTGCTTGAGGTTGAAAAAGAAGTGGGAGTTCAAGGCCATCCTGGGCTATAAGATCTGACTAGAAACCAAAGGAGGAAAAAAGAAAAGAATGCTCCAAGTCTCAGGTCCTGGGAAAAGAGTGCGAGGAAGGAGAGATGTTGGAGTACAGATAGTCACTGTAAGATTCTTCAATTATTCAACTGACAAAATGACAACTCTTCACATCTACCATGGAGAACTAATCGGTGAAAGAACTCCGGGATCCAGCTCCAAGTGGAACAAAGAACAGAACAGCATTCGACATTCCATTTTGACATGCGCAGAAACTGCAGCTGTAGACGCATGCTTCAACTTGTAATTGATTCGTGGTTCAACTACTGAAAGGTTAGAGGCTGCATTTCTAAGCACGGGCAGTCTAACTTGTTGGTTTCAGAAATACATGCAAATCTTCACTCTGTACTTCCTGCAGTGGCTGCATTCTGACGAAAGAGCCAGATGCAACTCACTGGTTTAAGAATTTAAAGCAGAGCCGGGTGTGGTGGCGCACGCCTGTAATCCCAGCATTTGGGAGGCAGAGGCAGGCGGATTTCTGAGTTCGAGGCCAGCCTGGTCTACAGAGTGAGTTCCAGGACAGCCAGGACCACACAGAGAAACCCTGTCTCAAAAAAACCAAAAAAAAACAAAAAAAAAAAAAAAAAAAAAAAAGAATTTAAAGCAGAATCCCTACAAGAAGGGAAGCTATTCTAGTCCATTACTCAAATCAAAAGCAAATTCCCCCCCCCCTTTTTTTTAAAGAAAATGTATTTTTAAAAAAGTAAAACAAGCCGGGCTGTGGTGGCGCACGCCTTTAATCCCAGCACTTGGGAGGCAGAGGCAGGCGAATTTCTGAGTTCCAGGTCAGCCTGGTCTACAGAGTGAGTTCCAGGACAGCCAGGGCTATACAGAGAAACCCTGTCTCGAGGAGAAAAAAAAAAGTAAAACAAAATTCCTCATTTGTGTTTTTTAAACAGGTAAATATAAAAATGAGGGGTTGGCCAGACACTTGCTAACAGAAGGTAACTAAGAGGTACTTGCTAACAGAAGCCTGATACAGCTGTCTCCTGAGAGGCTCTGCCAGATCCCAACCAATACAGAAGTGGATGTTTGTAGCCAACCATTGAACTGAGTACAGGGACCCCAGTGGAGTTAGGGGAAGGACTAAAGGAGCTGAAGGGGCCTTATCTGGCATCAATGGGAGGGGAGGCCCTGGGCCATGTGCAGGCTTGATGCCCCAGTGTAGAGGAATGCTAGGGCGGTAAGGCAGGAGCAGGTAGGTGGGTGGGGGGAGTACCTTCATAGAAGCAAGATAAGGGGGGGATGGGAAAGGGAATAACATTTGAAATATAAACAAATAAAATATCAGGCTGGAGAGATGGCTCAGTGGTTAAGAGCACTGACTGCTCTTCCAGAGGTCCTGGGTTCAATTCCCAGCAACCACATGGTGACTCACAACTATCTGTAATAGGATCTGATGCCCTTTTCTGGTGTGTCTGAAGACAGCAAGAGTGTATTCACATACATTAAATAAATAAATAAATAAATAAATCTAAAAACAAAACAAAAAATAAAATAAAATATCCAATTAAAAAAAAGAACTAGCCGGGCGGTGGTGGCGCACGCCTTTAATCCCAGCACTTGGGAGGCAGAGGCAGGTGGATTTCTGAGTTCGAGGCCAGCCTGGTCTACAGAGCTAGTTCCAGGATAGCCAGGGCTATACAGAGAAACCCTGTCTCAAAAAAACAAAACAAAACAAAACAAAACAAAACAAAAAAAAAAAGAAAAGAAAAAAAAAAGAACTACTGCTGGGACAAGCCTGCTTTGGATGTTTGTACATAGGATTAAGACATTTTCTAAGGGCTGGAGAGATGGCTCAGTGGTTAAGAGCACTGACTGCTCTTCCAGAGGTCCTGAGTTCAAATCCCAGAAACCACATGGTGGTTCACAACCATCTGTAATAGGATCTGATGCCCTCTTCTAGTGTATCTGAAGACAGCTACAGTGTACTCATATAAATAAGTAAATTTTTTAAAAAAAGACATTTTCTAAAAAATACAAAGTATGAACTTTCTCTTTAAAAAAAAAAAAGAGAGAGAGAGAGGCTGGCAGGATGGCTCAGTCAGTATAGTAAAGTGCTTGCCTTTAAATGCAACCTAAACTAGGCCACTCTGATCCCACCACTTGGGAAGCAGAGGCAGGTAGATGTCTGTGAATTTGAAGCCAGCCTGGTCTAGAGAGCAAATTTCATGTCAGCCAGAGCTACACAGTAAGACCCTATTCACAAAATAAATAATAGAGCCGGGCGGTGGTGATGCATGCCTTTAATCCCAGCACATGAGAGGCAGAGGCAGGTGGATTTCTGAGTTCGAGGCCAGCCTGGTCTACAGAGTGAGTTCCAGGACAGACAGGGCTACACAGAGAAACCCTGTCTCGAAAAAACAAAAAACAAAAACAAAAACAAACAAACAAACAGCCGGGTGGTGGTGGTGCATGCCTGTAATCACAGCACTCTGGGAGGCAGAGGCAGGTGGATTTCTGAGTTCGAGGCCAGCCTGGTCTACAGAGTGAGTTCCAGGACAGACAGGGCTACACAGAGAAACCCTGTCTCGAAAAAACAAAAAACAAAAACAAAAACAAACAAACAAACAGCCGGGTGGTGGTGGTGCATGCCTGTAATCACAGCACTCTGGGAGGCAGAGGCAGGTGGATTTCTGAGTTCAAGGCCAGCCTGGTCTACAGAGTGAGTTCCAGGACAGACAGGGCTACTCAGAGAAACCTTGTCTCGAAAAAACCAAATAAAAAAAAACCATAAATAAACAAACAAACAAACAAACAAACAAACAAACGTGGAAAGATCTGAATTTAACCTCCAAAACCCAAGTCAAAAACAAACCAAAATAGTCAGAACAGTGGAGTTTAATAATCCTAGTCCAGGAGAGGCAGACAGCGGGACCCTACAAGGTCACTGTCCATTTAGCCTGGCCGACTGGTTGAAGTTCCAGGGTAATGAGACTCTATCTGAATAAAAAAAGCACCTGAGGAACAGGATCCAAGGCTGCCTTCTGACCGCCACACGCACTCAGACACACAAGGTAGCTAAAACTCCTTACTGCTGGCTCTGTGAGACTCACCATTAATAATTGCATTGCTTCCAGCACTTGGGAGGCAGAGGCAGGTGGATTTCTGAGTTCAAGGCCAGCCTGGTCTACAGAGTGAGTTCTAGAACAGCCAGGGCTACAGAGAGAAACCCTGTCTCAAAAAACACCAAAAAAAAAAAAAAAAAAAAAAAAAAAAGCATTGCTTCTCTCTGGTTTTCAAATTTGGCATTCAACAGTAAGGTATAGACCGTTACTCTTACTTAACATTAATTATACCATGAAACATCTGTATCTGTATCTGTTAAGAGGAACAGAACTAGCCGGGCATGGTGGCGCACACCTGTAATCCCAGCACTTGGGAGGCAGAGGCAGGCGATTTCTGAGTTCGAGGCCAGCCTAGTCTACAGAGTGAGCTCCAGGACAGCCAGGACTATACAGAGAAACCCTGTCTGGGGGGGTGGGGGTGGGACACAGAACTAGCAGCAAATACTGAAAAGATGTCTGTGAAGGCTGGTGAGACAGCTTGGTGGTCTGACAACCTGAGTTCAATCGCTACAGCCCAGCTGACAGAAGTCAGAACAAAGCCTCCTAACTTGCCCTTTGGCTTCCACACATGCACCCTGACACAAGTCCACTAAAAAAATACACATAGAGCAAGCATGGGTGTATATGCCTTTAGTCCCAACACTGGGAAAGCAAATGCTAGTCTCATCTACATAGAGCGGTCCAGGACAGCCAAGGCTATGTAGAGAGACCCTGTTTCAGAGATGGAAGGATGGATGGACAGACAAATGAATATAACTATGGGGGATGTCTAAGCCAGTCCAAAATCCACATAGGCCACTGTAAACTCCCCCAAACTGAGTGCAGAGCCCATCCACAGAATCTCTTCTACTTCAGGGAAGTTTAAACTGATAGATCAGTTTCACTCATGCAGAACAGCCTCTCCTGCTACTGTAGTCAACTACTACAGACCCTACGCATAGCTACACAGAAATACTAGACAAGTATCTGAGTGACTAGAAACTACAGCCTTGCCTGCATGACAGAAAAAAACTGACTCTCACAATATCCACCTTGGCAATCTTCAAGATCACTTTATAAACAGACAGGCAAATCATGTTCTGTTGTACTTGCTATTTTTTGTTTTTGAGACAGGTCTCAATCTATAGCCTAGGCTGGCCTCTGACCTTTCATATAGACTAGCCTGGCCTCAAACTTAAGTGATCTTCCTGACTCTACCTCTAAGTGTTTGGATTACAGGCATATGCACATGGGAAAACTTTTCTGAATACCTGAATTCTACAAGGCTTGAGAAGAAGAAAACCCCCAAAAATCAACTAGCCCTAGCCAGTTCATGATGTATGTCTTTAATCCAAGCACTCAGGAGGCAGAGGCAGGCAGATCTGAGTTCCGGGCCAGCCTAGTCCACAGAGCAAGTTCCAGAATAGCCAGGGCTACACAGAGAAAACCTGTCTTGAAATAAATAAATAAAAAAAAATACAAAATAAAGAAAACCTCTGCGGTGACGGAATTCAAGCAGCTGAGTTCCAAAGGAGGCTCCTGACACGCCTGGCTGGAAGGCAGTCTGGCTCACTAATGTGTCTGAGTGCTGCTTGAGCAGGGGAGACTAAGACACACGCACGAACAAAGGAACGTGAAGACCGTTTGGAGACACAGGCAGATGGCCATCTGCAAGCCCCTGATAGAAGCCTTCAAACAAACAACCCAGATAAATCTTTAATCTGGGGTTTCCAGTCTCCAGAACTATTAGAAAATAAATTTCAGTAGTTAACCACTACCCACCAAAACAGAACTGATATTTTATAAACCACACAAAACAAAAACCACTCATGTGCAAACTTAACCACAGCGGAGAAAGGACACTGCAGAGATGTCCTACCTGGGGAGCACAGGAGGGTCCTTAGGGCCTTCAGCAGCACTGCTAACTGTTCCTGGAGCGTCTGCCTCCTCCAAGCCATGGGGCACTTTGTGCTCGGGGCCCTGCGGGTCTGGGGGCTCCTCCTTCTCTACTTGCCGGGGCCCACTCAAGTCTGCAGAAGCATCGATCTCTACCTCCTGCACTGGGACCGGCACAGCCTCCTTCTCAGCCGCAGCAGATGTCACCGCCTTGGCCTCTTCCTCCTTTTTTCTGATTTTCTCTTCTAGTTCCTTCTTCCTTTTCTCATCATCCTGGCGGGCCATGTGATCAAATGTTTTAAAGACCTAAAAATGAAACATCAATCCAACAATAAGTTCATCTGCACCCTATCAAACCACACCACCACAGAAATATAACAAAATCTTCTAAGTACAAAATTAAATAACAGTAAACCAAAGCAAAATGAAAATATTCTACAACTTCACCAATAGCTGGTAGGAATTGTTCTTCCTCAAGAAGGTTCCAGAATGTCAAATCTAACAGTATGTATAAACCTCAAGGATGCAATACTAGACAGCCTTAGTTGTCATTACTTTTTTGGGACCAAGGTAAGGGGTTGTTGCATGACAGGGCTTCTGTGTATAGCCCTGGATGTTCCTAGACTTTGCTCTGTAGCCCAGGCTGGCCTTGAACTCGATGACCTGCCTGCCTCTGCCTCCTCGGTGCTGAGATTACAGGTGAACGCCATAGATAGTTGTCATTACTTTTGTCAAGCTTGCTGGCAACACAAGCACACTCAGGGTGTGGATTCTTGAAGGTGCCAGTAATTCAGGTTTAAAAAGTGAAAGATGAAA
>OZ030016.1:78373055-78388055 GCA_964023405.1 Apodemus agrarius
GGAAGCTCTCAAGCTTCACAGAAATACACACAAACCATTTCTGTCTGCTCACAGAAACCCTGGGTATCACACTTTGAGAGGAAGTCACAGGAAGGAATCTTAGGACCACTGAATCAGAAATAGAAATAGAAGCTAATGAGTAGAAAGGATAACAAAACCCTTACCAATATTAAACACACCTCACAAGCCTCTTACCAAAGGCTTTCTGTAAATTTAGAAAAAAAAAATGTAAAGAAAAAGCAGATCCTCAGGGGACTTACTACGATCTACCCAATGAAAATATTATTCAAGAATACACACACACACACAAACACACACACACACACACACACACACACGTTTAAAAGTCTCTTGGTTGGCTGGGTGTGGTTGGCACACGCATTTAATCCCAACACTCAGGAAGCAGAGGCAGGCAGATCTCTTTGAATAAGAGGCCAGCCTGATCTATAACACAGTAGGTTCCAGGCATGGTGAGACCCTTTCTCAAAAAAAAAAAAAAAAAAAAAAAAAAAATCCAAAATCCACAACAATTTATAAGCCTCTGCTTCCCAGGGCCCAAATCAGTATATAGTGGGGACTCAATAAATACTTGTTTGAAAATAGAAACTGAGCCAGGCAGCAGTAGCGGACGCCTTTAACGCCACTGCTCAGAGGGCAGAGGCAGGCAGATCTCTTGAGTTCAGCGCCAGCCTGGCCTACAAAGCAAGTTTCAGGATAACCAAAGCTACACAGAGAAACCTTGTCTTCAGCCCCCCACCCCCTCAAAAAGAAGGAACTGAGAAGATAAAAAGTCTCTCGATCAAGGTTGATGGTTGAGAGCCGGCTGGGCAAAGAGGACGGGGACAAACAACTCTGAACTCTACTTGAGACTGTACCCTTGGCTTTAGTTGTCCTCTACTCTGGGCTCTTCTTCAGACTTCACCAGTCCCTCCATCTCCTACAAGATCCAGTTCCACCATTCCAACAGCTCAGAGGCCAGAACTTGTCTGCGGTCTCAAGTTCAACTCGTCTAAAACTTTCCCACCCACCCCACAAATCCAAATGACAATGCAGTTCATGACCTCACTGTTCCAGTCACCCAGACTTGGAACCTTGGAATATTTGGTTCACCCTGCCCATCCTAAGCTCCCTACCTCCCACAGCATGGGCACACGCTGTAACCTGTAGAGCTATCTTAACCTTTCAGAGGTAGCTGTTTTATAAAGTTACAAGATAAATGCATCTATCTTGCCTCTATCAGTTCATCAGACAAACAAGAACCAACCTCTCAAATTGTGTTAAAGCTAAAGCAAGATGATATACACAAGAGAGTCAAAGACCAGCCAATCACTGGGATACACTCTTTCCTCCTCCGAGGCCTTTCAGTAACCAAAACAAACGCTCTCACCCTACTATGGAGTGGCTAAATGGCAGGGCAGAAAGATCTGGAATCAGAAAATTGAAGTCCTGAGTTGCAGCTATGAGGAAACAGAGTAAAGTTCTTATTCTGTTATCTAACCTCAACTACTACGTCAGATTCAGGGAGCATGAAGATCAGGTGGCACGACTTCATTATAAAGTAACCAAGGTTCTATTTCAGCCACCTCTCACACTCTCCAATTACTCAAAAGACACTTGGGTCACTGATAAGGATGAGCTACTACAGGAACTCATCAGTTTCCATTCTGAAACTCAAACTCAGTAGCAAACCATTCCAACGATCACCTGATGGCCATTATGTTGATAGTTACTAAAACTGAGAAGAACTAAGGAAAGTAACCCCTGATAAGCCCACACTGGATTAAGACTGCAGAAGGTAAACCAAGCTGGTGGCGGTGCACGTGTTTAATCCCAGGCAGATATCTGAGTTTGAGGCCAGAGTGAGTTCCAGGACTTCAGGGCTACATAGGGAAACCCTGTCTGGGGCTGATGCAGGGGACAACAAACATCACAGGTGACAACAAACATCACAGGTGACATGAAGCACTTTGTAGATCAGATTCTAAGAGCCAAGTTTAACGCTCCCCTCAAAACCTACTTAAAAGTCTTCTACAAAACTGTCTTAATTCCATGACTACCATTTCTATCACTTCCTTCCAAAGAGCTCTACTACACAGAGAACTAGCACAGCTCTCTATTCACTTCTGTGCTTGAGTAGACAGACCATTATTTAGATATCCATATCATCAGAGCCTATATTGCAGCTGAGAATGTTACATATATTCATTAAATGCTTACTTATTACTCACTCAACAATGTCAACAATCCCAGCGCTGAAGAGTCAGGAAGGAGGACCATAAATTCGGGGACATCCTGATCTACCTGACAAGTTCCAAGTTAATAGCAAGATCTTGTTCAAAACAATTTTTAAAAAGGTGTCCAAACAACTTCAGCGGTCACTAGTAACGCTTCAAAAACAATAAATTTAACCTAGGACATACAGATTTAATCCAAATGTAAATTCCGTAAACATTTCAATTGTCCTCCAACCTTAAATCACAGGCAAGAGGCCACACCCACCAATCAATACATACCAGTCATTCTTGCCACCTCCTGAGCCCGGGAATTCTGAAATCTACTAGTTTCTCCCGCTGTAAAAGTCCTTCCCCTCCAGCCTGCAGGGTTTGAACAGAGCCTAGCAAGCCCCTTGCACCATTCTGGGGATGCCCAAAGGGCGCTGAGAGGCCCTCAAAACCAGGCTGGCAGGTTCCAACGCCTAAGAATTTCCCGCACAAATCCAGCCTGGTCCCAAAGCAGCGCATTCCTGACAACGGATCCGTGCTTCTGATAACGCCTGACCATTTACACAAAAATCACCTTTGGCACCCCAGAGAGAACCACAAAACCTGCAGGGTGGGATAAGGAGTGGCGCAGTTCCCAGACGTAGGACGCGAGCCGGGGGCACCTCAGGCGCCGGGAGGTGGAACTGGGGTAAGGACCTGCGGGATCCCAACGGCCCGCCGCCGCTCCCCACCTCACCTGCAACACCAGGGCCTGTGCGGCCCCGGGAGGGAAGCCCATGCGGTCTGAAGGGTGGCGCAGCAGGCGGTAGAAGTCGGTCTTGCGGTAGAGAAAGCCGAAGAGCACGCGCAGAAAGTCCTGGACATTGCCCACGTGCTGCAGGATGCCCAGCAGGGCCTGGTCATAAAGCTCAGCAGCCCCGGGCTCCATGGCTCTGCTGCCCGAGGGACGCGAACACAGTGGGCACCGCCTCACACCGGCTGATTGGCCACTTCCGGCGTGCGCGCCTAACGGCTCCCCCGGACAGCGAAGACGCGGAACTTCCGGTCCGCGCTTGTTACTACCGGCGGTAACCGGTCGTCCTCCTTGCTGCTCTGCTGAATCTCCTCCGCCGCGACACTAGCCTAAAGGAGATTGGTATGCACTCGGTATGGTTCCTACATGCAAGAATAACCATAGTCGCGTTGCGGAGAGCGCGTGCCAACCATGTTTGAAGAGGGCGGAAGCATTGTAGTGACGGCCACTTGACGTAGTCCCTGGAGATGTCACGTGGTCTGGGAACCTTTCTTCTTTCTAGATTGAATTCCTGCCTAGGTGTCTGATGCGCCTTCTTATACCACATTTTGTTTGTGAGCGGAGGAAACGGAAGAGGGATGTTGTAGGGTTGTATGGAATTCCTATTAATAACAGAGCTATGAGTGAAATTCAGAAGGTTGCACCAGATTTCAAGGTGACTTTGAAAGGACAAGAAAAGTATGAAAAAGCTCAATGAAGGAAAAAAAGAGTATGATACTGTAAATATGTGTGTGTATCTGCATGTATAGTATGTGTGTATACACGTGCCGTTAGTAATAAGTGCCAAGGTAGTATAAAGCTGACTCAAAGATCATTTTGATGCTCTGCATATAGACATTTTAAGAAAACGTTTATGTAAGATTGACACACAATCAATCTGTAGTTTATACCCCGTAATCCCAGCATCCCAAATCATGCAAATCATGGCCAACCTGGGCTACAGAGTCAAACCCTGTCTCAGAAAAAAAGAAAGAAAGGAAAGAAGGCAGACAGACAGGCGGGACATATGCTAGGTCACAAACGCTGGATAAGTAGCTAAGGTGTCTAATAAAATATCAAAGCAGACTCTTGCCACCAGTCTCCCTCAGTCTCTTCTGTTACAGGATCCTTCTAGCCAGCGTACCCTGCCCTCTATCCTAAACTTCTCCAGTCCAGAGTCTGGGCTGGGCTTTTCCTCCCCAGCTTCTCTCTCTGATTCCTATATAACTCATCCATTTTGGTTATGAGGTCCTTTTTGCCCTTTTGACCTCTTGGTCTCCTGTCCTCTTGACTCCCGGTCTCTCTTAACCTCTCCCTTAATCCTTCTCAAATGACCCAGCTCAGTCTACAGCCATATCCACCCTGAACTCTCCCAGATGCCTCTGCTTCTGGCTGTGCGCTCCCTCCTGTCTACAGCAAATCTCCTCCACCATACCTAGAAGCCGTCATGTCTTTTCTTCATTCGATGTAGCTAAATTGGTAGAGTGTGTGACTAATGTGTCCTGAGCGTTATATAAACTGTGTAGTGACCCACACCTGTGAAGCCGGCACTAGAAAGATGGAGACAGAACCAGAAATGTTTGTTCATCCACAAAGTCAGTTCAAGACCAGCTTGGGCTCTACAAGATCCTGACCAGAAAAATAAAAACAACAAAAAAGGATTTTAATGAATTGCATCTCTACTAAACTAACATCAAAAATAAATGTTTTTTGTTTTTTGTTTTTTTTTTTACCACATTGCCTCCCTCACTGTGCAGCTTTGGCTGACCTGGAACTTGCTATAAAGACCAAACTGTCCTAAAATTCATAGAAATATGCCTGTTTCTGCCTCCCAAGTGCTAGGAGTAAAGGCATATGCCACCACACAACACAAAATTCTGATTTTATTTTTGGTTTTTTTTTTTTTTTTTTTTTGTGGTACTAGGAGTCAAACTCAGGGTCTTGAGCATGCTAGGCAAACACTTTTCCAGTAAGATACATGCCAGTCTTAACAAATATCTTAATAGTGTTGGGACTAAAAAAATTTTAAGTAAAGGCATAGAGATAAATTGATGTAAAGTGCTGATTTAAACGTTTTTCAGGTTAGAACTTGTTTTTTTCAACTTAGAACTTATGATCGTCAATTTTGTTTCCAGAACCTATGGAGCTCCAGTGATGGCTCAGCAGTTATGACAGTTGGTGGTGGCACACGCCTTTAATGCCAGCAGAGGCAGGCAGTCTTTGTGAATTCAAGGCCAGCCTGGTATACAGAGTTCAGGACAGCCAGGGCTACATCAGGGAGAAACCCTGTCCCAGAAAACCAAAAATGAAGAACACTGGCTGATATTCCAGAGGACCCAGATTTGATTCCTAGCACTGTACAGTGGCTCACAGTCATCTATAAATCCAGGGAGTCTGCTTCCCTCTTCTGGCATTAGAAGACATTGCATGCACATATGATGCACATGCATGCATGGAGGCAGAACACACCCATACACACACGATGAGGAAAAACAGTTTTTATGTTTTTGGGGGGTTTTTTTGGTTTTGTGTTGTTGTTGTTGTTGTTGTTTGTTTGGTTGGTTTTGGTTTTTTGAGACAGGGTTTCTCTGTTTAGCCCTGGCTGTCCTGGAACTCACTCTGTAGACCAGGCTGGCCTCGAACTCAGAAATACGCCTGCCTCTGCCTCCCAAGTGCTGGGATTACAGGCATGCGCCATCACGCCCAGCCCCAGTTTTTATGTTTTATTCATCATTATTTACTATACTGGAAGTTAATGCTTAAATGGATTAATTTGTAACTAACCATACACATCACATGTCAGCGTTGGGGTCTGAGAATTGCCACATAAGTCATATGTCCACCAGTTTCAGTTAAGCAAGAATAGTTTATTGAACACACAACATGGACATTGAAGTCCACAAAAAAGAAAAACCTAATTGTGGCACCAGTCTGGCCTCAGGAAAGGCTTTTTATAGGAAAAACCAGGTTCAAAAGTTCAAAGGTAAGCAGTGAAGTGGGACAACAGTTTTGTCTAAGTAGACAAAGTACTATCAGCAACCTTTATGTTGACAGGTCCTGACCGAGGTAAGAAGGACTGGTGGACAGGTGCTAAGCAGGGAATTCCAGAACATTGAGATAACAGGGCACAAGTGATTCAGCCATAACTTTTTGGCTTATTAGTAACATTCCTTAGTGTCAGCTATGGATAATTATATCTGGGAAGTAGAGTCTGAGAACCTGAACTTAATTTCACCTTTTGAGCAAAATCAAGACTGAATACAAAATGTTACTGCTATACTAAAAGGAGCAGGCCTCAACAGGCAACATACTTTTAAAAAGAATTTCTTTGGGCTGGAGAGATGGCTCAGCCGTTAAAGGCTAGGCTTACGACCAAAAATATAAAAAGAATATCTTTTTTTTTTTTTTACAATTTAATGCATGTATCTTGACCATATGAATCCCAATTCCTACATTCCAAACCGCCAATATGACCTCCTACCTCATTTCCTTTTTTTTAAATGTAACTCACTGAATCAGTGCTGCTTGCTGTCAACAAACTTTTTTTTTTTTCCCCAAGACAGGGTTTCTTTGTGTAGCCCTGGCTGTCACCGCCGCCCGGTGTCAATAAACTTTTAAAAAGAAATAATGTGGCCAGGCGTGGTGGCACACGCCTGTAATCCCAGGACTTGGAAGGCAGAGGCAGGCCGATTTCTGAGTTCGAGGCCAGCCTGGTCTACAGAGTGAGCTCCAGGACAGCCAGGGCTACACAGAGAAACCCTGTCTCGGAAAAACCAAAAAAAAAGAAAAAGAAAAAAGAAAAAAAGAAAAGAAATAATGTGAATGCTAAAGAAACGGCTTTCTGGCAAAGAGCTCTTGCTCACACGGAGAATGTCCAGGCTAATGTCAGGAATCACCTTTGCCCACTCTTCTGCCATTCGTTGAGGAAGGGTCTCTCAGTCAAACAGGGATCTCTCTGCGATGGCTGGTCATGCCACCCAGCTTTCTCTGCTCATCTCCCGTTTCTGCCTTCTGAGGCTGGAATTATTGGCAACCACAACCATTGATCATTTACTTAGTTCCTGGGGATTGGAATTCTAGTCCTCATACTTGCATGGCAAGTGCTTTAACCACTGAGTCATCTTCCCAGACACTTTGAATAATTCTTTACTATCTAAAAGATAGCACAGGGAAGAGAACAGAAATCTGCCAGAGTGGTGCACACTGGCATGCTAGCATCTGTATGCAGAGGCAGAAGGATTAGAACTTGAATGCCAACAGTAGCTACATAGAGAGTTCAAGGTCAGCCTGAACTACATGACAACTTCTCTTTAAAACAAAAACAAAAAAAAAAAGAGAAAAAGAACAGAGTCTGCCTCTGGAATAGGGACATCAAGGAAGGAGAAATAGGAGGGAAGGCTACTTTTGAATGCATTTGCATTAATTACACACTCAAAAAGTAAATAAAGCCGGGCATTGGTGGCACATGCCTGTAATCCCAGCACTTAGGAGGCAGAGGCAGGCAGATTTCTGAGTTCGAGGCCAGCCTGGTCTACAGAGTGAGTTCCAGGACAGCCACGGCTTCACAGAGAAACCCTGTCTCGAAAAAATACAAACAAAAAAAAGTAAATAAAATTATTTTAAAATAAAATTGGAAGCCGGGCGTGGTGGCGCACACCTGTAATCCCAGCACTTGGGAGGCAGAGGCAGGTGGATTTCTGAGTTCAAGGCCAGCCTGGTCTACAGAGTGAGTTCCAGGACAGCTAGGACTACACAGAGAAACCCTGTCTCAAAAAAAAAAAAAAACCCAAAAAAAAAACCCAAAAAAAAATAATAATAAAATTGGTAGAAGCTAGGTATGGTGGCACACAGGTTTAACCCTAGTATTCAGGAGGCAGAGACAAGCTGATCTCTGTGGGTTCAAGGCCAGCCAGGTCTACACAACAAATGGCAGGCCCACTAAGGCTAAATACAGTGAGATATTTATCTAAAAGAAAAGGAAAGCCGGGCGATGGTGGTACACGCCTGTAATCCCAGCACTCTGGGAGGCAGAGGCAGGCGGATTTCTGAGTTCGAGGCCAGCCTGGTCTACAGAGTGAGTTCCAGGACAGGCAGGGTTATACAGAGAAACCCTGTCTCAGAAAAAAAAATCCAAAAAACAACAACAACAAAAAAGGAAGGAAGGAAGGAAGGAAGGAAGGAAGAAAGGAAGGAAGGAAGGAAAAGAAAAAAAAGAAAAGGAAAAAAGCAATAATTAAACAAACCTATAAATAATAAAGTTAGTAGACTGTTGGGGTGGCTTATGCTTAAAGTTCCAGAACTTGGAAAGAAGGAAGGAAAGAATGAAGGAAGGAATAAAGGAAGGAAAGGGAAAGGAAAGAAAGAAGTAAAAACCTAAAAGAAAGTGGGACGCTAAAGATCACTGTATAGGACAGCACACATGCTGCCATATATTTGCCCAGCATTTGAAAGCTGTAATCATACAAAAACCTACAAAGAAATGTTCATTGCCTTACTCAGAACTGCAAAAAATTAGAAGCAGTCAAGAGTCTGCTGACCCTCGGTGGGAGAATGGTTCATGAAAGTAAATACTATTCAGCCCCAAGGAGGAACGAGCCATGAAGCAATAATAAAACGGGAGCTTATCTTTTTTTTTTTTTTTTTTTTTTTTTTTTTTTTTTTTTTTTTTTGGTTTTTCGAGACAGGGTTTCTCTGTGTAGCTCTGGCTGTCCTGGAACTCACTCTGTAGACCAGGCTGGCCTCGAACTCAGAAATCCACCTGCCTCTGCCTCCCAAGTGCTGGGATTAAAGGCGTGCGCCACCACGCCCGGCTGGGAGCTTATCTTTTTTATTATTAACTTCTCTCTCTCTCTCTCTCTCTCTCTCTCTCTCTCTCTCTCTCTCTCTCTCTCTCTGTGTGTGTGTGTATGTGTGTGTGTTAAATAAATACATTTGTAGGACTGTGTTCCCACATATACAGATGGAGGCCAGAAGTCACATCAGGCATCTATCTTAGTTACTCTCCACCTTTTGGTTGGTTGGTTGGTTGGTTGGTTGGTTGGTTGGTTGGTTGGTTGGTTGGTTGGTTGGTTGGCAGGCAGGATGGTTGGTTGTTTGGATGATTGGTTGGTTAGTTGAATGGTTGGTTGGTTAGTTGGTTGGTTGGTTGGTTAGTTGGTTGGTTGGTTAGTTTGGTTCTTTTTGAGATGTGGTTTCTCTATGTAGTTCTGGCTGTTCTGGATCTCCCTCTGTAGACCAAGATGGTATCAAACTCACAGATCTACCTACTTCTGCCTCCCAAATGCTGGGATTAAAGGTATGTGCCACCATTGCCCCAGCTTGATTTTTATTTGGTTTTGGTTAAGTTTTGTTGGGGAGTAGGGGGCAGGTCTTTCAAATAAACTTGGATTTGGCCACACTGAATGGCCAGCAAGCCCTCAGGATCCTCCTCCTCTGCCTCTGGAACACTGGGATTGTACACACACGCTGTCACACAGGCGTTTTCCCTGGATGCTGGGGATCTGAATTCAGGTCCTCATGTTTGTACAGGAAGCACTTGAGGAACTGAACCACCTCCCCAGGCTCCTTCAACCAGAGACGCTGTTTTCCTTGGGAAAGTTATTCACGCATTCACTCCACTAATCTCTTTGCATATTCTTGATTTTAATCCTCAGATGTTGAAAGTAAAGCAAACATTTTTCAGACCACTATGCATTTCCCAGCTTTCTTTTGGATTTTGCTCTGTTTATTTTGGTTTGTATTGCAGAGGGTTTCCGTGTGAATATGGACAAATCTTTTGCTTTTAGTTTATGGCTTCTGGGTCTATGCTTGGGAAAATTGTCCCTCCCAAGATTATACAGGCTCCCCTATGTTCTTCTGGAGGTTGTATAGTTTTATGGATTTGTAAATATTTTCCTTAATGGTTATACATGGATATAGTGTGTTTGGATCCAATTATTCTCTCCCCTCCAGATCCTCCCTAGCTTCACACAATTTTTCCCTCCCAACTTCATGTACAAATGTTTTCTTCCCCCCCCCACACACACCCTCTCTCTTTGTCTTCAATTTGACACCCACTAAGTCCATTCATTGCTGTCCATTTAGTTCATTCAGTGTAGAACTGTCTGCCGGAACATGGGTAGCCTCTCAGGGCCTGTTTGGGTTTCTATTGCTGTTAAGGAGACACCATAACCATAGCAACTCTTATAAAGAAAACATTTAATTGGGGCTGACTTGCAGGTTCAGAAGTTTAGTCCATTATTGTCATGGCAGGAAAACACGGCAATATGTAGGCAGACATGGTTCTGGAGAAGGAGCTGAGAGTTCTCCATCTTGGTCCAGAGGCAGCAGAAGTGACTGTGAGCCACACTAGGCCTGGCTTAAGCATAGGAGACCTCAAGGCCACACCTACTCCAACAAGGCCACACCCCCTAATAGTGCCACTCCTTCTGAGCAAAGCGTGAGTCTGTGGGAGCCAATCCTAGTCAAACGACCACAGCCTGCATCCCTGGAGAAGGATGAGCTTATTATGTAGACCTCAGCTGTCAGGAGCGCCTCGGATGGGGGGGACTTGTAGAGCCCCTCCATCATCTTGCTATGACTGCAGTTGGCTTGCTCTTAGGCAGGCAGGTCTTGCACATGCCTTCCCAGCTCCTGCGCACTCACATCTGCAATGGCCCCATCACGTCCGGCAAGAATGGTCTCACTACCTTAGTTCACGCCCTGTCTCTTACAGACTTTCTGTCATCTCTTCCACAGTAATTTCTGAGCCTGTGGAGAGGGCATGTGACACAGACATCCCACTTAGAGCTGAGCTCTCCATAATCTATGTCTCTGCATGGTGACCAGTTACTGACTGCTGTATCGATCACCACCTACTTCAAACAGAAGGTTCTCTGATAAAAAGTTGAGGAATGAACTGATCTCTGAGTGAAAATGAGATCTTGAAGGGAAGTCTATTGCTATGTCCACTCAACAGAATAAGACTAGGTTATTCCCATGGCCTGTAATGTAGTTAACCACAATTTTTGTTGTTGTTTTTGTTTTTGTTTGTTTGTTTGTTTGTTTGTTTTTTGGTTTTTTTGAGACAGGGTTTCTCTGTGTAGTCCTGGCTGTCCTGAAACTCACTCTGTAGACCAGGCTGGCTTCGAACTCAGAAATCTGCCTGCCTCTGCCTCCCAAGTGCTGGGACTACAGGCATGCGCCACCACGCCTGGCTAACCACAAGTTTTTAACCCAGTTAAAGGTACCAGGCGCCGGGCGGTAGTGGCGCACGCCTTTAATCCCAGCACTTGGGAGGCAGAGGCAGGCGGATTTCTGAGTTCAAGGCTAGCCTGGTCTACAGAGCTAGTTCCAGGACAGCCAGGGCTACACAGAGAAACCCTGTCTCGAAACCCCCCCCCCCAAAAAAAGGTACCAGGCATGGGTTCTATCTTGTGGAACTGGCTTCAAGTCCAACCAGAAAGAGGTTTATGGGAGGCTGGAGAAAGGGGTCAGCAGTTAAGAACATTGCTGTTCCTTGCAGAGAAATTCCTATGGTGGTTCACAACAGTCTCTAACTCCAGTTCCAAGAGACCTGACACTTTTTTCTGGCATTCACAGGTACCAAAGATGCACATAGTGCAAATATATAAATGCAAGTTAAGTGTGCATACACATTTTAAAAAATAAACAAATGGGAAGGCTTATTTATAAACATTACAAAATGGTTGGTTGGCCCCATAACATTCTTGTCTCTCTTACACCTGTGGGCATACCTTGCCAGGCCAGGTTTACAGCTGGCCACGTTTGCACCTGGATAAGACAGAGAAACACTTTCCTGCCCAGTAACATGCATAGAACAGTTAATAACAAGGTGTAAGTCTTCACAAGGTGATAGCTGAGATTCACCCTCTATTCTGTAACAGATCTTCTTTAACCAGATTTCCCATACTTCCTGACCTGCCAGTGACCCTGGTAAAGATCAGCTAGTAACATGAGAGACACGGGGGCTGGGGGGGGGGATGTTTGGCAGACCAGAAAGTAAACAGTAGTTTCCAGAGATACTAGCTCTTTTCCTCCTGTCACAAGAGGAACCGCAGCTGCTCCTCAGCTGAACAGGAGCTGGACAGAGGGGGTGAAAAGGCTCAAAGGGGATCTAGAATATTCCTTGTCAATCTCACCCCAGCGGGGTACATCCTTGGAGCCAGTAGTTTACTGAATGGGTCCCTTGGTCTTGAATGCACTCTGGCATTCTCCAGCAGATTCTCCAAATGTGCCTGCTTCACAGGCCACTCTGGGAAAGGGAAAAGCCCCATGTTCTATTTTTTGGTTTGGTTTGGTTTGGTTTGGTTTGGCTTTTCAAGACAGGGTTTCTCTGTGTAGCCATCGCTGTCCTGAAACTCACTCTGTAGACCAGGCCGGCCTCGAACTCAGAAATCTGCCTACCTCTGCCTCCCAAGTGCTGGGATTAAAGGCGTGTGCCACCACGCCCAGCAAGCCTCATGTTCTAACCCTGTGCCTCACAGAGAAGAACAGTACCCCTGCCCATCACAGGCTCTCATAAGGCAAATGAACATGTTACAAGGCTATGCTCTTGAAAATAGAGAGAAATAAAACAAAAACATAATATTTCCATAAATTTCCCTGATAAACGTATCATCATGATTGTGTCCTGTGCAAAAGTTAGCTTTAACCCAGAGGCAACCAGAACAGGACATGGGACAGAGACACTATTACTGTTTGTGATTGTTTGAATATGCTTGGCCCAAGGAGTGGCACTATTAGGAGGTGTGGCCTTGCTGGAGTAGGTGTGTCAGTGTGGGTGTGAGCCTAAGACCCTCATTCTAGCTGCCTGGAAGCCAGTCTTCTCCTAGCAGCCTTCAGATGAAGATGAGGAACTCTCAGCTCCTCCTGCACCATGCTTGCCTGGATGCTGCCATGCTCCCACCTTGATGATAAGGGACTGAACCTCTGAACCTGTAAGCCAGCCCCAACTAATTGTTGTCCTTGTAAGAGTTGCCTTGGCTAAGGTGTCTGTTCACAGCCATAAAACTCTAAGACAGTATTCAACATCTATTAGGCAGTCTGTGCTTCACAAATCAGGTATCTTCTTCTCTCTGTGTTGCAACCAATGCACCAGATTCAGGTTGGACAAATCTAAAGCCAATGGGTCTATGTCCAGGCACAAGACCCATGCCAGGAAACCTGCCCAGCCCAGAAGCTGTCTGCCTACAGACAGACACACAGCTGGCCACAACATGCTTAATACTTGAGGAAACTGGAAGCCAAACTGAACGCCATTTTCCAGATGAGGTCAACTACTCCCAGAATACCATGAGACCTCCTCAAGTCAGAAAGAACAGTGGGTACCCTTAGCCTTCCCTGCTCTCCTAAAATGTTACAGCCCAGGGTTGGGGGTCACACTCTGTGCTAGGGATATTGGAGAATATTAAAAGACATGCTGACATGGAATGGAGTTTTATTTAATGTGTTCAGAGGCACTGGTAAACAGAGGCAGTTAATGTCACTGGACGTGGTAACCTGCTAGGGACAAGGTCGGCTCTCTTGCTCTCTGTCCTTTTCAGTACTGAGGACTGCAGGTAACGCCTCACGCGCACCAGGCTGGCATGCGGCTGCCCCACCACTGAGCTACAACCCCATCCTAGAACTGAGAGTGTATTCATTTTTTGTTACATTTTGGGGGGTAGGGGTGCCACTGCATGGACGTGAAGGTAAGAGGAGCCCTTCAAAGAGTTGGTTCCCTCCTTCCATCACGTGAGCTCCAGGGGGTCAAACTCAAGATTGGTGCCAATCACCTTTTCGTCACTGAGCCATCTCACCGGCCCTGACGATGGTTTCAAAATCACTTTTAGTTTTGTTTGTTTTGTGTGTGTGAGTGTCTTGCCTGCACATACATGTGTGCACCCTGTGCGTGCCTCATGTCTGGGAGCATCAGAAGGTGTCGACTTTCCTGGAACTGGACTTGATGGTTGTGAGCCACTGGGGACTGAACTCGGGTTCTGTCTAAGAGCATCAAGTGCTCCTGAGCGGATGTGCCGTCTCTCCAGCCCCTGGAGATAGTTCTGCTAAAGGGAGGAGACTGCTGGGTGACAGATACATACTGTGACCCAGCCTGAGACAAATGTGTCCTCAGCAACTACAAGACCATGGGCAAGAAGGAGGATTGTAAAAGTTGGGCCCTGTTCTTCCTCCCGGCCCCATGCTCCCAGAAGTAAGACTCAGACTCGAAACATATTTACAAATACCTTGGCCGTATAGCTAGGCTCTTCTCTGGCTAGATCACAACTTAAGATAACCCATTTATACTAATCTACATTCTACCACGTGGCTCATTACCTGGGCTCAGGGACCACTGTCTCACTTTCCCTAGGCGAATTTCCCACCTGGCCGTATCCCAGAATCCTATCTCCTGGATGTTCTACACCGTTTCCTGCCTAAGCCATAGGCCAGAGCCTTTTTTTTTTTTTCCAAAGATTTATTTATTTACACTGTAGCTGTCTTCAGACATACCAGAAGAGGGCATCAGATCTCAGATCTCATTATGGATAGGTGTGAACCACCATGTGGGTGCTGGGATTTGAACTCAGGACCTCTGGAAGTGCAGTCAGTGCTCTTAACTGCTGAGCCATCTCTCCAGCCTGGCCATAGCCTTTTTAATTGGTATGTGATACATCCCATACAATACCCAAGAGAGTCTCTCTACAGAGGAGGTAATCTGACCAAGGCCTCGGGCCTATGAGAGCAAAGTGGCCCGTACCCATGCCGCTGGCTGCCTCACGGCAGGAGTGCCAGCGATTTTTTTCTAGAACAACCTTCCCGAGGCCTTGAGGACAACGACCAGAGGGAAGACCCTCATGGCTCCTCATCAGCAAGAACCATGGAGCCTGGACAAGCTCCTCCTCCATTAGAACTTTTGGTCACTTTTGGACACAGAGCTGCTAGCATCATTAGCTTCAGAGATAACTTCTGGATTAAAGCTGTAGTTAACGTAGTCACTGGTGCGTGCATCAGCAGAGAAGGGGTACT